>CM035806.1:111383400-111823017 GCA_020466095.1 Chlorops oryzae
AACCAAACGAAAACTATTTTTTTAAATTTGAAACTTTTGATATTTATATATAACAGGTTGGCTGATAAGTCCCCGGTCTGACACATAGATGGCTTCGCTAGTATTAAATGCATATTATTTTTATATAGTGGCAACCTTCAAATGATTCGTGTCAAAATTTGACGTCTGTAAGTCAATTAGTTTGTGAGATAGAGTGTATTTTGTGAAGCAACTTTTGTTATTGTGAAAAAAATGGAAAAAAAGGAATTTCGTGTTTTGATAAAATACTGTTTTCTGAAGGGAAAAAATACAGTGGAAGCAAAAACTTGGCTTGATAATGAGTTTCCGGACTCTGCCCCAGGAAAATCAACAATAATTGATTGGTATGCAAAATTCAAGCGTGGTGAAATGAGCACGGAGGACGGTGAACGCAGTGGACGCCCGAAAGAGGTGGTTACCGACGAAAACATCAAAAAAATTCACAAAATGATTTTGAATGACCGTAAAATGAAGTTGATCGAGATAGCAGAGGCCTTAAAGATATCAAAGGAACGTGTTGGTCATATCATTCATCAATATTTGGATATGAAAAAGCTCTGTGCAAAATGGGTGCCGCGCGAGCTCACATTTGACCAAAAACAACAACGTATTGATGATTCTGAGCGGTGTTTGCAGCTGTTAACTCGCAATACACCCGAGTTTTTGCGTCGATATGTGACAATGGATGAAACATGGCTCTATCACTACACTCCTGAGTCCAATCGACAGTCGGCTGAGTGGACAGCGATCGGTGAACCGTCTCCGAAGCGTGGAAAGACTCAAAAGTCCGCTGGCAAAGTAATGGCCTCTGTTTTTTGGGATGGGCATGGAATAATTTTTATCGATTATCTTGAGAAGGGAAAAACCATCAACAGTGACTATTACATGTCGTTATTGGAGTGTTTGAAGGTCGAAATCGCGGCAAAACGGCCCCATATGAAGAAGAAAAAAGTGTTGTTCCACCAAGACAACGCACCGTGCCACAAGTCATTGAGAACGATGGCAAAAATTCATGAATTAGGCTTCGAATTGCTTCCCCACCCACCGTATTCTCCAGATCTGGCCCCCAGCGACTTTTTCTTGTCCTCAGACCTCAAAAGGATGCTCGCAGCGAAAAAATTTGGCTGCAATGAAGAGGTGATCGCCGAAACTGAGGCCTATTTTGAGGCAAAACCGAAGGAGTACTACCAAAATGGTATCAAAAAATTGGAAGGTCGTTATAATCGTTGTATCGCTCTTGAAGGGAACTATGTTGAATAATAAAAACGAATTTTGACAAAAAAATGTGTTTTTCTTTGTTAGACCGGGGACTTATCAGCCAACCTGTTATATTTAAGCAAACGCACTTCGAAAACTTATATTTTCATTAGCAACGCCCAAATTCAAATGAAAAATAACGTTTTTTCACTCTGGACGTGACACTTGATTTCAGCAAACAGAAATTCAAAAATTAGCCGTTACAAACCACAGTTTGCTCTCTTAATATTTTTATAATGTTAGTTGTTGTTGTTAATTGTTGTTTTAGTGCAACATCACAATGTTGCAACTCTCTTTCTATTGTTGGTTCACAGTGAAAGAACGCATAACAAATTTAAAATATTTACAAATAAGAGAATCATTTTGAAATATATTTTATTTGAAAATTAAGAAGAGAAAAAGCAAAAACAAAATCGCAACTAGAAATTCAAGTGTTTTGGATGTATTATTCTAGACAAAAACCAATTTCCAGGCAAATTTTAATTTTGAGTCGTGGTTGACTTTTTTCTGGAAATACCCATATGCTGCGATGCGTTGTGACAGCGACATAAGTGAGGAATCTACAACTGTGAGAAAGGCTTCAGTGCGAAATTTATCTCTTGGTGACAGCTGCACCGAAATAGTTTTTCCATAGTCAAGTGGCTGCAGTGGAACATTTGGTTTCTTGATTCTTGAACTTGTATGAAATTGCTCATTTTTTAACAATCTTTTCCCTTCATTCTCGTAGACTTCAAAAGAATGAGTGAGGACAAATGGAACATAAATTTTTTTTGATCTTTTTGCGCACGACCACAGAACATGTAATTCAAATTCGGTTAAAAATGTACGGAAAAAATTCCGCTCGATTTTTTGCTAACCGCAAGAATGCATTTTTCTCCGCTGTCCAACTTCAAAATCTGCTAGATCTAGCCGAAAATCTACTGATCAGGCATCACTGCTTTTTATAATGATCCTTCAGACTTATTTCGTTATAAAGACTGTCCCAGAAATAACTGTCCTTTTGTTTTTTTTTTATTGCAAAAAAACCAATGATGTTTTTTTAAAAATTCTTTCAGTTTATTATTAAGTGAACATTACAAAATAAATAAAAATTTTAATTACACTGAAAAAAATACACTTAAAAAAAATTATACACTTTTTTATTAACCCGGCATCTCGACACGCAATTTTTCATGGCATGCCATCTGTCAAAGTATAGATATTGCCAATGGAGACCGCAAGATGGCAATTTATGTCTTGCAATATTGCTTGCCATAAATTGCTTGCCATGAAGTTGGCAATGAGCGCCATTTTGGTTGTTTGACAGCCGAAATTCATTTTTCAGAAGAATTCCATGTGTTCACTTCGTAGCGAGGAATTGTTCATTTCGGATATTTTAATATTAATATTAATTTTTACCTTTTAAAAATTTTATTTTTAAATGAAAGCCATTATAACACTTTGATTTAAAGCGTATTTAACTAATAGGAAAAAAATATTAAAACCAATAAAAGAATGAAATTAAAAATTATAAGTAATTATAAGTAATAATCATACATTCATGACCCGAAAGCAAGATGAACTCAATAGAATTAGCTTTTCTATGACAACCAAGGCGCGTGCGCAACGTATTAACTTCTTGGTGGTCATTTCATAAATGCCGATGGCATAACATAAACAAACCCACCCTGGCAATATTGCTAATGGCAAGACATGAATTTGACAGATGGCATGCTATGAAAAATTGCGTGTCGAGTTGTCGGGTAAGGTCCTCCATTAGGTTTTTTACCGACCTTTCGTTCACCTTAGTGTATGTCCGACGCTATTTATGTCGAAATATTTCGATGTTCTTCGCAGTTTATTTGGTCTTCTTAAGGTTCCTTTTCATTAAAGCCCAATATTTTTCGATTGGACGAAGTTCGGGGCAATTAGGAGGATTTGCTTCTCTTGGTACCACAGTGACATTATTGGCTTGGTACCAATCCATCGTTCTCTGGGCGTAGTGAGATGTTGCTAGGTCAGGCCTAAATAGTACTGAACCTTGGTGTTGACGTATAAAAGGCAGCAAACGCCGGTCCAGACACTCTCTGATGTAAATTTCGGTGTTGATTGTGCGATCCGTCACAAATTCCTTACTTCGAAGGCCACATTTGCAAATGGCCTGCCACACCATGTATTTCTTTGGAAATTTGGTATGTTTTTCGGTGGTAAATTTAGAGGATGCTCCACCCCTTCTAACCGCAGTATAATATCCGTGTCCAGGTAACTGCTTGAAATCCGCTTTGCAATACGTTTTATCGTCCATGATCACAAAATCAAATTTGGACAGGTAATCGCGATACAGTTTTCGAGCCCTCCTCTTGGCTTCGGCGTCCTTTTGTTCTGACCTATCAGGTACTTTTTGTACTTTATAGCTCCTTAGGTTGTTAAATTTTTTAATCCGTTAAACACTTGACTTCGATGTTCCCGCTTTTGCTGCCATATCACGAACTGAAGTGCCTGGATTCTGAGTAAACAGCCGCTTAACGTTCTGGGCTACCGCTTGGTTCGCTGGACCACTTTTTCTTCTTGATCCTGGTGTTTTTGATAAAGGGGTAAGCTGTCTGTATCGTTTTATGGTCCTACCGATAGTTTTTTCGCACACGCCAACTTCCTTATGTGCTTTTCAGACGTACAACGAAATCTCGAGATTTCAGAAAATTTTCGAACAAATTTGACATTTGAAATCCAGGCGATTTCAATTTTGTTCTGAAATCCCGAGATTTCGTTGTACGTCTGAAAAGCACATAAGCGATCTTTTTGTACGTGGTGTTTGGATTTTTCAGGTGTTTGTAAATAATTGCTTTCCGCTTTTCTTCTTGTTAAGACGACATCTTTTCAGTAGCTCTTTTATTTTACGAATGAGTATTTTTTTTTAATCTGCAATATTTATACTTTATTTAGGTACCAAATATGTTGGTAAAGAGTTAACACTTTTTTTATAAATAGCCTAAAAACAAAAGGACAGTTATTTCTGGGACAGTCCTTCCCAATAAGCACAACGAGTTCGAATCGAATTCGAATCGAATTCGTTTTGACGTGCAAACTCTTCGCGGCGAGTGTTCGCGGCGAGCTCGAATCGAATTCGAATTCGTGAGGGAGTCACCTTTTTACGCGATTCATATTTTTATCGCATTTTTTATCGTTTACGCATCGCGCGCGATTCGTATTTTGCTATCGTTTTGCTATCGCGCTTTATTCGAATTTTTTATCATATTCGATTCGCCTTTTTGTCGAATTTTCGATTATATACGATTAGTAAAAAAAAATTATTTAATTTTTATATTTAATGTATGATTCTAATAACAGTCTTATTATAAGACTATTTTCGGTAAAAAAAAAAAAAAAAAAAAACGGTTCTAATGCTGGTAACCACGCTTTTGAATCCACCGGCTGTGGGATTTGAACACCCTTTCAGGGTGCCGTAGTCGGTAAGACTCTTATGAATTCCACGATAAAAAAGCGAGCTCGCATTTTATAAAATCCACGATAAAAAAGCGAGCTCGAGGCGAGCTCGAGGCGAGCTCGTTGCAAACGGTTCGAATTCTTATCGCGTTTTGTCTTCGAATCGAATTCGAATCGAACGCAAAATACGATAAAAGCGCGAGCTCGCGTATTCTAAAATCCGCGATAAAAAAGCGAGCTCGAGGCGAGCTCGTTGCAAACGATTCGAATTCTTATCGCGTTTTGTCTTCGATTCGAATTCGAATCGAACGCAAAATACGATAAAAGCGCGAGCTCGCGTATTCTAAAATCCGCGATAAAAAAGCGAGCTCGAGGCGAGCTCGTTGCAAACGATTCGAATTCTTATCGCGTTTTGTCTTCGAATCGAATTCGAATCGAACGCAAAATACGATAAAAGCGCGAGCTCGCGTATTCTAAAATCCGCGATAAAAAAGCGAGCTCGAGGCGAGCTCGTTGCAAACGATTCGAATTCTTATCGCGTTTTGTCTTCGAATCGAATTCGAATCGAACGCAAAATACGATAAAAGCGCGAGCTCGCGTATTCTAAAATCCGCGATAAAAAAGCGAGCTCGAGGCGAGCTCGTTGCAAACGATTCGAATTCTTATCGCGTTTTGTCTTCGAATCGAATTCGAATCGAACGCAAAATACGATAAAAGCGCGAGCTCGCGTATTCTAAAATCCGCGATAAAAAAGCGAGCTCGAGGCGAGCTCGTTGCAAACGATTCGAATTCTTATCGCGTTTTGTCTTCGAATCGAATTCGAATCGAACGCAAAATACGATAAAAGCGCGAGCTCGCGTATTCTAAAATCCGCGATAAAAAAGCGAGCTCGAGGCGAGCTCGTTGCAAACGATTCGAATTCTTATCGCGTTTTGTCTTCGAATCGAATTCGAATCGAACGCAAAATACGATAAAAGCGCGAGCTCGCGTATTCTAAAATCCGCGATAAAAAAGCGAGCTCGAGGCGAGCTCGTTGCAAACGATTCGAATTCTTATCGCGTTTTGTCTTCGAATCGAATTCGAATCGAACGCAAAATACGATAAAAGCGCGAGCTCGCGTATTCTAAAATCCGCGATAAAAAAGCGAGCTCGAGGCGAGCTCGTTGCAAACGATTCGAATTCTTATCGCGTTTTGTCTTCGAATCGAATTCGAATCGAACGCAAAATACGATAAAAGCGCGAGCTCGCGTATTCTAAAATCCGCGATAAAAAAGCGAGCTCGTGGCGAGCTCGTTGCAAACGATTCGAATTCTTATCGCGTTTTGTCTTCGAATCGAATTCGAATCGAACGCAAAATACGATAAAAGCGCGATATCGCGAAAATTGCCTTCCGCGAATTCGAATCGAATTCGATTCGAATTCGTTTAATGCGATTCGCGCTCTACGAATTCGATTCGAATTCGATTCGAACACGTTATCGTTTTTGTGTTTATTGGGTTACTTGTTTCCACCACATACATATGGCAATTTCACCACATAGAATACTTATGGCCTTATTGGAATTTTTCAAATATAGAAATATTGGAAGTAATAAAGAAGTTATGAAGAGTTGAAAATTGCTTCGACGTATTGTCTCAGTAAGGGCGAAAGGGTTAAAATAAATCGTCATAAAATCACTTACTTCGCAACACAAATCCGCTGCTCCACGAAAAAGCGGTCAAGTGCGAGTCTGAGTAGAGCGAATATTATAAAATAAAATTTACTATGTAGCATATTTTCACTAAACGACAGATTGATTGTTAGCAAAAGTACGTTTTGTGATTGATAAAAGGGTTTTTCAATTCTTAAGTCCACTGAATAACCGTATAAACAAGTGAAAATTTTAAGAGAGTAGTTACTGAATATTTTGAAAACTATAATAAATAAAAAAAATTAATTTGATCACTGCTGGTGGGGGTCCCCACGTGGTGGAGGCCCGGTGCTATATTTACAAAATTTAAGCATTGAATACCCTTTATGTACTCATGAGGAACTTAACTTCCGAGAATTAATTTAAAAGTATTTTCCATTTGTTGATATAAGTACGGCAAGCGCACAGACCCGGACTGAAATTCTTTGTTCAAATTGTTGAGTATTTTCAAAATATACTCTAAAAAAAGCATATATGTTTTTAGCTCAACCTTACCCATTAAAGAAGCTAGTAGATTTAATCCCATTTATTTCCAAGCAACATGAAAGAAAGTAAAGTTGAAGTGCGTCCCACCGTAAATAAATGAAACTCTATAGCATAGAATGGTTTTTAAAAATTAGTCAAGTTCCCTATCCGAGCAATGACTCCCTCTAAAGCGAGCCACCTAGTTAACGACAATCCCAGAATTTTATGGGGCTTAACTTCGCAATAATTTTGAAATTCTTGAAACTCATAAACTCTCTTAGCACTGTATGAAAAAAACTTGTAGACATTTCTACAAAGTTCCTCGGTTTCTGATGGTAGTTTTTTGCAGGCATAGCTCCAACAAAGATGGAGAGAATGATAAGTGCATTTAATATAAAATAATTTTGTATCACCTCGCAGTTTTTGTTGTAAACTATTAAAACTAGGGATGGATAGTGCAAATCTAGATTAGATTTTTTCGAATTTTGATTATTTTTTAAGCATTCGACTATTCGATTCGAAAAGTGGCACTGCAAGTTCGATTTATTCGATTATATTCGAATTTTCAAAAAACATATATACGAATATATTTAAAACTTGATAGTGCATATCTGTATATATTTGGGCTTCATGATGAAGTCAGAAAGTAAGAGGGAAGTTATCTTTAGCAATGAAGATTGGTGCACGTGGCTTAAGTATTACCAAAAATTTGATTTTAGGCACATTTTCTATGTGGTTTTTTAAAGTGCTTGTGCTTCGATGGTACTTGAATTCCTTCTTGGATTTTAGGCTTGTCCTTTTTTAGTTTTATTGTAGTACTGCCATACTATACTCTAGCTCCTTTTGAAATCCAAAAATTTTGATAACTTTTTAACAATTATGCACAAATTAACACAAAGTACAACAGCAATTAGTCTTCAATAACCAAGTTCAAACTTTTCGGCACGTGGATGAAAGCAGCTGAAATAGGGAAGACAGACATACTGATTTCAGCTGTACCAATTTTTGATAGCTTTTGGCAAAATGTACCAACAGATTTGTTTCTTACGTACTTTTTTTTTTTATATATATAAAATTTAATTGCTTTAACTTTTTTCTCGAAATAAAGAAGTTAATTGATTGTTTTACTTAAGTACTGATTTTTTGGTTAATGAAAAGAAATGTGCTGATTGCTCTGTTTGAAAATTTGGCAGCCCTAAGTTCAAACCTCTTCTAATCACGGCGGCGATGGATACGAATGCAGTCGAGTCTGGATATAGTGAATTAATTTTTGTACGTCCTGTTCATTGTATCCAGATTGTTCGTATTATCGAGATTGAATGTTTTGTTCATTATTTACAAGCCCGTAGAGAGAAATTTGGGGCCCGGGTGATTTTTTTTTCGGGGGCCCTCTCACTAAAATTTGCGACCAAATACAAAAAGTCCTATGCCAATTGTGGGCCCTTTCAGAAAGATTATTTAGAAAAATCCCTGCAACAAAAAAGCGTTCACTATTTCCAGCTGTTCATTATGTCAGGGATTCGTTATATCCTACTGCTACTGTATTTGCAAAAGAAAGAGACACTTATTGCATTTTTCAGCAACAATCTTGCTTCTCCTTCTTTAGGATACAGTCAGACGATATGTTCGTGTGTGTGACAGCCGACCCAACTAACAAAATAGGTCGAAAATAAGTCGATTCGACTGCGTTTAAGGGCACACTATTTGTTTGACCTGACCTAAATAAAGCAAAATTACGTCCATTCGACGTTGATTCGTCGAAAGTGGGGAATAGAATGGAAGTCGATTGGCAGTAATAATAGGGCATAATAAGGCATTTAGTTGTTAAAGTTAGGGAGTTAAGAATGCAGTTCGACCAAAAATAAGTATAAAAGAAGTCAAAAGGACGTCGAAATTACGAAATTTTCACCTAAACTGGGCTTATGAATTAAATGAATTCAAGTAGAGAAAAAGAGAAAGATATCCCAACAAGCAAGATAGGGAAATCTGACCAGCATTAAGTCCATTCGACCTAGTTTGGTTGAATTTTCCCTATTTTTGGCCGTTTTTTTTGCCTTATAAATTACCTGTCCTTAAAGTCTTTTTTTCAAGGTAGAAATTACTTAAATTCTACCTTTGCGATGCCTTCAAAGTCATTTCAACTTTTAATAAAATTTTTGGTTGAAAAAATGTTAAAAATGCCCTCCTTAGTGCCTTAGAAGTGACTTGACTTTGATTTCGAAATTATCTGAAGTTTTTAAGGCATATACCAAATTTTTACCTTAAATTCAAGTATCAAGTCCGTTTTACTTTAAAGGCTATATTAAGGCAAAAATTGACTTATTTTATTGGATACTTCAACGTATAAGTCGAGTAGTCTTGATTTTTCGACCTTAAAGTCAAATTGTCGATTAGGACGAAATAAGTCAAACTAAAAAAATCATATGCCCTGTTCTGCCCTATATTTGCCCAATTCATAAGAGCGTGAATGTTTTCGATCTAACGTAGCGCCAAAGAGCATGATGCTCTCAGCTCTCACTGCGCAAATGACGTCACGTCAGAACTTCTCATATGACGCTGATGTTGTTTTGAGTGTAACTCAAGCCAATTTTTGTGTTTCATTTATGTTTATTTTTATGTACAAATGCAGTAAATTTGTGGTTTATTTTAAATATTTAAAATTACAATAAGGGTCCTCATGGAACGCAGCTACACCGTGTAAACTGAGAAAAGTTAATAAAACTGTCAAATTTTGTATGAAATTTAGACTTTTTTACTTACTTAACTCAGTTTACACGGTGTAAATGTTTTGCATGAGACCCCTTATTGTTGTAAATACCCTTACGATTAAGCAACCAATCGAGTGTCACGACTTCTCAGAAAAACGATAAATTAGTCTTCGCTTTAATACCGCGTTGCCGTAGCAAATTTGCTTTTCTTCTCAATTTCTGATATTTACAATAAATATTAGGTGTAGTAAAAAGAAATCCATTATTTTTCCAATAGATGGCGTTATTTATCTGCATCTCGCGTTGTATAAGTCCGATCGTGTTCCGCTAGGGGGCAATAGAAAGATGACAGTTCCTACTAAAAAATTTATTGACACTTTTTTGATTGATTGATTCAGTTTTGTTTGAGAGCTTGTCAAAGATGGACATCAGCAAAGAGAAAATTCGCTACATTTTACAGTTTTTCTTCGATAAGGGAGAAAACGCAAGCCAGGCGGCTGAAAATGTGAATAGCGTTTATGGACCTGATACTGTAACAGCCAATCATGCGCAATTTTGGTTTCGTCGATTCCGTTCCGGTAACTTCGATGTCAAGGATGCACCACGCACTGGAAGGTCAATTGTCGAAAATGTCGATAAAATCATGGAAATTATCGAGTCCGACCGTCATGTTAGCACTGTTTCGATTGCAAAAGAGCTAAAGATTGCACAAAAAACCGTTTGGAACCATTTGAATAAGGCTGGATACACAAAGAAGCTCGATGTATGGGTGTCACACGAGTTAACGCAAAAAAACCTCATAGACCGAATTTCCATCTGCGAATCGCTGCTGAACCGCAACAAAATCGACCCATTTCTGAAGCGGTTGGTGACTGGTGATGAAAAGTGGGTCACTTACGACAACGTCAAGCGAAAACGGTCGTGGTCGAAACACGGTGAACCGGCGGAAACGGTGGCCAAGCCAGGATTGACGGCCAGGAAGGTTTTGCTGTGTGTTTGGTGGGATTGGCAGGGAATTATCTACTATGAGCTGCTCCCATACGGCAAAACTCTTAACTCGGAACTCTACTGTCAACAATTGGACCGTCTGAAGGAAGCAATCGCCCATAAGCGGCCAGCTTTGGCGAATAGGAGAGGAATTGTGTTCCATCAGGACAACGCCAGGCTACACACATCGATAGTGACTCGCCAGAAGCTCCGGGAGTTTGGTTGGGAGGTTCTTCTGCATCCACCTTATAGTCCGGACCTGGCACCAAGTGATTACCATCTGTTCCTGTCCATGGCGAACAATTTTGCTGGTGAAACATTCGCTTCAAGGGAGGCTTCTTAAATTCGACTGTCTCAATTTTTTGCTAATAGGAACGAGGGCTTCTATGAGAGAGGCATAATGAAATTACCTTTAAAATGGCAACAAGTTATCGAACAAAACGGCGCATATTTGACCTAAATCGGGTCATTCAACTATCTTAAATAATGCCCTCAATTTAATGCACAAATAATGGATTTCTTTTTACTACACCTAATATATTCATAAAAATTTTAATTTACTTCATCGAACCTACTGTTCTCTCGTCAAACAAATTTTTAAATCATTCTCCTTTTGACAGCTTGAAAGTGCTGCCCATCGGCAAGTACTGGCGGGGTTGCCAACATTCTCCCCACCAGCATGATGACTTAGGGAATCTATGCTTCTTCATTTGTTTCAGGGCCAGAATTTGCCGGTAGAACGTCTAATACAGCAAGTTTACAAGCAGGACGGTGATAGACTCCGCTGGTTGTTCTTACGTGCGCGCTGCGTACTTGGCCATCCTTAGCGATAACGGTTTGTGTGACTATTCCCTTCGGCCATGTATGTCGTGGCAAATTCGGATCGACGATGATTACTACATCTCCTTTCTTTATGGGTTTGACTTTATTGTACCACTTTGTTCGACGTGTCAAGGTGGGCAGGAATTCAAGAAGCCAGCGTTTCCAGAAGCGCTCAGCAAGCAGCTGAGAATGACGCCAGGAATTCCTTACGTATTTGTCAGATGATTCGAATTGACTACTTGGTTTTGCGCCAGCAGAACTTCCTAGGAGTATGTGGTTAGGCGTAAGCGCCTCTTGGTCAGCGGAGTCCAACGAAACATATGTTAACGGACGGCAATTCAGGATACTCTCAACTTCAAGCAGGAAGTTATATAACTTTTCATCAGATAACCTCGTCTCTGGTGTAATGAGCTTATACAATACATTTTTTACTGAACGCACCAGCCGCTCCCATGATCCACCCATATGTGGACTGGCTGGTAGAATAAAGGTCCATTTAGTGTCGGGGTTGGTAAACTCCTGTTGTAGCATGTTAAAGTCAATCTGGTGGTACGCCTGTCGTAGCTCCTTCTCTGTGGCGACGAAATTTGTGCCGTTGTCAGTGTAAATATGAAGAGGCGTTCCTCGCCTTGCCATAAAATTTCGAAAGCCATCACGCAAGAGTTCATTGAAAGCGAATGCGCCACCTCAATATGAACGGCGCGACACGTCAGACAGGTGAAAAGTACTCCGTATCTTTTCTCCATTCTTCGGCCAAAGGTTACCAATAGTGGGCCAAAAAAGTCGATGCCTACATATGAAAATGGTCGCACAAAGGCAGACAAACGTGCTTGTGGGAGTTGACCCATTTCTGGTGGAGCTGGACGAGCATCTCGGATTTTGCAGTACTGGCAGGATCTACGAACAGACTTGAGCGTTCTTCTTAAACTGGGAATATAAAATTTTTGATTAATTTCGTTTAAAACGGTTTCATGGTGAACGTGATGAAATTTGGTGTGATACCAGGCTATGACAAGCGATGTTATGCGGCTTTTCTTCGGTAGAATGATTGGATTCTTGGTATCAGTATGAACAGAGGAGTTCTCTATTCGCCCTCTTATACGTAAAACACCGTTGTCATCAAGGAATGGCGAAAGCTTTCGTATAGCGCTGTCTTTGGGTATCACATGATTCTTGTTATTTTGTAAGGCATTTATTTCGTGGTAAAAGGAATTTCTTTGGGTTAGGCGGAAAAGCAACGACTGGCCACAGAGCAACTCATTGGATGTTAAGTTTGAAACTTCATCTACCTTTGCTATTGAAACTTTTGGTTCGGCCGCATTCACGGTTTCTCTTAGTTTTCGTTTTTTAACTTTCTTGCGACATTCTTTTATAAAACGCAATACATATGAACCACAGCGATACAACCGACTCCAATTGGAAAAACAAGAATAGTCGATCAAATCTTCAACTTGTTTATGGAATGTGACATATTCGTAGTTATAAGCGGTGAGTTCTCGTTCTTCCAGTACCATTGTGGGCCATGCTTCGTATGAGTCGTACAAGATAGTCGGTCCGGCAAACCAAGTACATGATGGTGAAAATTCGTTGGAAGTTTTCCATTTGGTTGCTGCGTCTGCAACATTTTCTTTCGACGGTATATGACGCCACTTTGATACATCGGTAGTTTCTTGAATCTCTGCTACGCGCAGTTTAACAAATGGTTTATATTTCCTTGGGTCAGGCCTCAACCAAAGCAACACCGTTCGTGAGTCAGACCAGAAAAAGGTATTCTTTATAGGGAATTCGTGACCGATGCGGATGGTTGTGGCCAATCGCGATCCCAACACGGCGGCTAGAAGTTCCATTCTTGGAACCGACACTGGACGCAACGGTGCTACCCTTGCCTTGGCACAGACCATTGAAACTTTAATGTTGCCATCTTTTTCAGCTCGAAAATATGCGACCGCAGCATACGCGTTCTCGCCAGCATCGACGAATACGTGCAGATCAACAGAAAAATCCTCCCAATCTATACCCTTGAAATAGCGTCTGGGTATCTGGACTTCATTGACGTGTTTAAAAACTGCAAGCCATTGGTTCCAATCATTCTTAAATTCTTGTGGGATAGGGTCATCCCAATCGATACACGACCGCCATATGTGCTGAATAAGGATTTTCACGCGAATAGTGAAAAATGCGATAAATCCCAAAGGATCAAATATTGACATAGTCAATCTCAAAAGTTCTCTTTTAGTTGGCAAGCGCACACCTTGCAGGATGTCGGAATTCGCCTTTGAGAATTTAGTTGAAAATACGAAGTTATCTGTCTCAGTTTGCCAGAATAGACCAAGAACTTTTTCTGGCTCAACTATCTGCTCGATTCTTTGACCCGCGTTGCAAAATGTGTTCTTCTTTGTTGTTTCTCCCAAGGCTGCAAGGAATTCTTTTGAATTAGATACCCAATTACGTATATGAAAGTTTCCTCGTCGGTGTACTTCCCTCACTTGTGTTGCTAAGTTAATGGCTTCTTCTAGCTTGTTTACGCTGTCCATCATGTCGTCCATATAGTGCCACTTTTTTATTGACTCGTGTGCTCTTGGGAATTCAACCGCGAATTCATCAGCATTTTTGTTTTTCGATAGTTGAGCGATACATGGAGAGCACCGTGCGCCAAAGCTGCACACTTGTAAGACATATATTTCTGGAGCTTTATTACTTTCGCTCATACGCCATAGAAATCTTTGTGATTGCTGGTCGTCCTTACGTATTTTCACTCTATGGAACATTTCAGCAATATCCCCACAGATTCCGATTTTTCCTCTGCGAAAATTATACAGGACCTCAACTAAAGGTTGCAATAAATCTGGACCTGTTTCTAGGCATTTGTTCAGGGAGACACCTTTGTACTCGGCTGCGGCGTCCCATACGATTCTCGTCTTTGAGGGTTTATTCGGATTATGTACTGAAAATATTGGAAGATACCACTTACGGGGACGATCCTTGCTTGCTTCTTCTTTGCTCAGCTTACGAATATAATTTTTCGCTTCCATCTCTTCAATCATAGTATTTATTTTTGTCTGTAATTCTGGTTTTTGTTTAAGTTTGCTTTCAAAGTTGCACAGCCTTTTGAAAGCCAAAGAGTAATTGTCGGGAAGAGTCAAGTTTTCCGCTCGCCAAAACAAGCCAGCCTCAAAGCTTTCACCTCGACGTTGAATATAGTTCTCATACTTTCTGACTTCTTGTTCAGCTGTATCCTTGCTTAGCGGTTTAACCATTTCGTCAAGCTTATTATTTGCTACAAAGTGAATATTGTCAATATGAGCTTTATATAGCTCTAAAGGGCTGTTTGGAGGAATGTACGAGGCAAAAAGGAGGAGAGAACCCCTCTCGCCATGTATTGCAATACAAAATTGATCCAATATAGAGTCGTTATTTTGGAGCGAAATAAGAGACGCAGTGAAAGCGATTTTAACAGCAACAAGAACCCCCCCCCCAATGACTGCTTTGGCAGATCAAGCTTACTTACGGAGCGAACGTCTTTAAGTATGAATTGTTTCTCTTCGTTATTTCTTGGGGAAATCCTTAACGTAGCAACTTCCCAGTCTTGTTCTATACGCTCGGATCCGTCGGTCCAGCGTAAACATATTTCCATTTTCTTTCCTTTTATTTGGAGTTTCCTGAAAATTTCTTTTTCCACAATAGTAGGACCGGAACCATCATACAAGAAGGCGTATGTGTTCACTTGGGTTTTGTTACCATAAAGCGTTACGGGTACAATCCGATATAGAACTGCCGATGTTCGAGCGTACTGCAAAGCTACAACATTCGATACTTTTGTTTCGTTTCCAACGTCGGAATATTTATGTAAAAGCTTATGATGTTTGGCTGTACATTCGTTGATACCACATTGCTGACGATCCTTGCAAAATTTTGGGTTATGTATCTTTAAACAGGAACGACAGATTTTCTTAAGGTGGACTGTCTTCCATTTTTCCTCTAAAGAGAGATTCCTAAATTTGTCGCATTTCGCAATAGAATGGTTTTGGTCACATAGCGCACATGTTTGCTTTTCGACTTTGGGTGTTTCATTTGTACGAGAATCCTCATGAAACCCAACTCGCTGTGGTTTACGTGTTTCTGTTGGATTCATATTTGGCGGATATGTAATGACCGAGCTTGCTGCTGTTGCTAATTCGAAAATCCAGTTACTGAAATGGGAAATATTAACATCTTTTAAATTCTTTGCATGCATAGCCCAATCGAGGCGTTTCGGAATAGGTAGTTTGGTAATGAGTTCCTGGAGCAATAAAGGGTTGTACAAATGCGCGTTCAGGTTTGCAGCTTGAATTGTGGCAGTCAAATTCTTTACTTCAAGCGCGAATGTAATAATACCATCTAGCTTTTGTGTATTATAACCGGGAGATGCACGAATTTTGTTCAAAAGTGAGTTAATTATATACTCAGGTCTGCCAAATAACATCCGTAATGTTTCAATAATATCTGGTACAGATGACGGTAACATCAGCTGGCTTCGTACGAACTCATAGGCCTTGCCTTTTAATGCACGCTGCAATCGAAGCAAGTTTTCGTCGTTACTATAACCACACAAGCGAGTCGAGTTTTCGAAATTACTAATGAATGTTGGCCACTCTTCAGGTTTTCCGGTGAATTCTGGCAGATCCTTCGACAAAACTTGACGCGATAATAGCTTTTCGGTACTAAGAATTGCCTCGTTTGATTCCTTCTTACCAAACGAGTTAGCCTGGCAGTCAGCCAATACCGCACAACTCGCTTGCCCTTTCTTTTCGTTTAAATACGTAGATTCACTATAACCAGACATTTCTTTTAATAATCGAAGTTCATTTTCAAACATTTGTATTTTGAGTTTTAAATTTTCATCATGCTTATACTGGCCTGCTACATTAGGTTCCCTGCCTATCCGCAGTTCAGTTGGACGACCGTTAGTGGAAGAATTCTCCTTATCGGCATCTGTCTGCATTTCGCTTGACTTGCTGAGGCCAACGCCTTCATTCTCGGTTTGCATACGCATTCCTTGTCGGCTGGTGATCGTCTTTTGGGCTACACACCTAAAACAGCTCCACTCTCTTTGCTCGACCTCTTTTGTCACTCCGACGCACGCAAAGTGGTACCATTCGTCGCAGTCGTCACACTGCACCATCCCATCATCTCTGTCTCTTTCGCACGCCGCACAATTGTCTTGCTCCGTTTCGCTCATGTTTTTTATTTTCAATGACTAGTCGTTAATTGAAAGACAGAGACGACAATACTCTTGATGGCGTCGTTGTGAAATTCGAAATTTTTTCCGCGAAGAGCGTTTCTTGAGATTCTAGAATTCCGCGTACCGCATGTATGAATTCCAGGAAATACTTACAGAATTCCGCATAAGCAATATGAATTCTACTCTTGAAGCAAATCTTCTCAAAGCCACGCAAATTGATTTCACCAGTCAGCTCCCTCGAGGCCGGAACCATAAATCAAATTCTTTCAGAATGTTGTAAATACCCTTACGATTAAGCAACCAATCGAGTGTCACGACTTCTCAGAAAAACGATAAATTAGTCTTCGCTTTAATACCGCGTTGCCGTAGCAAATTTGCTTTTCTTCTCAATTTCTGATATTTACAATAAATATATTCATAAAAATTTTAATTTACTTCATAGAACCTACTGTTCTCTCGTCAAACAAATTTTTAAATCATTCTCCTTTTGACAGCTTGAAAGTGCTGCCCATCGGCAAGTTCTGGCGGGGTTGCCAACACTTATTGTTTTTCTTTTTTGAAAATAGTAGGTAATGTTTTCAATATTTTTCTATAGAGTAAAAAAGACATATCGTTAGCTTAATATAGATGAATTTCGTAGATGGTCATATCATATACATGCATGCTCTAGAATCTGAATTCATTTCGACTAAAAATTCAATTTGAAATGCACAAATATTTTGAAGGATTACATTTTAAACCGAAAACAGTTTTATGGGAAATATAAAATGGTTAAACAATTTTACAGTATTCAATTACTTAGACTTTCTTATAATAACTACATTAAAAAAGTCAAAACTTCAAATCTTCCTCTTTTATTCAGTTATTTTTTTTCCTGTAAAATACTGAAAATGCATGTTACGCCCTTTTTATATTAAGCTTATATTTAAGTATGCCCCTCCGTCTGTTCATTTGTCCGTCTGTCTGTCTGTCTGTAAGAGAATACATTTATTATTTTCCAAAGTAAAAAGTTTTGAGTTTTTTATGCATTAATTCAAACATAAATATATGCCCAGTTTGTTGACCGGGACCAAAACTCGATTTAGTTAAATCTCGGCGTAAAATACAACAAAAAAATAGGATTTTTTAATTAAATCGTTAGTTAAATGAGGAGCTTAGGAACAAAAGGTGACATTTACGTGTTTGGAATTTTTGGGTTTTTCATTTTTATACGACTCAAAAGGTTGACTTTTATCATTATCCGCTAAGATTAGTTTTAAAAGTTACTTGCTTCGTAGAAAAATGAGCTTGAAAAGCTGCTTCTGGGGCAAAAAGTTACTTTTTAATATTTATTTTCTCAATTTACTCAAAAAAATAAAAAGTGTAAATGTCACCTTTTGTTCCTAAGCTCTTCAAATATAAAAATAAAACACAAAAGTTCCCTTGATTCACATGCAAGACAACAACAACCACGTCATGAAAAACTCCTTCATGACGTCACGCCATATCTCTTTCTATTTGCGCTAAATGTACATTGCACGCACGTGTTTGTGAAATGTCGAGTATTTTGGCGGAATATTTACTTTCAAGGCGATTTAAAGGCAAAACGCCGGATTAGGTCGAAATGTATCTAGAATGCCTCAATAAGTTGGAATACCTTATTGGTACTAAAATAAATAACAAAGGACCTGATAAGGCTATTTGAACGAAAAATGCCTTAATAAGTCATTTTAGGTCAGAAATTATTATAAAAAAACTTGACTTGTAAGTTTAAAATACTTAAATAGGGCATTCCAAATTATAGGTCGAAATTTCAAAATGAATTTGACCTATTTGGTTAAGAAAACAAGGATATTCGACTTTGTGGTCCATGTTTACGTTCTGCCATCTTGTTTCGTATTTCAGTTTGCAAATTCTTCTTCTCAATCTGTTTCAGTATGAAAAAAAAAATTTTTTAAATAAAATTTTCTTTTATTTTTCATAATTGAAATGGCCCGTGAAAAATTCAGAATTGCAAGAAATACTTTCACCATAAATCTTAGCTGGCATATATAATTTGGTTTTATGAATCGAAAATATTTTTCCATAAAACCCATATTTTATTTATTCTTTTTTTCAAATAACATAAGTAGTTGCTAGAATTTTCATTCTTTCATTCATTGCACTATGTGTAAATACATATTAATAAGTAAGAAATTATTATACCTATCCCAACTAACAAAATAGGTCGAAAATAATAAATGTATTCTCTTACAGACAGACAGACAGACGGACAAATGAACAGACGGAGGGGCATACTTAAATATAAGCTTAATATAAAAAGGGCGTAACATGCATTTTCAGTATTTTACAGGAAAAAAAATAACTGAATAAAAGAGGAAGATTTGAAGTTTTGACTTTTTTAATGTAGTTATTATAAGAAAGTCTAAGTAATTGAATACTGTAAAATTGTTTAACCATTTTATATTTCCCATAAAACTGTTTTCGGTTTAAAATGTAATCCTTCAAAATATTTGTGCATTTCAAATTGAATTTTTAGTCGAAATGAATTCAGATTCTAGAGCATGCCTGTATATGATATGACCATCTACGAAATTCATCTATATTAAGCTAACGATATGTCTTTTTTACTCTATAGAAAAATATTGAAAACATTACCTACTATTTTCAAAAAAGAAAAACATTAAGGGGTCTCATGCAAAACATATACACCGTGTAAACTGAGTTAAGTAAGTAAAAAAGTCAAAATTTCATACAAATTTTGACAGTTTTATTAACTTTTCTCAGTTTACACGGTGTAGCTGCGTTCCATGAGGACCCTTATTGTAATTTTAAATATTTGAAATAAAACACAAATTTACTGCATTTGTACATAAAAATAAACATAAATGAAACACAAAAATTGGCTTGAGTTACACTCAAAACAACATCAGCGTCATATGAGAAGTTCTGACGTGACGTCATTTGCGCAGTGAGAGCTGAGAGCATCATGCTCTTTGGCGCTACGTTAGATCAAAAACATTCACGCTCTTATGAATTGGGCAAATATAGGGCAGAACAGGGCATATGATTTTTTTAGTTTGACTTATTTCGTCCTAATCGACAATTTGACTTTAAGGTCGAAAAATCAAGACTACTCGACTTATACGTTGAAGTATCCAATAAAATAAGTCAATTTTTGCCTTAATATATCCTTTAAAGTAAAACGGACTTGATACTTGAATTTAAGGTAAAACTTTGGTTTATATGCCTTAAAAACTTCAGATAATTTCGAAATCAAAGTCAAGTCACTTCTAAGGCATTAAGGAGGGCATTTTTAACATTTTTTCAACCAAAAATTTTATTAAAAGTTGAAATGACTTTGAAGGCATCGCAAAGGTAGAATTTAAGTAATTTCTACCTTGAAAAAAAGACTTTAAAGACAGGTAATTTATAAGGCAAAAAAAACGGCCAAAAATAGGGAAAATTCAACCAAACTAGGTCGAATGGACTTAATGCTGGTAAGATTTCCCTATCTTGCTTGTTGGGGAGCATGTCATATATTTTCAGCGTTCCCCGTTTTTCAAGTAAAATCGATTATTTTTGGTGGAAACTTCGATTCTACCGAATTTTGGCCCTCTTATGTTCGATTTTAAAAAATCGTAATTATAGGGCAGAATATCGATTTTATTCGATTTTCGAATATCCGAAAATCGAATTTACCCATCCCTAATTAAAACCATGTAGGAGTGTAGGTCTAACTCTCGACGTTGAAAAGGCTCTGCCGCGATGGGGAAATACACCATTAGGCAGGTATAGGAAATTCAACAAATTGGGGAAATTCACCAAAAAGCTACCAACAAAAACCTTAAGCAGGAATAGGAAATTCAACAAGTTCGAGAAATTCACCAGAAAGCTACCAACAACAATACGGGTAGACACAAAGTGGCTCTATGATGCCACTTGCAACAAAATTATCAAAAAAACACGGTTTTTTATAATGCTTGAAAAGATCATTATTGAAACTTTAATAAATGTATTACGATATGTTTTTGCTCAATGTGGACGAATATTTTCATTTTGTATTCAATTTACATACATTTTTGACTACGGCTACAAATTTGATTGTACATAGAAATTAGTATTTTTGCTCAAACAGATTGATCAAAAAGTTATGTAGACAGGGTAGGACTAAAAAAAATATCTATTTTTCCTTGATATTGAGTTTCTTTGATTAGTTTTATGTTTTTCAAGCTTTTCATATCATTTTATGAGTTTGGTAGATATTTTACATGTAATGTACTCGAAAATCTCCCAAAATTAAAAATAAAAGTGGCAATGCATTTCACCACAGCAGAGCTAAAGATTTCGCTGCCATAGCATGCTTCTCTTTTCCTCGTGCTATATGCATATTTTGAAGCAGCGTAGCTCATGATACAAGAAAACAAGATAGCGCCACTTCAGCCCGATGATGACACAAATACAAAATGAGAGCTTCGTTGTTGTTGTTTTACATGTTAAGCCCAACGTCACAACTACACTTTAGCATAGGAAACAACAACAATACGAATGCTTTAAAATAGCGGTACCCGAAGTGGCGCTATCTTTCTTTCTTTGTATCATGAGCGTAGCTCTAACACATTGCAGGGATTAGGAAGAAGAAGAGTTAGACCTACACTCCTACATGATTAAAACTACCTGCCATCACACTCGCTCCATCTGTAGCCAGTCCTAAAAGGTTTTCCAAAGGTATTTGATTAGAGAGGAAAAACGATTTGATTGCCATGTAAATTGATTCAGCATCTGACATAGGCAGTTCAATAAGCGGGAGAAAAAGATCTCTAACGCTACGTGATATTGAATCGAAAAAACGCACTACTACGACCAGCGCTTTTCGACATGACAAATCTGTCGTCTCATCAACAATTGAAAATTTTGTTGTTTTCAATTCACGGACTACATTTTCTTTGGCTTTGTTTCCTAAAACTTCGGCCCAACTTGCTGCTTTTGTTCGGCGACACTTCAAACTCTTAGCGATTTGACTATCCGGACCAGTGTTTAAAAACTTCTAATATTTTTCAATTCTCTTGTTGCTGCTTATGCTTATGCTTCTGAAAATTGAACTGTCGCAGTAAAAGCAAAATCAAATAAACGAACACTGATAGATTTCGAAGCACTTCAAAGCCGACTGCTTCGACTATTTTTCGTGTGACTGAACTGAAACTTATGGCAAATTCCGAAGTTCAAGCAGCAGTCTATTTTCATTTCTTTAAAAATTACTATCGCAGTAGCCTTGGACAAGCCTTGTGGTATTTTTTGATTTTCATCTTGGCGTTTTGATTTTCTACTTTCGTTGTTTCCGTCGCCTGCTAAGTAGCAGAAAAAAATAACACAATTTCAAAATTAGTATTTTTACTCCATTTAGTGGCCATATGAAAAAAAATAAGGGCATTTTAATATCTCATCCCATACTCAAATTAACATACATTTTGAGGATTTTCTGAGTTAAAATAAATTACGACTGTCATTCATCATCTTCGTATTGAAAGAGCGGCAAATTGTCTACAGCTGCTTCGAGGAAGTTGGGATTAAGCTTCACTAGCAATATATTTTCCAGTACATCCTCACCTAATCGATTACGATGGTCCGTTAGTACAAGCTTCAACGATGAAAATGCACGTTCAATCGTAACCTGTTATAAATCAAAGTCAAGGAATAATTTTTCTTACATATTATATTTGAAACTTAAAAAATGTTTTTTTTATTTTTGGAATAAAGTTGATGAACTCGTGTACGTAATAGTCTCTGATTATAAAAGGTTGCATTTTGCATTCATAAGGTGACCATACCGATTTCAGGCCCTCTGTCCCGTTGTCTCCTGCCAGAGCAAAAATGTACCGGTTTTGCCTAGAGACCAAACGAATATAACTGATTTTCTCCGCCAATCAAGCCCGTACGCAAGGAATAATTTTGGGGTTTCTAACCCCCCGCCCACCGTTTCCAAGTTGAAACATTATTAACTGTAATATGTTGTTGGCAAAATGTTGTTTTCGTTTTCAAAGTTTCATGGAGCTGCCACCGATAATTATAAAACACCCGTTTCTTCAACTGGAATCAGTCGCGTAGCTAGGATTATATAAAGGTTACGATTGAACGTGCATTTTCATCGTTGAAGCTTGTACTAACGGACTATCGTAATCGATTAGGTGAGGATGTACTGGAAAATATATTGCTAGTGAAGCTTAATCCCAACTTCCTCGAAGCAGCTGTAGACAATTTGCCGCTCTTTCAATACGAAGATGATGAATGACAGTCGTAATTTATTTTAACTCAGAAAATCCTCAAAATGTATGTTAATTTGAGTATGGGATGAGATATTAAAATGCCCTTATTTTTTTTCATATGGCCACTAAATGGAGTAAAAATACTAATTTTGAAATTGTGTTATTTTTTTCTGCTACTTAGCAGGCGACGGAAACAACGAAAGTAGAAAATCAAAACGCCAAGATGAAAATCAAAAAATACCACAAGGCTTGTCCAAGGCTACTGCGATAGTAATTTTTAAAGAAATGAAAATAGACTGCTGCTTGAACTTCGGAATTTGCCATAAGTTTCAGTTCAGTCACACGAAAAATAGTCGAAGCAGTCGGCTTTGAAGTGCTTCGAAATCTATCAGTGTTCGTTTATTTGATTTTGCTTTTACTGCGACAGTTCAATTTTCAGAAGCATAAGCATAAGCAGTCGTTCGTTTTCGGCTTATGAAAAATTTTAAATGCGCAGTTAAGCAATAATTTTATGACTTTTGCTACTTTGACTGAAGTTATTCAATCACTGATCCGGACAGCATACGTTAAGAAGAGTTGGTAAGAAGTCGAACAGACGAAACGGTAAGTTATGCATTATGACAAACAACAAGAGAGAATTCTGCATCTCGCACTTGCCTTTCTAACTTTCTAGTGTTATCCTTTACAAATTCTTCTAATTTTAATTGGTTCTTTTTTTTGTCACAGTTGGATATATGAGCTTTGTTATTTGAGTGGCGTTTTAAATGAGCTAAATTTTTTGTAATGACTTTATTACAGGCCATGCAAAACGCTGTACCTTCCTTGTTTTTTAACCAGGAAAATTGTTGAAGCCAAACTGCTCGGAAACTTCGTTTGCACGTTGGTACCTCACGTTCAGGGCTGTAACGTGAACATGCATTTGTTGTGTATCAAAACTATTTACTATATCTCATAAATCTTACCACTCTTCTGCCGACTCAGAACTATCAATTATTTCGGTATCAGTGTGGATATAATCTACATTACTCGGCTTGATCAAAAACCTGAAACATCAGGTTTTCTTTAAAATTTTGTTCAGAAAGGCTAAATAAGAAATATTTTGCTTACCTATCCATTATACTTGTTTCTGAAGAAAATTAACACGTACCGTTATGACAACAGCAATTCCATTTAAATGGTTTACAGGCGCAACCACTGTTACCGTTTGCATTATTAAGGTGCAATCAGTGATGCCATAAGATTCCATAACAGAACATAACATAATCAGCTGATTCGATCTATTCAATACATTTTGCATGCAAGTGGTTAGTCAACCCATAACATAACTTACCATAACAGAAGAAGCTGTAGAAAATAGATTTTTCTTATGGCGTCTTATGTTAGAGCGAATCAGCTGATATTTATGAGTGCTGCCAAATGTTTCCTAAATCTGCCATATTTCCCCTTTTACGGAAATTGCCAAGAGTCTGCAATTACAACTCTTTTAAATATGATAAAAGCTATAATTATATAATTTTTTAAATATAATGATATATGGCAATATTTTTCACCCTATTTAGAAGTGTTTGTTTTAACTTTTTTTTCAAGAAATCATAATAAGTTGCGCTTTTCCCGAAATAATTTTTTCCCTCTTTCCCTAAGGTGCGCACATTCTTATCATATTGCAACATCGGCTCCTATGTGCTCTTATGGATTCTTATGTCTTCACTGACTACTGAAAAAGCGCTTGTGTTATTTTATGTTATGTTCTGTTCTGTTATGGAATCTTATGGCATCACTGATTGCACCTTTAAGCTACCAGATCTAAAAACATAACTCGAGCTGCAACCTAAATCCGCGATCAGATGCAGATATATGTATGTTTTAACACAATCCGATTGACTATTTGAGAAAGAAGAGGGAGTTTATATTTGTTGCTACATTTGAGCCGGCTCAAAGCATTTCCCAAGATTTTTTATTCCATTCTCTCAATTAACTGAGCACTTTAACAAAAATGTACCAAATTTCAAATTTATGTACCATAGCACCAAACGAAAAAAAATTACCAAATTTGCTACAAATGTACCAAAACCGCAACCGTGTGTAGGAGTGTAGGTCTAACTCTCGACGTCGAAAAGCCTCTGCCGCGATGGGGAAATACACCACTTCGCAGGTATAGGAAATTCAACAAATTGGGGAAATTCACCAAAAAGCTACCAACAACAATACGGGTAGACACAAAGTGGCACTATGATGCCACTTGCAAGAAAATTATCAAAAAAACAAGGCGTCAGCTCGGTTTTTTATATTGCTTGAAAAGTTCATAATTGAAACTTTAATAAATGTTTTTCGATATGTTTTTGCTTAATGTGCACGAATGTTTTCATTTTGTAATAAATTGACATACATTTTTGACTACGGCTACGAATTTGATTGTACATAGAATTTAGTATTTTTGCTGAAACAATGTGATCAAAAAGTTATGTGGACAGGGTAGGACTAAAAAAACAATTTCTATTTCTCCTTGATATTGAGTTTCCTTGTTTAGTTTTGAGTTTTTCAAGCTTTTCATATCATTTTATGAGTTTGGTAGATATTTTATATGTAATGAACTCGAAAATCTCCCAAAATTAAAAATAAAAGTGGCAATGCATTTCACCAGAGCAGAGCTAAATATTTCGCTGCCTTAGCATGCTTCTCTTTTCCTCATGCTATATGCCTATGTTGAAGCAGCGTAGCTCTAACTCATTGCAGGGATTAGGAAGAAGAAGAGTTAGACCTACACTCCTACATGACGTGGACCAAGTATTACAGTATGAGAAACGAGCTAATAGGCAATTGAACAAAGTTAATGGCAATTCACCAAAGGCAACAACAACCACACGGCATACCAGGCAATCCACCACGATGCCTCTTTGGCCATTGTTGTCGTCTCTAGAAATTGGGCACATACAAGCAGTTAGTTTTTTTAGGGATTTTTTTTCATTTATAAACAGAAAAACTCAGATATTATAAAGATTTTTTTAAGAATGATTGTACCATTTCAAACTGTAGAATTTATTTTAACATTTATTTTTTCTTTTTAGTAATAGAAAAATTCACGTACTACAAAAAACTGATTTCCGAGTTTTTGGTCTTGTTTAATTTAGACGTTAGTGTGGCATCCATGGACAACAGATGGTGCCAAATGGAACGAATCAATAGTGCAAATCGATGGTGAAAATAGTAACCGACTACAATTTGAAAGTTTATCTTTTAGAAATGAGACTTTCTGTCCGTCTGGTTTTCAAAGGTATTCCTTCGTTGTAGGGTTTTTTATAAAATTCATAAATGCGGCCCTAAAACCAAAATTTTTTGAAATACATAGTGGAATTATTTATTTGGACTTAGTTAAGGGCATAAAATGTAGATTCCAAATATAGAAAAGTGGCCGCGCCAAAAGGCGTTATTCGAAAATTGAATTTAACACCCAAAATTCAGATGGCGTTTGAAACAAAGACGGCATAAATACTTCTTTTTTAACCGTTGACATCCTCTACAAAAATTGACTTAAGTGGACGAATTTTAAGGGTACCTCCAGCATTAAGGTCAGCCTCAAAGATCGTCTGAACTGCTGTATGTAAGTCATAATGTTTCGAGATATTTGCATGAAATAAGGAATTTGAGCTTATATTTAGCCTCCGATTAAAAATTTAATAGCTGTTTCTCTGAGTGAGGTATTCTATGGCCAGTAGGGTGATTGATTATTCGACATTTTCCTGTAACCGGTTTTCGAATAACCCGATATTTAAGGATATTAAAAAAACCGATTGAGCAAATAAAATTTAACTAAAAACCGGCTAACCGGTTATGTTAAAAATCCAAATAAAAAGAAATTTCGGGGCAGGTGTTAGTCGTTTGTGACTGTTTTATTTAAAAGCCATTTTGAAAACAACTTACATTAAAAAAAAACCCAAACAAAAAATTTCACATTCAGCGTATAAAATAAATTAAAATCAGCCATATTTTCATTTGATATACCATAAGTTAAAAATATATATCATCGTTCGTAAAATATTTTGTTTTATATGAAGAAATACAATAGGGTTATTCACAAAGGCGTGTTAAAAACGTTGGAAAGTCGGAAAATCGGAAAATTGCGACTTCATAAAAAAATTTAAGCTTTTTTTTTTATCCTGCACAGCTTTTTAAGCATTTAAAATTTTCCAATTTTCCGACTTTCCTATTTTCCGACGCCTTTGTGAATACCCCTAATGTGTTGGAAATTCACGTTTAAGGTTTATTTAAATAGAACTGAGCTAAAAAATGTGGGCTTATCGTTTGACGGGGTGGAGTTTCGTATAGATCTCTGATTTGTATTGTATGGAAAAATTGTTTTTCGTGTTAGTAATAAGGATTGCCATGACATTGTTATTGCAAAAAGCGTTGATACACCGAAATCAAAAAAAAGGTTATACCTTTAAAAACCACAGTGAAAAATCTTTCAAAAAGAACTATTGTTTTACTATATCCAATTTACCCAATTGCTTCCCAAAGCACTAGTAAAGTGTTAGTTCGAGTGAACAAGTGGTGATTTTTAGCTCACGCGCAATGTTAATTTTCTACAGAACAAGACATAAGCAAAGGCATAAAGAAGAACCAGTACTGGTGGAATTAGAAGTAGTAAAACGCTAGAGTTTAACTGCTCGTACTTCCTGCAGGGTAGCTAATGATAATACATATATATAGTAGACACAAATGCAACTCGAAAAGAGAATTCGCTAAGAGTTTCACAAATATAATTGCTTAGTGTAAAAGGCGTCAATAGAGGTAATTTCATGGCAATTTTTTTATGCAGTTTGTATGACGTTCGAAAGAAAATAACTATCTGAAGGCTAAAATAATCTGTTGGAGAAAAAACCGGATATTCGCTTAAAAAACCCGATTTATTCGATAATCGAAAAATCAGTTTTGAGAAAAAACCGCCTCGCAAAGAGCGAAAAAAACCGGGCGGTTAACCGATCGGTTAACCGAATCAATCACCCTAATGGCCAGGTTATCTTTACTATAACACCCTTACTTTTTTCATTTTGAAACATGAATTTTAAAAATATATAAATTCCCTTTATGTCGAAATATCTTGCTTCCTATTTGGTTTTATTATGTTCTAAGAACTCTTTTGAGTACTCTGTTCAGTATCGATAAAAGCTTTGCGCTTAGAGTATTTGTGCATCGCTGACGAAGTTGTTCAATTCATGTAGGAGTGTAGGTCTAACTCTCGACGTCGAAAAGACTCTGCCGCTAATAAGAAATTCACCATTAGACAGGTATAGGAAATTCAACTCTTTCGAGAAATTCACCAAAAAGCTATCAACAAAAACCTTAAGCAGGAATAGGAAGTTCAACTCCCTCGAGAAATTCACCAGAAAGCTACCAACAACAATACGGGTAGACACAAAGTGGCACTATGATGCCACTTGCAAGAAAATTATCAAAAAAACAAGGCGTCAGCTCGGTTTTTTATATTGCTTGAAAAGTTCATAATTGAAACTTTAATAAATGTTTTTCGATATGTTTTTGCTTAATGTGCACGAATGTTTTCATTTTGTAATAAATTGACATACATTTTTGACTACGGCTACGAATTTGATTGTACATAGAATTTAGTATTTTTGCTGAAACAATGTGATCAAAAAGTTATGTGGACAGGGTAGGACTAAAAAAACAATTTCTATTTCTCCTTGATATTGAGTTTCCTTGTTTAGTTTTGAGTTTTTCAAGCTTTTCATATCATTTTATGAGTTTGGTAGATATTTTATATGTAATGAACTCGAAAATCTCCCAAAATTAAAAATAAAAGTGGCAATGCATTTCACCATAGCAGAGCTAAATATTTCGCTGCCTTAGCATGCTTCTCTTTTCCTCATGCTATATGCCTATGTTGAAGCAGCGTAGCTCTAACACATTGCAGGGATTAGGAAGAAGAAGAGTTAGACCTACACTCCTACATACATGGTTCAATTGAAATGAAATATTGAATACTAATTTGCGGGGGTTGCAGATACTCAAATTTACTCTAAAATGAAGGAGCATCTCGTTCAGTTTATTCAAAAACCTCGTAAGTACATTTTTCAGGATTTTGAGATTTTTGGGTTAACTTGTAGTTAATTCGATCCTTCATCGGATGACATTCAAATCGTGGTCATTTTGTTTGCATAATATTGCAAAAAACTGCGTGTGAAAACCTCTTATCTCCTTTCACACATTTAAGTTTATTCAAAAACCTCGTAAGTACACATTTTTTAAAACACATTGAAAAACCATACATAAAAGTGTAACATTCCTTTTAAACTGCATATCGCTAAAAGCATGAAAACATTGCATTCCAATTTCTTGTTGTAACAAATATTTTTGTCAAACTAATTTTTTGGTCATATAAACGCAACAACAATTGCGATAACTTTTCAAATACCTACGCTCTTAAAGCAATTTTGATGTAAGTGTAATACATACAGAAGCAAAATGCTGAGTTCAAAATTTATAACGGATCTATAAAGAACGCAGATCCGCCTCTTCTGAGGCTTTTGAGACAAGCGCTACAAGGCCCGAGGTATAAGGGGCCACTAGTGCCTTAAGCGTATCTACCAAGTCCTTCGTGTCAATATTATTTTTTTTTTTTCATTGAAGTTGATTTAAGGAGTACTTTTACAATTAAAGTGAAATTTCCTATATCTTATCTAAATAAAAGGGCCTTTAAAATATTACTATATATCTTCGGTATTTAATTGTAAAAGCGGCCCTGCCCATAATTTCTTTTTGTTTGCTTTAACCGCGTTTAAACTTTAAACTTTAGAAACTTCTAAATTTTAGACGATCTTCTTTTATTGTTGACCTCAAGTACGTTTTCAAGCGTCGCAGAGTAGAAAATTACCGTTCGTTTCCTGACGTGTTAACAGGCATAACGGCCATGATCCGGAGTATAATATTAACATTTGGAAAAGCTTCTGCCCTACAAATGTCAAGAGCCTCTAACGAATTTTGAATATTTACATTTTCGATGCGTTTCCTCCAAATTTCAACCTCACTTATCCATGTGTCTGGAAATTTATCATCCAAAACAGATTCGTATGTTTTGAACAATTCGGCACAATAAAGTCTATCTATGCTATGCCATGCCACGCAGTGCGCCGCAGTGCGTGAGTGTTTCTACCTTTAGTTGTTTTAAAACATTTGTTCGTGTGTCTGACTCTCGACCAAGTAATACTTGCTCTCGACCTACTATATGCATGCAGTGCTCGGACTTCTACCACTTTAGTGGTAGATCTACCACTTTTTTCGCTTTCTACCACTTCTACCATGCTAGGTCCAAATCTACCACTTTTTTTGTACTAATTTATGCCTTTGTTTTATTTATTTTATGATCATTTAGAATAATTGAGAGCATAAAAAATTTGCTTTAATGTTATGTGTTATTGAAAAATATGTTGGCAGCTTCCTATTGTCAATAATGTTGTCAAGAATGGCAGTATTGGCACTTAACGGCATCTAATAAATATTGAAAATTTTTTTTATAATAAGAGAAAATACCTAAAAACTTGTAAGTTTCTCAATTTTCTACATGATCAGATGTGATATATTGTATAACTATTTTAAACAGTTTTAAATCTACCACTTTTTATATAAATCTACTACTTTTTTTTAAATCTACCACCTTTAAAAATTTTCAAATCCGAGTACTGTTTGCATGTCAACAACGTCTAGGGATGCAAGATTGTTAAAAAACAATCGATTTTAGAACATCGTTGTTTTTCAGAAGTGAAACATCGATGTTGAAAACATCGACTTTTCAATACGATGCACAGTGGTTTAAAATCCAGTTTTTGAGGAATTTAATCAAAATTTCAACCTTTTCATTTCGCAAAACCGAAAATGCCATTTGTTTATCAAAAGTTCCATTAGGTTAAAATTGAATAAAAAGTTGCCAGGTTTTAGGCGAACAGCTGATAAAGTCATTGTTTTTAATTCTCTGTTTGTTGAAGTTTGATGTAGTGAAAGAATACTTAAAGTTTAAAAAGCCATTTAAAGAGAACAAATGTAAAAGGAGTTCGTATTAAATATGGAAAAAACCATGATTTATAAAGTTCAATAAGTGAAAAACAAGTGAAATTGAATTAATGCCAGGCATCTATTTAATAATACGACTATCGTTTTTACAAATAAATATTTTTTTCCAAAAAATTTTTGCATCTTAATTTTTTTATATCAATTATATCTGCGTAATATAAAGGTGAAAGACCACACATGTTTGACTGTACGTATGGGTCTTAAAAGCAAACAGCTGTTATCGTTGAATTTTCGCACTCGTTCTTCAGAGGGTTGTTCATTCAAAAGTGCCAAATTTGCTAGTGCAAAATTCGCCCCCTCCAATTGCCCCATCTGCTTGAATACCACTAATATCAAGAACGATGTATCGATGTTTTGTTTGAGGCCATTTACACGTTAAGACATTTCGATAATGAAACACACTTTTTCTGGGCTGAGGACGCACGGAGATGTGGTATGGTAGCGTTTTTCTCTCTTCCCCCTGCCTCCCGTGCCATCGAAAATTTGTGTCATTATCGAAATGTCTTAACGTGTAAATAGTGTATTTGGAATCAAAATCGATGTTAAAACATCGATTTGAATATCAAAACATCGATGTATCGTTTCCATCCCTAACAACGTCACGTTACTATACGGAACGCTACGATATTACGGGGCATGAGGAGTATCCAAAATTCTTAAAGTTTTGTTCATATGATATGACTGTTTCTAGCTTAATTTTGCTATTCTATCCAAAAATATGCTGACGCAGGTTATGACATTGGCAAACAGCATTATCGGCGTCGGTATTTTGGCGATGCCTTTCTGCTTCCAAAAGGTAATTTCTAACTTGGACAATGCGAGCTTCGTCTACTCATCACATCTCTTTTATCCGAATCCAGTGCGGCATATTGCTCGCAATATTTCTTCTTATCTTGAGTAATTGGATAACGCGCATTTGCTGCCACTATCTGGTCAAATCATCGCTGCTGACACGAAGGAAGAGCTTTGAATTTCTTGGATTCCATGCATTTGGATCTTCCGGCAAACTATTTGTTGAGCTTTGCATCATTGGCTACTTGTTGGGTACATGTATAACATATTTCATTGTCGTCGGCGATCTGGGACCACAGATCATTACGAAGATGATTTCTTATGGCAGCAATATTTCGCATTTGCATTTCTACTTTTTACTGGCGGTGACATTGCTATGCATCTTGCCGCTCGCTATGCTGAAGAATGTCGATAGCCTTTCAGTTGTCTGCACTGCTTCTATTGGTTTCTATGTTTGTTTAGTTGTGAAAATCATTTTGGAATCACAGTCACACATTTTGGCCAATGATTGGAAGGAGAAAGTTGTCTACTGGCAGCCAGCGGGAGTCCTACAATGTTTGCCGGTTTTTAGTATGGCACTGTCATGTCAAATGTAAGTAATCTTTCAGCATAAATTTATTCTGGATCAATTCATTTTGTCTTTCGTCTTGCCAATAATATGTAGGCAGCTATTTGAAGTATTCAAAAGTGTTAACAATCAGAGCGTGGAAAAGTTAAATAACATCGTACGAGATGCTACTTGGATTTGTACTTTGGTGTACATTGCGGTTGGATTTTTCGGTTACGTTGCTTTCTGCACTCAAACGTTTTCAGGTTGATTTTATGTTATGCCCTAAATAGTATAGACCTAAAGGTGATGCGATACTTGATTTGAGTTTTCTTGAGATCATAAGCGGTTTCGTTTGCATTTACATATGAAGAGACAACATTTCCCGATAAATACGATATGAGCCCGAAATATACACTCACACTTAATAAAAATGTTAAAAATAAAATTTTACAAGGCGTTGACATCACCTTAAGTTCTAGATTTCTTGTTGTTGGTTAGCACCGAAATGGATTAACTTTTTTTTACTTATTTCAGGAAACATTCTTTTGAATTTCTCCCCATCCTTTGGAAGCGATGTCATTAAGATTGGCTTTATATTATCCCTGGCTTTTAGTTTTCCTCTTGTCATATTCCCATGTCGTGCAAGCATATATTCCTTGCTGTATCGAAAGGTGCGCGTTTTATATTTGATCGCCGTTATTCTTATGTGCATTTCTTTTGTTTTCCTCAGGGTCATACAGACGCCGCTGGTGGTTACATACCGGAAATACGCTTTAAAACCATCACAGTGTTCATCGTAGGCTTTACACTATGTATTGCTTTGATGATTCCCTCTGTTGAGTTGATTATTGGCTTGGTTGGTTCAACAATTGGCGTCGCTATTTGTATCATGTTTCCAGCAGCTTGTTTCCGAAAAATTACCAAGAAGCATGCCAATGATCGTGCTTTCGAGCTGAGTAGTTTAATCCTGGTCAGTGGATTTTGTTTGATGGTTCTAGGAACTTATGCGAATCTTCAAGCGATCGATGAACAAAGTTCGGGCGTGCATTTGGAGGTAGTTAATTTACAAAGTCAGATCATAAATCCTACAGAAATACCCGTATTAAAGCAGGAAATGAAAATTTTACTTAACGAGAATGAAAATCTCAATCTAATCGACAATCGAGAGAAGATCGTGATCATGGAGAGTCCGAATTGGTCCAAATCTGAAATGAACTTAGAGAAGACGAAGAAGGACAGAGAGAATTCGGATGATTTGAATTTAAAGAAAAATGAAGAAATTTATAGAATTGGAATTGATGGTGTATACCCGCCACCAGCACATATTTTACCAGTCGATGAGGAGCACAAAATTGATGTAAATGAGAAAAAACCAATTGAAGATCTTAACGTTGCAAGGCAACAAAATTATAAACCGATTATAGAAGTACTTAAACACGATGTCTCTAGTAATGCGAGTAAAAAATTAAATGAAAAAGTTGATATTACTAAGGTACTGCCACCTCTACAGGAAGCGAATGCCGTTGTTGCTGTGCCCAGTGCTAATTCGATAGCCGCACAACAAACCATCGATAAGGATGCTATCATAAAGGATGAGGAAGTCGCTGCAGAGGAAAGTAAAGTCGATGAGCTTAAAAAAACCCAATACGAATTAAAACGAACGAATGAATTATTAGAACGTAAGGTCAATGAAATGAAAGACGAACTCGTAAAACAAAATAAGAAGACTCAAGATTTGGTTGTAGAGAAATTGGTTGAAGTTGTTAAAAAAGTCGAGAAAATAGAACGACAAGTACAGAAAAAAGATGCAGACTCTAAACCTCCAGAGCCGCAGAAAGATGATGAAAAATTCTCTAAAAATACACTTGAAAAAAAATTTGACAATGTTGCGGAAGATGTTAAGGAAGCAATAGCAAATATCAATATTGAAAATAAAGAAATCGCCGCAGTTATCAGTGAAGAAAAGAAATCTGTGGTAGGACCAAAAATACCGGAAGAAAAACCTAAAGTTTACGAACCTCTGTCCGGTGAGATTCTTGAACATATTCTTAATGCATCCAAATTGGAACAAAATATTCCATTACCACTGCCTTTACTGATGAATGCAACGCGCATCTTGACCAATGACATTGAAGTGCCAAAACTCAAAGAGCAATCAGCGCAACTGGTGCTTTTTAAATCGCAAAATGAACAGAATTTGGAAAATCTAAATATTTCAAATTATAGACGTGAGCACAACAACAACAATGCCGACCCAACTGCCTCCAAGGGTAATGTTGAAGCGATACGACGCGATATTTTAGAATTAAAAACTAATGAATTCGCGGAAAAAACCCTGACCGAAACCCAAAAGCGATTCAAGCGCTCTTACGAAAAGAAATTGATGTCAGAACTAGTAATCGATGAAAACCGTCCCAAAGAAAATTGTCTAATTGAGCCTGATTTGAATAATATATTATTTACTGGTTCCAGTGGAGCTTATGACCTTCAATTCCAGAAAATTGGACGTAATTTGAAATCGTTGCTGCAAAACGAAAAAAAATCACAAAACGCGAAAGACGATGAGAAGAGTTGATTTTTGCTTTATTATTAGGATAAGTTCAATATTAGTTTTCGGCTCCTTAGTTGAACTGTGTATTACATGCCAATGCTGAACTGAAGATTTATATATATTCTTGAATTGTTTAGAGTATTTACAACGTAAAGTCGATATTATAGACTTGATTTATTTATTTCGAAAAAATAAGAAATAGTTTTCACCGAGTGAAGATGCAAAATAAAAATACGGACAACACAAATGCCCCAGCATTTTCAATTTAATTTTTAAATGCTTCATTTTTAGGTATGGGCACGTTACAATGTCCGAGGCTACGAATTTTGGTGTGCGTGTCAATGAAAAATTTTTTTGCCTTAAATTAAAAGTTATTCAAACCAACCTTCACATTTTGTATAAAACATTGACTCGTTGCTTTGAGGTTTTTTGAAAGATATTAAATTGAATATTTATTTAAAAATTTTCTTTTCTTGCTCAATTTTGGCGTTGTTTGGATTTTCCTCAAATTTCAATATTGATCATCTGTTTTTGACAACTTTGTATGCAAGCTTCTTATGAGGTGCGTTCATGCAACATGTGAGATAACAGTATTCAACTGTCAGTTTTGCATGCCTTGCGCTATTATATAAATACCACTATTGTTTTCTTTACAAGATCTTAAATATTACAGGGTAGAAAGCTACAAAAATGTCTTAAAGCTCCAAAATATTGGTTTCAAAAATTTATCAAAAACCCGTATAAGGGGAAAAAATTTTTTTTACCAAGTATTTTCTCGCAGGGATTGCAAATAACAGTTATTTTCAAAAATTTACATCAAAAAGTCAAAAGAAAAAATTGGCGTATTAGATATTTAAAATCGTGCAATTTAATGGTTCTTAAGCAGAGGTGCACAAAGGGTAAGCTCCAGGGGTAAAACAGCGTAAAAGAGAACATTATTGCACACGTATAGGAACTGTGAGCGAGAGATGAAAAAGTATAAAACAAGGTCGCAATTAAAGCAAAATGCCACTTGTATTCGAGAAGCGAAGCGAACAACCGAAGCGAGCAAAAAACCGAAGTCACGTCAATTTTTCAAATCAGTGCTATGACAAACTTTGCAGAGGCAAGACATGTGTCGCTCTGTTTTAATTTTTAAAACTTTTTTCGTATAATTTTTAGTTTTGCCTCAGTTAGAGTGCGTTGAGAGCTCAGTATGCTACAGACTATTGTCGAGGTGGGATCTATGATGCTTGTCGCTTTGTTATTCTCTCGATTTTCTAATTTTATGGCTTTGTTGTACCACTACTATTGCGCATAATGAAAACGGCCTTGTAGTGGTGGTCACCTCTGTTCTTAAGTAAGGAGTGGTAAACTTTAATGATTTATATTTTTTTGACTTTTTTCAAAAAAGTCAATCAATAACCGTTATTTTTCAACCGATAAATTTTCCGTTGGAAAGTAACAGTTAAAAATTTACTTTTATTTTTTCGGTCAGAAATAAAAATAAAAATTCGATTTTTATTTTTTTAGTCAAGAAAATAAGTTAAAAATTGACTTTTATTTGTTCGGTCGAATATAAAAGTCAAAATTTGACTTTTATTTTTCCAGTCATATATTAAAGTTAAAATTGAACTTTAATTTAGTTTAATTAGTTTTCATAAGTCTTGAAGGAACTTTAATATTTGGAAATTTTGATATTAGAAATGTATAAAAAAGGGAATTTTTGCATTAAAAAACTTGAATTTTTCTCATTTCATGAAGCATGTACCTGTCCATGTCTCTGGCTGTTGTTTTTGGTAAATAGGAGTGAGGCAGGGGTGACTCATAGCAATCCTGATCATGAATATATATGCATGTCCATACCTTTAACTTTTATATCTAACCGAAAAAATTAAAGTTAAATTTTAACTTTAATATCTGACTGGAAAAATAAAAGTCAAATTTTGACTTTTATATTCGACCGAACAAATAAAAGTCAATTTTTAACTTATTTTCTTGACTAAAAAAATAAAAATCGAATTTTTATTTTTATTTCTGACCGAAAAAATAAAAGTAAATTTTTAACTGTTACTTTCCAACGGAAAATTTATCGGTTGAAAAATAACGGTTATAATTTGACTTTTTTTTTTTAAGTCGTAACAGTTACGGTCCCTGTTTTCTCGTCCTGAATTTTCCTCGAAGTCTTGCGGAATGCGACACAGCTCTTGCCTGTTCAACTTTTTTACCAAGTATAACTTAATTTTTACATACAATCATATATAGCAAGGTGTCAAAAAACCTGTTTTGGAAAAAATTTATTTTTTTTTTTATGATTCCATTAGATCACATATTTAGTATAAACTTTTGTTTTGGAACTTTTTTTTTAAAGTGATAAAACTCGGGAAATGTGCGTTTCCAATTTCCTTCCATGACACAGTGGGATCGCATAATACATTTGAATGTAAAAACTATACAGAGTGTTCGCAGAGTGATGAAAATTGGCACCGAGTCTTTTTTTGGCATAATTAAGAAAAATGTAAGGTTTCATTAAAATCCGACACGCCCACCACCCACCCCCCATACAACCCAAAAGTTTTTTTCCCTGTAAAACACGTTGGCGGCTACAGAAATCAACGAAATTTTGCACAAAGTTTAGTTATAGCAAAGCCAAAGCATCACCGAAATTTTATTAAAATTGGACACACCCACCCCCCGTACAACCCAAAACGTTTTTTCCCCATAAAACTTTTAGCAGGCTACAGAAATCGGTGAAAATTTGCACAAAGATAGGTTGTAGAAAAGCCGAAGTATCAGCAAATTTTTATAAAAATCGGACACAACCGAAAACAAAAATATTTGAAAAAATTGTAATAGCGGTATTAAACAAACGATAAAATGAGCATAATTTATAAAAATAACAAATAATTTAAAGTTTTATTCATCACCAGAGCGGATATTTGCACATAAAGCATATTTGCATATGCATTTGTATTTATATTTGACCGTTTAGAGCATATTTTTATTTTTCTTGCATGTTCGCGGCATATACTACGTTTATTCGTACGCCTTATTCGCGAATAAGAATATCGCGAATAGCGAATTTTCCCGTATAAACGGTCTTATTCACGAATAGCTAATTCACGAAAGTTATTCGTGAATAGTGAGACTATTCGCGATAAACATGAGAGGTGATGCCACATTTTTCGCTGATATCTCTCTTTTTGACGATCAGGCAGCACTTTTGTTTAATTTGAGTTCAAAAATCTAACAAATAAGATGGAGAACGGAAAGGAAACCAACCGCTGCATATGGATAAGACTTAAATTCACTTTTGAAAAAATAAAGCCTTTCAAGAAAAATTTGAACAAATTTTGAAAAGAAACAAAGGTTTTAAAAGTATGATCGATATATATAATATAATGTTTGTTATACAGCCGAAGAACCTACCGACCCGTATGTCAAAAAGCTTTTGCCAGATATGTTGGAAAGGTTTGCGTTTTGTCCAATAACCTCAACTGATGTTGAGCGCAGTTTCTCTCTGTACGGAAACGTCTACACGCAGAAGAGACGATCATTCACTATGGAAAATCTTAAGCACCATATAATAATTTGTGCAAATTCTGAAATTGAAGATTAAGCTGTTCAGTCTGACTGAAGGTTCGGTTTCGGTTTACAGATTCATTGACCATAAAATTGCATTCGGCTGGGGCCATGAATCTTTTTTTTTTTTGTTCTTTTCTTTTATTAACTATTATGAACATAAAATGTTATTTTTGTTTTAGGCGTTATACAATAAATGGACTGATTTTTGTTAATAAATTTAAAAAAAAAGAAAAAATTGAAATGTGCTCTGCTCTACATTTAATTTTTTGTTGTTCAGTTCCACTTTCAGTAATGGGCCGAAGGTGCATGATAAATTTTTGGCTTCGCTTTACCAACTGGTGTCGGACTCTATTAAGAGGTGACTCAAAAAAAAAAAAAAAACTAAAAAAAAAATTAAAATAATTCATTTTAAATAATTTTTTTTCATGCATATTTTATTTTTTTTCGAGCATATATTGCAATTTTTTAAGCATATTCTATGCGCATATTTGCGATTTTTTCGTGCATATAAATATCTGCTCTGTTCATCACAGATCATATCTTTAACAATATCATCTAACTCCAAATGCTGTTTATTTGGTTGACGTCTTATATGACTTATATATGGGTTAGATGATACCAGCAGACGGTGGAAAACATCAGTATTTGTGGAAGTTCTGTTGAATTTTCTAGAGAACATCAACCTGTACTTTCTATAATCTTTATTCCTTGCTTCTTCAGCTTCTTCAGATAAAATTCCGATTGGAAGTACAGCCGGATCCATAATTTCCTTTCCATGTATGAGTATCTTATGCACTGTGACAGGCATGAAATACCAGTTGTATTCCTTAATAAAAAATTCTGCTGTTTCCCTTGCAAATTGTTAAAAATAATCTTCTTCTTCTTGTTTTTTGCTTTGATTTGGTTTTCATACTTCTTTTATTCGCTCTTTTCTTTAATAAGTTATTTGTTGCTATTATAATTCGGCTTAAAGACTAAGTATGCCTAAAAGTATACTAAAGAATTTTTTTTGAAATTTATATTACAATTATGCTGGGGTTTTTTAAAAAATTGATGATTTCGAAAAAGTGCCAATTTATGCCGAGCATTTTTTTTCCATAATATCTTAGATTAAACTCTAAACTTCCATTTTTGCCCCATTAGAAAATAACACATCATAACACAAGTTTGTTCTTTACCAACAAAGTTTAACATGTGCTGTTTTTCATAGGGTCATTTGCATTTGCGCTTAACTTTTAAACTATTTATCGTATCTAAATGATTCTTTCGGTCAATCCATGACTAAATGTTATATTTTACTAAAAAAAAAACATTTGAGTAGTAGGAGTGAATTTCTTTTCCATTAATGCAGTACTGAATTTAATGAAAATTTTAGTCAATTATTGCCAGATAATCTTAATGCGAATTCCAACGGGTTTTTCTGGTAAAAATATGAATTTTTGAAAAAAAATTTATGCATTTCTCTTATTTGGACAATCCTCTACAAAACTGCATCATTAATTTTTTGAAATCCGGTGGTCGAAAAATGGACTTTTTGCCACCAAATAACCACTGTGCGTCGGCTCGGATTTTTTATATAGCTTTAACAGTTATAATTGAAGCTTGAATAAATATATTACGATATGCTTTTGCTTAATGTGCACGAATGTTTTCATTTTGTAATATAATAAATTGACATAAATTTTTGACTACTGCTACGAATTTGATTGTACATAGAATTTAGTATTTTTGCTGAAACAGTGTGATCAAAAAATTACGTGGACAGGGTAGGTCTAAAAAAACAATTTCTATTTCTCCTTGATATTGAGTTTCCTTGATTATTTTTATAGCGGTAATCACTATCCAGTGCATATCGCCGTGCATTTGAGCATGAGCAAAATATTTATGCTTTTTTGCTCTTTACACTAAGAAAATGTACACGTATGCATATGCTCCGATTTTGCACAAATGCTCCGCCTAAACCTAGTGCAAAAATCAATTTCGTGCATGTGCACATTAAACAGCTGATATTTAGTCATGGCGCTACGATGGAAAAAGACGCTGCAAAGAAATTCAAGCGGAACAAAGCTAATAAAAAATGATCTCCAGAGGAGATTCATAAACTTTTGGACTATTTGGAGCAGACTGATGCTTTTGAGGTTTGTTTGTCAAGGAAATAATTAGCAAGAAAACGCATTACAAATAGTTCGTTTCAGGCTCCAACAGTTCAAATTTTCTATAAAAAATGCATTGAACGGACCGGCTTTTTTGCGCTTTTCCTCGGCATTTTGTGTTATTTTGAAAAAATCAACTTTCCAGCTGTCTTAGAGATGCTGGATGAATATCGATCTTTGACGATTATCGTTGTTTAAAGTTTAAACATCTTTGCTGTATTATAATGTTGAGAGTTACTACACTTTCGGAATAAATGAACCATAAAATAAGCTTTTGGCAACATCTACGGACTATCTCCGATTAAAACTGGCCATCGTTTTAAGGTTCTGAATGCTTACAACATCGATAATTATAAAACAATGAGCATCCCTAATCCTGCTTGATAAAATATGCTCCGTGTGCTTCGAAAGTACACTCACAGTTTCTTGCAAATGCACAATAAAATTTGCACATGCACATGCACTGGAAAGTGAATACCGCTTATGTTTTTCAAGCTTTTCATGGCATTTTATGAGCTTGGTAGATATTTTATATGTAATGTACTCGAAAATCTCCCAAAATTCAAATTAAAAGTGGCAATGCATTTGACCACAGCAGAGCTAAAGATTTCGCTGCCATAGCATGCTTCTCTTTTCCGCGTGCTATATGCATATGTTGAAGCAGCGTAGCTCTAACACATTGCAGGGGTTAGGAAGAAAAAGAGTTAGACCTACACTCCCACTTAACCCCTACATCAAAGGTGGGCACGCCTTGAGCTCGCGAGCGAAGAGCTTTCACATGTACACATTATGAGTTTTTGTGCTTTCACACATACGGGACAGTCCGGTTTTTGCTCAGTGGTGTCACATTTTTCGGACAATTAAGTTGAGTTGTGTCATAGGACACCAGATAAAAACGAAGTTCATTATGGTATTTATAAATGTTAGTAAATATATGTATATGGCAAAAAATATCAAAAAGATCTTTTAATGATCGCAATGCTAAGTATTTCATATTATTGAAAATTATTCGAGCTTAACCGCATTGCACCTCCCGCCTGTGGGCGGACATGGCCATGTTTCGTCACTTCGCCACTCGTGACTCATCAGCGCCTTTGGGGTGCTAAGGAGTTTCAAATTTCTTGCACCTTATAAGTGAAGAATTTCAAAACCTCCTGAGAAATATGCACACTAATTTTAAAAAATTATTGTATTGAGGAATTATTAACCTTCGGCATATAGAACTATAGGTCTAACTCTTCTTCTTCCTAATCCCTGCAATGTGTTAGAGCTACGCTGCTTCAACATAGGCATATAGCATGAGGAAAAGAGAAGCACGCTATGGCAGCGAAATCTTTAGCTCTGCTGTGGTGAAAAGCATTGCCACTTGTATTTTTAATTTTGGGCGATTTTCGAGTGCATTACATGTAAAAATCTACCAAACTCATAAAATGCCATGAAAAGCTTGAAAAACATAAAACTAATCAAGGATTTTCAATATTAAGGAGAAATAGAAATTGTTCTTTTAGTCCTACCTTGTGCACATAACTTTTTGATCACACTGTTTCAGCAAAAATACTAAATTCTACGTACAATCAAATTCGTAGCCGTAGTCAAAAATGTATGTCAATTTATTAAAAAATGAAAACATTCGCGCACATTAAGCAAAAACATAACGTAATACATTTAATAAAGTTTCAATTATGAACTTTTCAAGCAATATAAAAAACCGAGCTGACGCCGTGTTTCTTTGATAATTTTCTTGCAAGTGGCATCATAGTGCCACTTTGTGTCTACCCGTATTGTTGTTGGTAGCTTTCTGGTGAATTTCTCGAATTTGTTGAATTTCCTATTCCTGCTTAAGGTTTTTGTTGGTAGCTTTTTGGTGAATATCCCCAATTTGTTGAATTTCCTATGCCTGCCTAATGGTGTATATCCCCATCGCGGCAGAGGCTTTTCGACGTCGACAGTTAGACCTACAGTCCTACATGCCTTCGGTTAACCATCTAGTTTTGACTTTAGCAAAGATTTGCTTAAGTCTACTCCCGTGCTCAGGGTTTTTTTCATATGTATATGGCAAAAAAGATCAAAAAGATCTTTTAATGATCGCGGTGCTAAGTATTTCATATTATTGAAAATTATTCGAGCTTAACCGCATTGCACCTCCCGCCTGTGGGCGGACATGGCCATGTTTCGTCACTTCGCCACTCGTGACTCATCAGCGCCTTTGGGGTGCTAAGGAGTTTCAAATTTATTGCACTTTATAAGTGAAGAATTTCAAAACCTCCTGAGAAATATATACACTAATTTTAAAAAATTAGTTGTATTGAGGAATTATTAACCTTCGGTTAACCAATCTTCCTCTAGTTTTGACTTTAGCAAAGATATAGTTTGCAACAAGGTTTTTCGCAAAAGACAATTGTTACTTGCGTTTCAAAGTATCAAAACAGTTTTTATTAATAGAAAAAATAATACAAAACGGCCATAAGACAAAATATTTTTTCATTCCTTTTGTGTTTTTGAACATAAAAAATGCACAATCAAAGGTTATAGTTCTGCTGTTGTGCATCTAATTGTACAAATAAGTGCGTATTTTTATTCTTAGTGGTGATAAATTTTAAACTGTCAGCTGTTTGCTGTTTTTAACTGTTTTTCATAAGCGAAAATGCGATAACCGAAAAAGCATACGTGTAAAGGGTTTTCCATCGCAAATGAGACAGTCTCGAAAATTCGAATTTTCATATTAAAGATGTTTTAAAGCAGTGGTGCTCATACCGTGGAACGCGGTACCACGAAAGTACAGTTTACCCATTCTTACATATCGGAGTTTTTGGTAGCATATGATGCTAGAGCAGTAAAACTATCGATGGTTCCACAGATATTATGTTTATCTGCGACTGCTTTAGCTGGAATGCCCTATTGATAGGATTTTTATGAGTTTAAATCTAAAAATAAACCAACGAAACTGTGTTAATTATTCAAACTTAGAGATATAAGCAAATAGTTAAATATTTTCATTTCAAATGTTTACTTCCAACTCATAACTATCGAAGATGTATCGATAATCGGACTATCGATAGGTTTGCAGATGTACTAATGCGCAGTCTGACAGTTTTAGAAAGTGTTGTCGATAGAACCTATCGAGAACAATGGGGCCAGAATATAAGAACAGGAGGCAAGATAAACTCCCATTCAGTTATAAAACCGCTAGTATTTGCCACGCGGCATGCATAAAACGCGAATCCTGTGTATATTATTAAATACTACATATAATATAATATATGACAAGACATATGGCTTCGTCACTAGCGCCAGCAGGGATGGATGGCTATCACTGACGTGTTGTAACGGCGAAACAAAGGAGTGGTTGATAGGGTGTATACCGAAACTACAACCATTTCCTGATGCTGCACTCAAAGTGTTCCAGGGCGATGAAATGATCAAAACCTTTGTGTGCATCACATATATTTCCCTAGTGCTGTCCTACCCCCTGAACGTCTCCTGGCGCGGCTTGAAAAGCAGAATGGTGGTCTGCAGACTTCTTGCTGGCGAATTCTGAGAACGCAGAAAGACAAATCCGGAGGGGAGACGCTGACAGTGTCAGTGGACGAAGCTTCGAAAAATAAAATCAGCGCGCAAGCGGGGAAGCTGTGCTTAAACTTCACAGATAATGGTGCGCGTGAAGGGGGAGCCGAGATCCCAAGCAAGTAACTCAGCCATGCCCAGTGGATCGACCAAGACACGGACTGGCAAGAGACCCCACAGCGAAGAAAAAGGAAAAATAGCACATGGAACATCCAGCAACGGCGACTCAGTGAAACCTGACACTGTGGTGAAGTCAAGTACCTTCAAGGCACAGACTCCACCGTCAGATGGCAAGTCCACCTAGCAACGTGCCAGGACCATACAGCCGGAAACAACAGCCGCTACTAGATCCCCACGCCCTAGCGCACCCACTCATGGGACAAAACTGCCGAAGTGGATGAGGGACGGAAAGCGGCCTAAACAAAAGTAAATCCGAGATGAGGTGTCTGCAAGGCAACTTACAACATGCCAAGGCTGCCTCGGCAGTCTTGACGCAGCGCCTCATCTCGGAAAAGATTGACCTCGACCTAATCCAGGAGCTGTATATTTACGAGAACCAGATATGGTGCCTAAAAGGTAAGCTACTATACGACCACCTCAGTAGTGGTCGACCTAGAGCTTGTATTGTGGTAAGAGAAGATATTAATGCTTTCATTATTCCACAGCATACCAACAAAGACCAGGTCGCAGCACTTATAGCCGCTGACACCCCCACAGGAAAGATGGAGTTCATCATATGCTCAGCTTACCTGCCCGGGGACTCAACGGACATAAAATTCCTAGCAATGAAGGGCCTAGTGGAATACAGTGTGGAAAGTAGGAAACCGCTTATCATTGGCAGTGACGCAAATGCACACCATACGATATGGGGCAGCACCGACGTAAATAACAGAGGTGAGTGCCTACTTGAATTTATTACCAGTAATAAACATAGGCAATAGGCCTACATTTATAAACAGAATTAGGGAAGAGTTCTTAGACATTACCCTAAGCACATCATATATTATGCACTTTATCAAAAACTGGGAAGTTTCCACGGAAACATCCATGTCTGATCATCGCAATATCACCTTTGATATTGATCTATGTCACAAAACTACTGAGACGTTCAGGGCTCCCAGATCCACAAACTGGAACCTCTATGCAGATTCACTTGAAGGTAACCTGACTATGCACAAACGTACAATCGGTAAGGGGTCTGACCTAGAACTAGCGAGTGCCACATTAAGTACAACTATCACACATGCCTACCATGAGGCCTGTCCGGTCAAAACTAAGACTGGAAACAGAATCGCACCATGGTGGAACAAAAATTTAGCCAAACTAAGAGCCGAATCCCGGCGGCTCTTTAACAGGGCTAAAGGTGCAATCAGTGATGCCATAAGATTCCATAACAGAACATAACATAATCAGCTGATTCGATCTATTCAATACATTTTGCATGCAAGTGGTTAGTCAACCCATAACATAACTTACCATAACAGAAGAAGCTGTAGAAAATAGATTTTTCTTATGGCGTGTTATGTTAGAGCGAATCAGCTGATATTTATGAGTGCTGCCAAATGTTTCCTAAATCTGCCATATTTCCCCTTTTACGGAAATTGCCAAGAGTCTGCAATTACAACTCTTTTAAATATGATAAAAGCTATAATTATATATTTTTTTATATATAATGATATATGGCAATATTTTTCACCCTATTTAGAAGTGTTTGTTTTAACTTTTTTTTCAAGAAATCATAATAAGTTGCGCTTTTCCCGAAATAATTTTTTCTCTCTTTCCCTAAGGTGCGCACATTCTTATCATATTGCAACATCGGCTCCTATGTGCTCTTATGGATTCTTATGTCTTCACTGACTACTGAAAAAGCGCTTGTGTTATTTTATGTTATGTTCTGTTCTGTTATGGAATCTTATGGCATCACTGATTGCACCTTAAATCCTATGGTGAATGGGATAATTATAAGAATGCATTAACGGCATACAATAAAGAAATTAGAAGGGCGAAAAGAGAATCTTGGAGAAACTTCTGCTCAGGGCTGCAGAACCTAAGCAGTAGTGCTAAGCTCCAGAAACTTATTTCCAAGAACCACACTAATCCGATCGAGCTGCTGAAGCGACCCGACGGAACATATACTGAGGACTGCAGAGAATCACTTATACTTCTCACAGAAACCCACTTTCCGGGATCCATCCTTTACGAACGATCTAACACCGAGCTCGACACGCAGGGCAATAATAGACCTAGTTCCGCCGATTGGGAAATTGCTCGTAAAATCTTCAATGCTGACAAAATTGAATGGGCTGTCACTCATTCTCTCCTTTCAAAGCCCCGAGAGTGGATGGAATATTCCCAGCACTGCTCCAAAAAGGGGTTTGCAACTTGATGGCGTGCCTTATCACTCTGTTCAGAGCAGGGCTGGCGTTGGGCAACATAGCCACAAGTTGGAAGGAAGTTAGTGTTCGGTACATACCTAAATGGGGGGAAAGGCCGGCAACCTACCGAAATCCTATAGGCCAAATAAACTGACATCTTTTCTCCTCAAGACAATGGAGAAAATTGTAAATACTCTTCACACCCATCAATATGCGTATCAACAAAATAAATCCACGACTCATGCTCTTCATAGCCTCACTGGTAAAATACAGGAGTCTGTGGATTGCAAAGAGTTCGCAGTGGGCTGTTTTCTTGATATTGAGGGAGCCTTTGATAATACGGATCACTCATATACGGAAAACTTCCTTCTGAATAAAGGCGTTGATAATACAACACTGACGTGGATAAGCAGTCTATTAAGGTCAAGAGTTGTCTGCTCTACTCTAGGCAACACCGAAATTAAGGCTTGCGCTGCAAAAGGATGCCCACAAGGGGGCGTTTTATCGCCATTACTGTGGTCAGTCGTAGCTGATGAGCTAAAACATCGTCTAAGTGCTGAAAGAATCGAGGTGCAAGGATACGCTGATGGCATCGTTATTCCTATAAGGGGAAAATACGAAGACACGATCTCGTATCGCCTTTAACATGCCCTGAACATCGTCACTAGATGGTGTAGAGAAGCTAAACTGAATGTCAATCCAAAAAAGACAAACATCGTCATTTTCACAAAGAAAAGAAATAGGGAGCAATTTGCAAACCCATCTCTTAATAGGGAAATGATACCATTTGTCAACCAGGTCAAATATCTGGGACTGACTCTTGATGAGAAAATGACCTGGAACGCTCATCTTGAAAACACAATTCGTAAAGCCAGAGCGGCGCCTTGGACCAGCCGACGCCTTATTGGCAGAGACTGGGGCCTCAGTCCAAAGCTTAGTCTATGGATGTGCACAGCTATTGCCAGACCTATCGTATCATATGCAGCACCCATTTGGTATAATAAGGTCCAGCATAAAACTGCAAGAAATAGTCTACGGAAACTCCAGAGACTTGCTTGCATCAGTAACAGTAGAGCCATGAGAACCGCGCCGACTGCAGCCTTAGAGGTTGCACTGGGACTACCTCCACTTCACCTATTCATCAAGAAGGAGGCAATGGTTTTTGCAAAAAAACTCCTATTGCTGAATAAACAACCAATCAAACTGGAGTCCATCACCCAGATAGGGAAAATAATGCAAAGAGAGGAGGCACTAAACATCACCATATCTGACATTTGTTCACCTAAATACAACTTCCACAGAAATCTTCGTGTATCCATATCAGACAGAGATGACTGGGAACGAAAAAGACCAGATGCGCCGGAGACCGAAATCTTCGCAATGCCTAAGAGAATATAAAGAATTGGACTGTATCTGCAAGAACATATATATATTTTCTGACAGCAAAGCTGCACTCCTTGTGCTCAACTCGTTTAGAATCACATCTAAACTAGTCTGGGACTGTCTGCAACTACTTATAGAACTCTCATCGCGCAACAGGGTTCATCTTATATGGATCCCAGATCACAGCCGGTTCGAGGGAAATGAGAAAGCAGATGAACTTGCAAGAAATGGAGCGGCTGCAATGTTTATTGGGCTGTTACCATATTGTGGTCCATCATGGAGCTTCTTCAAACTCCATACCATGATATAGCTTGAAACGACAACTCAGGAGGGATGGCAGGACACAGCCGGTCACAAACAAGCTAAAGACTTCACGCCACTCATCTCAACGACCACAACAAGAGAGCTTTTAATGCTGAACTGAACTGGAATTCGACTTGTCACAGGCTTTCTTACTGAACATTGTCGAGTAAACAAGCACCTATCGAACCTTGGATTATCTCGAGACGACAGCTGCAGACTCTGTATCGAAGAAGAGGAAATAGCGGAGCACATCTTGTGCCACTGTGATATTCTAGCGAGATTCAGACTTCGTTACCTATACAGTGCCTATCCTTCCAGAGCTGAGGTAGGTAAAATCGCTCCACGGGACATTGCGGCATTTCTGAATGCCACGCGCCTATTGAATTAGAAAAGGGTTGTCACAATAATCCTTGCAGGATGCAGTGACGTGGTGACCTGGTTCCCAAACTCATCCCTAACCTTACCTAACCTAACCTAACCTAACATATAATATATATAATCCCTTTGGGAGCGAGGAAAATTCCCCGCGAATCGGCTACACTAATTTTTTGGTGGTACATGTGAAAGAGCGGATTCCACACGCAGAAGAAGGAGTAAAATCCTTACTACGAGCTCGTTACTCAAAACAACGAATTATCCTTTAAAGGTACAAAAACGTATTTTAAATATTCTTTATTATATATCCGTTCTCTCTCTATCTTAAAAATGTACATTTCGAAACGCAGGAAAACTTTTTGATTCATTTCCCGCTTGTTTTATACGTTTCTACATGAAGAGTAAATCTTTTATTTTTCACTTATTAGTCATGGCTTATAGTCGGCCCTTCCCGGCAAACTGAGGCGTCCTCGTCTCGATATTCAAAATCCTCCTCCAGGGGTAAACTACACCACGGTTTCATATTATCGGAGGAATACACGGTTGTATATTTTCGTTGCGTCTGTATCCCCGGTAGACTTGAAACGACATATCGATCTTTGTCCAACACAACTGTAACAATATACGGTCCATTGTACTTAGGGTCTAATTTACGTGACGTTCCAATGCCTTGGGGTTCGTTTGTAACAAGCACCAAATCATGCAGAGCATATTTAGTCGGCTGGCGATGGTTAACATCGAAACGCGTCTTAGCTTTTGAACGCGTCTCGTATATCTTCCTGGCAGCTTCTTGTCTCATAAGATTGATCTCGTCTTCATTAATTACGTCGGTGTCATGTAATGCAGAAACCATTTTGTTCCCCAGTATGTCTCGTGGCTTAAAACTAAGCAATAGCTGTTGTGGCGTTCTGCCCGTAGATTTAATTGTCGTCGAATTTATCACCCATTGAACGCGTCGTTATTGCAGATCCCAATGTTTCTCTTTGCTTTTGGCTGGTAAGAGCATACCGAGGATCGTCCTGTTCATACGCTTCACCTGTCCATTGGCGCGAGGTGTCCGTACAGCCGTTAAACCATGTTTGATGTTGTTCTCGATACAATGTCGGTGAAAGTCCTTAGACGTGAAAGCGCTACCCCTATCCGATATAAGTTGCTTAGGCACCCCCATATAACTGGTAACTTCATTCAGCATATCTATTACGTGTCGCGCTGCCGTACTCTTGACTGGACGTATTACGGTGAACTTTGTAAAAGCGTCGACCACCACTAGAGCATACTCACTTCCTTTCGAGCTTTCGAGGAAAAGGACCCAAATGATCGATATGAAAAGGTACCGGTTCTGTGTCGTCAAAATGATATTCTCCTTCATGCCTTCCCCCACTCCGCTTGTTAAATGCACAATCTATGCACGACTTAACACACGACTTGACCAAATTCCGCATTCTCGGAAACCAAAAATATTTTTGTAAAATTTCGATGGTTTTCTCGATACTAGCATGAGCTGCCCCTTCGTGATGATGTCGCACCAGTTGTACTCTTATCGCGTGTGGCACCACGAACAAAAGGTTATCGTTAACTCTTCGGAATAGGCAGTGATTTTTAATCTTGTAATCGGTGCACTCTGGCGTTTGTTTAAGCTCTGCATGCATCTGCATGGTATACAACCAGTCGTTGACGTCGAGCGTTGCTTTATTTATGCCGTATCTTTTTGTTGTGCTTCCTCAACTGGCTTCCGACTACGGGCATCAACGTGTTCCATTATACTGCCTGGTCGGTGCTCAATATTGACGTCAAAATCCTGCACTCGCAACCACCACCTTGCAAATCGGGGTATCAGCTCTCGTTTTTTCATTGTGGTTGTAACCGCGCTGCAATCTGTTAAAACCGTCACCATTTTACCATAAACATAATAACGGAAGCGTTCCAGTGCTTCCACCACCGCGAGCGTTTCCATTTGAAAGCTATGGAATTTACGTTCTGTCGGGCTGCTTGATCGACTAAAATATGCAAGCGGTTTCCATACTTTGTCCTCTAACTGTAATAGCAAGGCGGCAATCCCCACTGAACTGGCATCAGTTTGGATTTGATGTTCAGCACCCACCTTATATCCAGTAAGGATCGGTTTCGAACTGAAGGCACCTTTGAGATTGTTGAACGCGTTTTCTTGCTCGTCTTTCCATATGAAGGGTTCCCTTTTTCTCAGCAACTTTCGTATTGGCTCACTTATAATGGAATACTCAGGAACGAAACGTCTAAAATAGCCACTCAGACCGAGAAAACGCCGAACCTCCGTAACGTTAGTCGGTGCAGCGAACTTTTCAACAGCTGCCACTTTTACGGACCCTGGACTGATTCCATGCGGCGTCAATCGATGGCCTAGAAATTCTACAGAAGCTGATTAAAATGTACACTTACGTAAGTTTAGTGTAAGCTTAAGTTGGCGCAGAGCCTCAAACATTCGTTGCAGTTTTTCTATTATCTCTTCGACATCGTTACTACCAATAAGGATGTCATCCATATAGTGAATATCTCCGTTTATTTTCTCACTATATGCATTAATCGTTGAAAAACAGCTGGGGCATTCTTCAACCCAAAACGCATCCGATTGAACTCATAAACACCGTCTGGTATCACAATTGCGGTATATTTGCGACTGCCCTCTTCAATCGGAATTTGGTAATATCCTGAGTTTAGGTCCAACGTCGTAAAATACTGAAATTTAGAAGCATCGTGCAACCTTTCCTCAATATTTGGAGTCAGGAATACTTCTTTAGGGGTATGAAGATTTAGCTTCCAATAGTCGACACAAAAACGTTCATCGCCACTCTTCTTCTTAACTAACAGTATCGGGCTGGTATATCTGGAAACTGATTTAAGGCTGGGTGTCTCATACAGCTGAAACTGAAAACTGAAACTGAATTCCATACAACAGCGACTGAAAAAAACTGTGACTGACTTGTTTCAGTCGCTGTTGTATGGAATTCAGTTTCAGTTTTCAGTTTCAGCTGTATGCGACACACAGCCTTTAGAAATTATTTTATTTTCAAGCATGTCATTAATCATCTTTCTAATTATGTCTTTTCGGCTCGGGGACACGATAGGGTTTTTGTGTGATCGGTTTGTTTGTGTTCAGCTCGATTTTCATTTCGACGACATCGGTTAATCCAATTTCAGACATCTCGGTTGAAAAATCGTCATTATTTTCATTGATAATTTCGCCTATGGTTTGCTTCACTTCAGCATCGTCCACCTCGCAGATAATGTCCTCACTAGGAATCAGTTTTCTCACGTTTTTTTCTTCGGTACTTCTCCACAACATGTTAAAGCCCTTGCTACAAACGTTGGCTGTAATGTCGGCATCAAGAAATATATCTTGTCCGATTAAGATATCCGACCCAACGATGTCATTCTCCGCAACATACAGTTCAATCCCTATCTCTACATCATCAATGAGAAGTTTTGTCGAAATTTTCCCGTCCAGAAATTTCTCAGCTCCACAGATTCCTTTTATTTTAAGTCGGCATTGAATTATTGGTATGCCCGTTTTGTTAGCAGCTGACCGTGATATCAAACTGCACTCGCTACCGGTATCAAGGATCGCTTGATATTTCACGTTACCCATTAGGACTACCTTCGCGAAGGGATTATCGGTTTCGACGCTACCCTTCCGAATATTAGCCCTTTTTCCGCAATTTACCGGCTCTCCCTTCCTATGAACTCGCTGACAATCAACGCAACGAGGACGAGTTGGTGGCTTCGGACACTTATTCGAGAGATGCCCTGGTTCATTACAATTATAACAACGAAACTTGCTTGCGGCTCAATATCGGGACTATCAATTTTCGTCTTTTCATTACTAGTTGAACTTATTTTAGTACTGGTTGTCGGTACATTTCGCAAATATACATTCAGAACTTCACGCATTTCTTTCATTGAATGAAAACGGGTACTGCAATTGCATTTTGCATTTCCCGATTCTTTAACCCATCTCGTGCATATTTTATTATAGCAGACTCACTGAGCTTAAAACTGTGTCCGAGGGAGTTTATTCGGAAACAGTAATCAGGGACAATCTCTCGCTGTTTACGCGTAGCCATCTTCATTCTGAAATGTATTTCACCTTCATCAACGTCCTGTTCGAACTCTTCTTTCAACGCTACTGAAAAATCCACCCACGAAAAAAAGACTTAGGTTTGACCGTCTATCCACGACTTTAAGACTCCCTTTAGTTTATTATATACAGCGAGCAGCAGACATTTATCGTCCCACATATAAGCAAACCTTGCACTGTTTACACGCTTAATAAACTTATCAACAGGCATCTAATTTTCTCCAGTGGGTTCATAATCGGGAAGAGTATCGGCTATTTCACGTACGGTAAAACTTCGATTTACCGCAATGTTCGTTGATGACGGTGCTTCCGATGCGTTGACTCTAACCAAGTCCCCATCTGGATCTTGCGATCCATTTTGTTGCATCTGAGTCATAATCGTTGAGAGCATCCCTTTTAACTCATCCAGCTGTCCTTGAAAGCTTACATAGTCCTCTCGAGCCTCCACCTCTATGATGAGCGTTCCCAAAGCTTCCGCCAGACGAGCCACCCATTCGTTTTTTTGACCGGTTGTCGCTAAATTCCGTTCACGCAAAAGTTCCTTTAATTTTTCTATCTTTAACGAACCCAGGTCCACGTTCGTCTTGGTACTCATTTCGTCTTTGTTTCCCTAGCGTAGCAACCCTTTAGAATATTAATATCACGTAGTTATATATATATATAAGTTAAGCACTTGGCTATGGTGTTACGCAACCATTCTCGCCAACTTCTTTTTGATATTCACAATCAATTCCAATTCGGTCATTCACCGCTATTGCACAACCGATTCGATCACGTTGCACCTTCCTAAAATTCAAGTGCATGCACAACGTGATTGCTGAGCCTGCGTTTGATTACTTGCACGCGCATCCGGGAGCCGTGGGAAACGCCGACGCAGCAACATTAGGTTAAGTTAGCTCTTAAGTTTGACTTCATATGTTAATCAGTCTAATTCCAGGAGCCGTCAATACCGGTCAAATAAATTATAACGTTCATATAAATTGTTGTTAAATTCTTTTAGTGGAAGCGGACTAGTTGGGTCCGCTGAAAATATTTTTTTATAAGGATCCATAGTAGATCCTTTAACTGGCGCCCGAGCAGGGACCAGCAACATAAACGTCCTTAAAATATTTTTACTATTTTTGCTGGTCGCGAATCCCGTAAAAGCTCCTGGAAAGGACTCCGCAAAAAACAAAAAAAAAAAAAACATTTTTTAAATACAAAAAAAAAATAATAAAAAAATCAAAAATTTTTTAAAACGAATGTAAAAGAAAAAATAAGAATAAAAATCGCATTTAAGCGAAACAAAAAAAAAAAGAGGAAAAAATAATAATAAAAAATTAAAAAAAAAACGAATGTAAAGAAAAAATAAGAATAAAAATTGCATTCAAGCGAACCTAAAAAGAAAAAAAATATAAAAAATATTTAAACGAACGTAAAGGAAAAAATAAGAATAAAAATCGCATTCAAGCGAATAATCTGTGCTGCAAGAAAGTGAATTTAATATAAGGTTCAAAGGTTTGGTGCGAAATAGCCTTTTTTCTATTCCTAGAAGGAAATAGCAATTTTTGTTGTCAAAGGCGGTGTGGAAGTGAAAAAGCCATTGAACTGTTGTTGGGGACCGCCATAGTGACAGTGAGCAACCGACGCAAATAGAATAAGGAAGCTGCTAGATGAAAATTCTTATCCTGTGAGTACTCGCAGAACTTATATTTTATATTTTTGTATATTTGCATTTTATATCTTGGCAAGTCATATCATGGAGGAGCTCCAAAGATCAGTGACACAGTTGACAGGCGCGGTTAACGCACTAATAGAACAAGTCAGGAGCTCCGAAAGGAGAATAGGTGCTTTAAAAAATGTAGAACGTCCAGCACCTCCGATTGTCGATGCCGGCGTCGTGATAGCAGCTCCTAGACCTCCTCAGACTGAGGAAGAGCTGAAAGAAATTTCTAAGCTCCCTGATTGCGTTAAGGAGCTTCGCGCGGTCGAAGGAAATCCAGCCCAGTACATCTCGTGGGTTCATAACGTCGAGGCAATTTTGAACGACTATGAAATCGTGAGATCAAAACCGATCTACAGAGCTATTTTGCAGAGCGTGAGAGGAAAAATAAGGGGTGGTGCAGATGCTGCCCTTGTTTCTTACAACATCTTCGACGATGATTGGCCAACTATTAAAAAATGTCTCTCTTTGCACTACGCGGACAAGCGCGACATTCGAACCTTAGAGTATCAGCTAGGGCAGTTAACGCAGAAAGGGCAAAGGTTAGACGCTTTTTATGCTTTAGTGAACCATCAGCTTTCTCTCATAATCAATAAAGTGAAAACAGAATCGTACTCACAAGAAACGGTAAATGCGTTAGTCGAAGCCTATCGGAACAGGGCACTGGACGTATTTGTCCGCGGGTTGGATGGCGATCTTTCACGGCTTATTTCAATCCAGAGACCACAAACGCTGCCCGAGGCATATACTTCTTGCCTCGACATCCAAAATCTGAATGTAAGGCGTTACCCGATTCACCCCTTAGGGATTCCCAATTCAATAACAATTCCGGTTAACCAAATGAGCAGAACCGAAACCAGACAGAATCCACCACCAAGAAGATTCTCTTCTAATAGTTTCCCCCAAAATGCACCCAGAAGATCTTTTGATAATAGATTTAATAGTTATCCTCCACCGAGGCCAACAGCTCCAAAACCCAGTGAAAAAATGGACGTTGATCAATCAACGCAAAGTAAAAATGTTAACTATATGAATAGGCCGCAAAACTTCCAAAATTTTAAAAGAAGGGGGTCATCTTTGAATACCCCTATGAAATACCAGAAAATGTTCTATACGGTCCCGGCAGAAGAGGGCACGGGAGAATCGCCTGCACACACAGAATTAGTAGCGAATGAAGCCGGCGAGGCCCAGGAAGACTCTCAGAATGAGCCTTGTTCAGACGAGGTAAATTTTACAACAGGAGCCTCGTTTCAGGCGTACCATATCTAGAATACCGTACAAATGAAAATTGCAGATTGAAATTCCTTGTCGACACTGGAGCTAATAAAAATTACATCAGTCCCTCCGTAGCAGAAAATCCTATTCCAGTTGAGAACCCCTTCGCGGTGAATTCGGCTGCAGGAAAGATAAAAATAAACGAAAAAGTTTCCGGAAAATTTTTTGATTTTGTTGATCGAAGTGTAGAGACCACGTTTTTTGTACTCCCAGGCCTTGAGTCCTTTGACGGGATAATAGGTGATGACACGCTTCGCGAGGTTAAAGCCGTTCTCGACAGGGATCTCAATCTCCTGATACTCAAACCCGATATAGTTATACCCCTGAAACAAAAGTTAGCGCTAGAAGTAAACACGATAAAGATTCGCAGTTTAGACATTTCAAAAAAGACCAAAAACGATCTTCAGTCAGTATTAGAAAAATATAATGATTTATTTGGGCCACTCGACGGAAGTTCAGTTGTGAATACGAAAGTTCGAGCCGAAATTAAAACTAGCACGCAAGAGCCAATTTACACGAAAAGCTACCCTTACCCGGCCAACATGCGTGAGGAAGTTGACAGGCAAATTGACGAGCTTCTTCGAGAAAATGTTATCCGAAAATCCGATAGTCCCTACAATTCACCAATTTGGGTGGTACCTAAGAAAGCGAAACCAAATGGAGAAAAACAATATCGCATGGTGGTCGATTTTAAGCGTCTGAACGCAGTAACGGTTCCCGACACGTATCCCATTCCGGACATTAACAGTACATTAGCTAGTCTTGGCCAGGCAAAATATTTCACAACTTTGGACCTTACGTCCGGATTTCACCAAATTCTTATGAAAAATAGTGACATTCCGAAAACAGCCTTCTCCACAATGAACGGAAAGTATGAATTCTTGAGGCTTCCATTCGGACTAAGAAATGCTCCGGCAATTTTCCAGCGAATGATAGATGACGTCCTTAAGGAGCATATAGGGAAAATATGCTATGTTTATATTGATGACATTATTATTTTTAGCAAGAGTGAAGATCAACATCTCAAAGACATAGAAACGATTTTTTTCAAACTCTCATCTTCGGGCCTGAAGGTTAATTTAGAAAAAACCCAATTTTTGAAAAATAGCACGGAATTCCTTGGATATCTCGTCACACCTGAAGGTATTCTTCCAGATCCGAAAAAAGTTTCAGCTATTCAAGCGATGGCTCCACCAAAAAACCTATTACAGGAAATTCATTCAAGATTATGCTAAGGTAGCTAAGCCTCTCACGAACCTCACTCGCGGTGAGCATGCACAAGTTAAAGCCAGTCAGTCTCGCAAAATACAAATCACACTAGATCAAGAAAGTCTACACGCATTCCAAACCTTAAAAGACCTTCTTATGTCATCCGAAATTTTAGCATTCCCTGACTTTCAAAAAACCTTCATACTGACTTCCGATGCATCCAATTATGCAATAGGCGCTGTATTGTCTCAAGAGATAGACGGAAAAGATAGACCGATTGCTTACATATCCCGAAGCTTAAGTCGCACTGAAGAAAATTATGCGACCAACGAGAAGGAGATGCTCGCAATCGTGTGGGCATTAGATAACCTACGCAATTATCTCTATGGAGCAAAAAAGATAAAGATTTATACAGATCACCAACCCTTGACCTTTGCACTGAGTAATAGGAACTACAATGCTAAGCTCAAGCGTTGGAAGGCTAGAATAGAGGAGTACAATCACGAGTTGATTTACAAACCAGGTAAATCAAACTTAGTGGCAGATGCTCTCTCCCGGCTGCCAACAGAAATGAATGCGCTTGATGCTGTAAGCGTAGCGGGCAATGCCAGCGAAAATGAGTCTGTTAGCATCTTGACGGCACATAGCGCAGAACAGGATAGCAGTGATTTAATACCCCATGTGGAAGCCCCTATTAACGTTTTTAGGAATCAAATCATAATTCGTCATGCTAGAGACTTGAGGAGCGTTGAGGAGCCCCATCCGAAATTTAAACGCCACTACGTAAATATGGAGGAGATTAATAGCGAAACTCTGACTTCATTACTGAAGGAAATATTAAGGCCATCTGTCGTGAACGGTATAAAAATTCCCGAGCCTTTTCTAACAGCTTTGCAAGATGCTTATTTGGAAAATTTCTCACATTACAAAATTAGAATAACCCAAAGAGTCGTTCAGGACGTTTCAAACGAAGAACGCGTTTTTGAAATCATCCAAGCTGAACATAACAGGGCCCATAGGAATTGTAGAGAAAACACCCTTAAAATTTTAGAAAAATTTTATTTTCCTCGCATGACGAGCCTTACTAGAGAATATGCCAGGGGATGCGAAACATGTCGTTTGAATAAATATGACAGGCACCCTACGCGTCCGCAGCTTCAGCCTACTCCCATACCCGAATTCCCTTGCGAAATATTGCATCTAGACATACTCGAAATTCAAGGAGAAAAATTTATTTTAGTGTTGGACAAATTTTCAAAATTCGCGAAGCTATTTCATATTAGAAACAAATCTGCTCCACATCTGCGTCAAAAACTAGCAAAAATTATGCATTTCTTCACAGTACCAAAAATGGTAGTAATGGACAACGAGCGTGGTTTTCTAACCCCTATTAACATAAATTTCCTTACATCTTTAAACATTGAAATCTATAGAACCCCCACTCAGAAAAGCGAGGTCAATGGTCAAGTCGAAAGGTTCCATTCAACAGTTATAGAGATTTTTAGGTGCATAAAGAACGACTTCCAAAATCTAAGAATTAAAGAAATTTTGCAAATTGCAGTTGATAGGTACAATGACAGTATTCACTCCGTCACACGGCATAAGCCCAATGACATATTTTTCAATCGCAGTGAAAGGGTTAATTTTCAAAATATTTCAAACTTTCACGAAAAATTTAACAACGACATTCGCGGTCAACTAATCGAAAATGAAAAATTAAGAAACTCGCGTTTGAACGTAAAGAAATCCGAACCCAAAACCTTTGAGCCTGGGAACGTCATATACGTTGCCAATAAACAAATAAAAGGCAAGCAGAAGCCTCTTTATAAAAAAGAAACTGTCGCAGCAGATAATACAGTCACTATAACAACAGAAACCGGGAAAAAAATTCATAAATCCCATATCAAGAATTGAATGAAATTATATTTGCGAATATCTTTATACCCGACACACTCTGTGTCGAGGGTATATTGCGTTTGTGTGGTTGTGTGTAACACCCAGAACTAGTCGAGATAGACCATACAAATATATATAGAAATGATCAGTGTCACCAGGAGATTCGATTTAGACATGTCCGTCCGTCTGTCCGTCTGTTTGTATACAGTTATCTTATCGAAGAAATTGAGCTATCTTGACAAAATTTGGTATGCGTGCTCACGGGGACATAAGTAAGAACAAGTTCGAGAATGGACCCGATCGGACCATTTTTAGGGGTACCTCCAGTACTAGGGTCTGTTATGAAAATCACAAAAACTGCTCTAAAACCGATATTTTTCAAGATATTTTGATGAAATTTGATATTTGATCATATTTAAAGGCCAGTAATATTATTTCCGAAAATTGTAAAATTGGGCGTGGCAGAAGGGCGGTTTTCGAAAATTGTCTCCTACACCCGAAATTCAAATGGGACTTGAACGAAATTTGGCACTTATGCTACCTTTGTAGCCTTAAACATCCTTCCAAAAAATTTTCGGTCCATTTTTAAGGGTACCTCCAGTACTAGGGTCGTCACAAAAATCCCAAAACTGCCTTAAAATCGGACTTTTTCGCAATATTTTAATGAAACTTAGAATTTGAACGTATATTTAAGCCCCCGATTAGAATTCAAAAAAATTGGAAAAGTGGGCGTGGCAAAAGGGCGGTTTTCATAAAAAAAATCTATCAAAGGTCGGTATATGGGGCCTCTAATGGCCTTAAACACCTCTGGATATTAAATGTTATTTGAACATGTGTGTCTGTGTCGGGTATTCTATTGTCAGGCTCGCCTGACTATAACACCCTTACTTGTTTCATTTAACTTTTTATTGTCTCTAAATAATAAAGGGCAACCAACCTTATCAAATTTCTTACAAAAAAAAGAACGAAAAAGAAGCATACGAAGATCACATTTCATGAACAAAAGCATTTTTTTTTTCTTTCTCTTGTTAGTCTGTTCATTCTCTTACCGAAAAATATGTGTTTTTTTTTCTCTCAGTCCAAACACACGAAAAATTCTGTGCCTTATTTGATTTCATACCAAAGAATTAAAACAAAATTCTTTTCTTTAAATAAAAGAGAATAAAAAAAAAAGTAATAAAAAAGAAAAAAGAAAATGCTTTTAATCATTTTCATTTCGCATCTTACAATCAACATTTCCATTTATTTCGTTCATCTTTTTAACTCTATGTTCGGTGGCCCTACAAATTAAGTAGCTAATAACAAGTACGAGGGCAATGATAAGGTGGAATTTCGGCAAGTCGTCATGGCAATAACTAACACATCCCTAACCGGAGATTGCAAAATGAGCCTTGTCGATCCTGGGAGTGCTGCCGTGCCTTAGTAGGCGCTACCGCCAAACCGGATTATCCGGCCCTCCCATCTTGCAAACCAGCGGACACCTTATCATTATAAGAAAAAAGAGGGGAGCTTTAGTTAAATATTTGCACAAAAACAGGAAATTCCTGTTCACAATGATGTAAAGGATTCAAAGAAATCTCAAATCATACAACAATGACACCCAAAAATGGGATATACAAATTGCATAAGCAAAATGCTAAAATAGAATTTAAGAAAGCCCAAAACTGGGATATGCAAATTAAATACTAACATAGAAGTTAAGGAACCCCGAAATCGGGCTATATAAAATAAGGGAAAATCCAAAAACTTTTTGTCGTAAATACACTAAAATAATATGTTCATTTTATCTCTTCATACTTAGCCTAGGTTGGCTGGTAGCCACCACTTTTGGACTTTACGTCTACCACTATGAAGCTCCTATCGTAACGATCAGCTCAGGAAATGGCTGGACTCTCAATGGTTACTTCAAGCTTGTCCACGTGATACCTTTGCAGCAGTACCGTGATGCACTTGAACTCCTCTCTGATCTCAATTATGGCTCAGTAAGACACGAAGAAACAAAAGCTATCCTGGAGTTTCACATAAAACAGATACATCTACGCCTGGACGAACTCAGCGCTAAACACGCCAGAGCGACACGCTCTATAAATTGGATTGGTTCGGCATGGAAATGGGTAGCGGGCAACCCTGACGCTACTGATTGGGACATAATAATGAAAAGTCAGCAGGATGTGATCGAAAACAACAACCACCAGTATAAAATAAACGATGACCTTTTCACCAGGATGCAAGCAGTGATCACTAAAGTTAATGAAATGGCGACTCAATTCAACAGCATAAACAACGAAAGCCAAGAATACCACTTTGAACAAAATATTCTCATACTAAAGGAAGCAGTAAACGAAGTCGTACGGGGGTGTCAGATGGCGAAGAAGGGCATGGTCAACACGAACCTCCTAAGCAGCAAAGAGGTCAACCAAATCGTATTAAAGGTCGAAACACTGCCATATCAAAACGAGGTCGAAGCAATCGAATATGGTCAGCCATCGATATTCACCAATGGCTCAACCTTATTGTACGTTCTGGCACTACCGAAAGTGAAAATGCAGCTATATCACCACCTAATCGTTAGGAGTACCATAAGGAATGGTATGCAAGTAGTAATTCCATATAAAAGGGTGCTCATGAGCCAACATGAGACGTACGGAATAACGGACAGCTGTCTTTCCATTGCGAATTCCACGATCTGCAGCGCAGACTCACTTCAGAAGATCCCGGAGAACGAGTGCCTGCCGCGAATATTAAAGGGAGGTCACGCAGAATGTCAACTTCGCAACAGCGCTGAAGAAGTCGTAGAGCTTATCAACGAAAATACAATATTCGTCACGAACTTCATGGGAAATTTAACATCAAAAAACACCACGACCCCCTTGAAAGGCACTTATATCATTCAACTACAGAACGAACGAATATCTCTCAACAACAACTCATACTCCAGTGTCTCGACCACTAGCCTCCAAGCGTTACCACCCATCCTGACGAACGTAACAGCGAAGAGTATTCTAAGGGACCTAGGATACCTCAACGAGTTGACAACAAGGAACATTAAGTATATATCTAACCTAACGCAAAAAATCGATTTTTCTCTATTGACAGGCAGCATTGGTCTTCTACTCGTCGCACTTGCGGCTGGGGCTCTATAGCAAAGATTGAATAGGAAAGTTAACATCCCTAGGGTCCAAAGCGTCGAATCCGTTGAGACGGTTATATGCCATCGAATGAGCTGCGATCATCCGAGATTCCAGACCGCAGCCTACGAATCCCGCATAGATCCACGGGACGCGGATCTTTAAAGGGGGAGGAGTTAAGCACTTGGCTATGGTGTTACGCAACCATTCTCGCCAACTTCTTTTTGATATTCACAATCAATTCCAATTCGGTCATTCACCGCTATTGCACAACCGATTCGATCACGTTGCACCTTCCTAAAATGCAAGTGCATGCACAACGTGATTGCTGAGCCTGCGTTTGATTACTTGCACGCGCATCCGGGAGCCGTGGGAAACGCCGACGCAGCAACATTAGGTTAAGTTAGCTCTTAAGTTTGACTTCATATGTTAATCAGTCTAATTCCAGGAGCCGTCAATACCGGTCAAATAAATTATAACGTTCATATAAATTGTTGTTAAATTCTTTTAGTGGAAGCGGACTAGTTGGGTCCGCTGAAAATATTTTTTTATAAGGATCCATAGTAGATCCTTTAACTTATATTTTGTTTTTATTTCTCGTAATTTGGATTTATGTACTCTTATTTCCATAAACCCACGTTAACGTTAATCTGAAGGTTACACTGACGTATCTCCCCTTTTTTTTTAAATTGGCGGTTATGAGTTTTGGAATCCTCTACCCCACACCTGAACTGAAAGAGCGGATTCCACACGCAGAAGAAGGAGTAAAATCCTTACTACGAGCTCGTTACTCAAAACAACGAATGATCCTTTAAAGGTACAAAAACGTATTTTAAATGTTCTTTATTATAACAGGTTGGCTGATAAGTCCCCGGTCTTACAAAGAAAAACACATTTTTTTGTCAAAATTCGTTTTTATTATTCAACATAGTTCACTTCAAGAGCGATACAACGATTATAACGACCTTCCAATTTTTTGATACCATTTTGGTAGTACTCCTTCGGTTTTGCCTCAAAATAGGCCTCAGTTTCGGCGATCACCTCTTCATTGCAGCCAAATTTTTTCCCTGCGAGCATCCTTTTGAGGTCTGAGCACAAGAAAAAGTCGCTGGGGGCCAGATCTGGAGAATACGGTGGGTGGGGAAGCAATTCGAAGCCTAATTCATGAATTTTTGCCATCGTTCTAAATGACTTGTGGCACGGTGCGTTGTCTTGGTGGAACAACACTTTTTTCTTCTTCATATGGGGCCGTTTTGCCGCGATTTCAACCTTCAAACGCTCCAATAGCGACATATAATAGTCACTGTTGATGGTTTTTCCCTTCTCAAGATAATCGATAAAAATTATTCCATGCCCATCCCAAAAAACAGAGGCCATTACTTTGCCAGCGGACTTTTGAGTCTTTCCACGCTTCGGAGACGGTTCACCGATCGCTGTCCACTCAGCCGACTGTCGATTGGACTCAGGAGTGTAGTGATAGAGCCATGTTTCATCCATTGTCACATATCGACGCAAAAACTCGGGTGTATTGCGAGTTAACAGCTGCAAACACCGCTCAGAATCATCAACACGTTGTTGTTTTTGGTCAAATGTGAGCTCGCGCGGCACCCATTTTGCACAGAGCTTTTTCATATCCAAATTTTGATGAATGATATGACCAACACGTTCCTTTGACATCTTTAAGGCCTCTGCTATCTCGATCAACTTCATTTTACGGTCATTCAAAATCATTTTGTGAATTTTTTCGTCGGTAACCACCTCTTTCGGGCGTCCACTGCGCTCACCGTCCTCCGTGCTCATTTCACCACGCTTGAATTTTGCATACCAATCAATTATAGTTGATTTTCCTGGGGCAGAGTCCGGAAACTCATTATCAAGCCAAGTTTTTGCTTCCACTGTATTTTTTCCCTTCAGAAAACAGTATTTTATCAAAACACGAAATTCCTTTTTTTCCATTTTTTTCACAATAACAAAAGTTGCTTCACAAAAGACGCTCTATCTCACAAACTAATTGACTTACAGACGTCAAATTTTGACACGAATCATTTGAAGGTTGCCACTATATAAAAATAATATGCATTTAATACTAGCGACGCCATCTATGTGTCAGACCGGGGACTTATCAGCCAACCTGTTATATCCGTTCTCTCTCTATCTTAAAAATGTACATTTCGAAACGCAGGAAAACTTTTTAATTCATTTCCCGCTTGCTTTATACGTTTCTACATGAAGAGTATATCTTTTCTTTTTGACTTATTAGTCATGGCTTATACATGGTGCAAGGAGTATAGATATATCCACGATACAAAGAGAGCAAGATAGCGCCATTTCGGGTACCGCTATTTTTTAGCATTCGCATTGTTGTTGTTTCCCATGCTAAAGTTTAGTTGTGACGTTGAGCTTAACATGCAAAACAACAACAACGAAGCTCTCATTTTGTATTTGTGACATCATCGAGCTGAAGTGGCGCTATCTTGTATCATGGATATATCTATACTCTTTGCATGGTGGTACATGGGGCTGGTACGAAAAATGGCTACTGTTGAGCACTACTGTTATAAAGTATTGATATTTTTCACACCGATATTAAATCCGCAGACCCCGGAGTACAGACGATGATTTTAAATAAGTTTAAATTATGTACGAATTGACGGATACTTTGATAGCGCAAAAAATTATTAATTTACCTAAAATGCCTTTATATATAATATTTGCAAAAATATACTAAGCGGAGATATTCTGAAAACTTTCAGTCTGGCAGCACCACTCTTTGTTTTGAATGCATGTATGTACGTATGGGTCAGTGTAATATCTCAATTTAATAATCAATAGTTTTTTCATGATATCTTCGGATATAAGTGTGGCCTAAAAAAGTTTAATACCGCCGCCGCATCAGGAAGTCATTTTACATAAATATATGTACATTTCTCTCTCTCTCTCTCTCTCTCTCTCTCTGAAAATGTTTTTACGCCCTTTTTTGCGAAATTCACTTTTTGGTAGCGCATAATAATTACTGAATCTCACTTTTTCTCGACTAGATCGCCTGTCGCTATGGGTTCATAAGGAACTTCGTTCTAATAACTTTCCAGATTGATTTCCGAGAACATTATTAAAAGGAGCGTTATAGTGAGTTTCCAAATAGTGTTAAAGTCTGAGATGTTTAGCTCAACACTTCGAGCGTTTCCACTTAAGCGAGGTGTTTAAGTTTGACAGCTGTTTGGTAATTTACAATTGCAAGCAGTGATGCCATTTGTAGGAAAATGACTTGAAGGGAAAAAGGGAGAGATTTATTGAAATCGGCAAAATGTAGGGATTTTTTTTTGTATATTCTTAAATATTAGCTATATTTTGAATATATTTTCTTGCCGATCAATTAAAACGACAAATTAAATGTCTCGTCTCGTGGAGTTGGAAATGAAAAAATGCAGACAAAACTATATCTGAATGATTTTAAGAGGGTTTTAATTTTTACACGGTTTTGAAATCGATTTCTGTGACATGGCCGATAATCTTAATATTATTTGTTGCCACTACGAAACCAGACTGCCATTCTGCGGTGACTGTTTAAATTGATATCGATAACAGAGAGTGCCATTATGCGGTGACTGACAGATCAGTATCCATTACAACCGAAAAAGAAAAAGGAGTCAGTAGCTGAACCGCGACGCGTGCGACTAGTAAAAGTTTTCTTATATTCTCTTAAGTTCTTTCCTCTGTAAATTTTCTTCTCTTTAATTTAAATAAAATCATATTTACTTAAATCAATCCGGTTGAACTTTCTAATACATTGTAATAAATTTGTGAAATTAAAAAGAATTGAATGGTTTATTTTGTACATAAAGGAAAAAGAAAACTACAAACACAAACGTGCATATATATTTTTGTCTAACGGCAACAAGCTTTTACTATCAATTAAATATAATCACGTTCGTTACGTTTGAATTAAATTCAATAAACGCTAATTTGAAACGGAGCAAAATGGAGTACCACTGCTTAAAATGCCCAGAACCAGACACCGACCAGATGGTACAGTGCGAACAATGTGATCACTGGTTCCATTACACGTGCGTTGGAGTTGACGACAATATTAAGGAAGTTGATTGGAGCTGCGACATATGCGCTCCAACAGTAGAACAACCACCGATCTCTACAGCCGCAAGCGCGACATCCGCAAAGCAGCATTATAACGGAGGTGGGAAATGTTAGTAGACTTTTACCTACAACTACACATACACTTCAAGCAACGGTTTCGTCGGCGCCATTTTCAACAGCAGCCACATGTACCCGACAAGAAAAATTAGTCACAAAAAAGTCACCTTGACTCTTGTGTGACTGAGCTCGTTGCTAAAAATAGGTCATGCGGACTTAAATTTTAACTTAAAAGTGACCGAAACAGCGCAAAATTGTGTGACAATTTTCTTGTTACTGTGTTAGTCACACGAAACTCAACAGAAACTATTCAGTTACAAACTAGTCACAGAAAACATCTCAGAAACAAGCAGAAATCACACAATATAAGCGCTCAATAACGTACTATTTGAAATGTTGCCACTGATTTTTAATAAATATTTCTTGCTATAAATTTGTTGCCACCAAATTTTACAACTGACAAGAAAAAATCTTTCATATTGAATTGAATAAATAATAAATAGACTTTGAGCATCAGTTCAGCTTATTTCCAAAACGAAATTTTACAAACGCTTCCAGTTTTATGGTGAAATAATGAATGCTACCCCTTCAAAAATGACGCCCCTCAAGAAATATGCTTATTTTATAATTTATGTTAAAATTATAATATTTTCAAATCTTTATTTTGGCCTTAGAAATGTAATTTTTTGTAATTTATGATAAATGCATACCATATATGATGCGTTTTAAATACGCTTTTTTGCTTAAACCTAATTTTGAATCATGTTGAAGTACTTTGTAGTTTTACAAATTATAACCTCTCATAAAATAATCAATTATATAAAAAAATGGCAGATTACTTTAAAGTTCTTGAATACGTATTTGAAACCCCATTGTGACCAAATCAGTTGTCAACGGCTATTTTCAAACACTATAGAAACCGTTAAGGTTGCATAGGAATGATTCGCAACCTAATAGCTACTGTTCAGTGACTACACTAGTGCGATTAAAGTAGAACTACGACTAAATCGGTTACTTACTATTCTCATCGGTTCCACAAAAATAAGTGCTGCCCATATGAGGCAATCTCCCCTTTTTGGGGGAATTTAGCTATTGCGAGATTAAAGACCTCAATAAAAACTCTTATCACATCAAGGATTTGTGCAATCGCAAAAAAAAAAAAAAATTTGAATATTTATTCGCCCAAATTAGTTAAACATTATTCCTTATATAATATTAATATTCGCAATTTTTAGATTTCCGCCGCTTTTGCGAAAACTTTTATTATAAAAGTGATATGTTCGTTATATCTTGTGAGAACCCTAGGGTTGAAATTTTCAAAGGATTATCCATACATTTCTTATTTTTAAATGCAAAATAAATATTTGAAAGTATAAGTTATTCCTTTTCTCAAAACCCAAATATTTTTTTGCCCGACTGCGATAGAAAGAGGGTAATGTTTCTCGTGCCAGTAGGTCGCCTCCGACATTTGTGACATGCCATTATGCCAGTCTGTGATAACTAGCAATTGTGCTAGCCAAAAAATGAATGGTGTGAAGTATATTTTTTGTTTGTTTGTTTTGTGCTGGAACATATCGCACCCCCTCAACTAAAGTTGTACAACTCAAAATTTTGAATCTTTTTCATAAGTCACATGTCTACCTATACAATAAGTTATACTCCATTATTGGTATTGTAAATAGCAATAAAACACCATTATGTCTTTTTTGTTGCAATGATTTGATCACTTGTTGGCATTGACAAAGGGACTCATTTTGAGTTAGTGCTTTTTTGATTATTTGATTTGAGTTAAATTTTATGCTGTGCCCTTTTAATGATAAAATTCGGTTCTTTTTGTTCAACTTTAAATCATCAAAGAGTCATCACCAAAAATAATACAGAAATAATTTGGTAAAAAAATTTATCAATAGGAACATAACTCAAAGACAATTATTTTTCTAAAAAGTGTTAAAATCAATTCTCTTCTTCGCAAAAAAGCGTTTTATTTTACAAATATGTTTCATTAGCTCAAATACATTTGTTAGTATTTTCTGGAAAATTACAAATTTTGAGTTGTGTCTCCTTAGTTGCCGGGGGCCGATATTCAAACAATGGCGCCAAAATTCAGGTAAATGCTTTGTTGTGCACAAAATAAGTTTGAATATGCATCATTTTAAACTTTTTACATAATATTATGTGGACAACACTGATTTTTAAGCACTGAGTAGCTACTTGGGTACCAAGCAGCTAATTTAAACTGCACTATTGTTGTAGAAGAACCCGCAAAAATTTGTTTTTCTTTACCCTTTTCTATGATCTCGTTCAAGCCCTACTTTTTTCGCTTATTTGAATCGAATCTATGTTTAAAAAAATTTTATAGACATGTGTTTGCTGCTATGATTCGCCAAATAAACTAACAACATACTATTGGTCACACAAATGTACTAAAATCAGTATGAAATAACTTGATAGCTATAAAACAGACTCACGCATGGCTACAATGACAAGTTTTTTTTTGTCGCTATAAGAATTGAATGAAACCCTTTTGGGCCTACTCTTACTTGCCACAGACCAGTTTCTTGAACGCGCTCAGTAACAAAAATTTGATTCGGTTGCATTGAACTTATTCGAAACTCGACAGTGATTCGCAGTTTCAATTCATATAATTTGTAACCAATAAATATAGTTATGTGTGACTCCTTAAAAAAGAAGTTACAGAAAACCTTTGTTTTGACATCTCGGCAACTGGATTGGTTTCATGAAACTCCTTTTACGACTATTCAGCAACTGATTTTGGTTGCAAAGCATTCTTGTGTTCTGCTCGGGTACTTCTTCATATACGTAAGAAATTGGCGCGACATCAGCATTCTGGAATATTGGAAATCTCTTTCCAACGAATCCTACTACATTCCACACAACGATACCTTCGAGTCAAATATACAGTAACAGCAGCATAGCAAATCGTACTCTGCTCAAGCCAAATCAATCGCTCAATGTCGACATGCGTTGGTCGAATACACCGGCAGAAAATAAAGAAGCGAGGCGAATGGATAGCGACCCTTTGCAACAGAGACGACAGCAACTGGAACTCGAGCTACTGGAAGAGAAAAATAAAATTAAAAACGAATATTTGCGCCGGAAATATCAAATTCTTTCGCAACTGAACGAAAGAGACTCAAATAAAAATTTAGGAGTACTCGGTCCCACTCCCGCACAAATAGCCGCACGACAAGTCCTACCAAAAAGATTACCGGACTTCAATGGTGACCCAGAAGAGTGGCCACTTTTTCTATCTGCATTTGAGAACTCAACAAGTATGGGCGGTTTCACCGAGGCGGAAAACTTGATGCGCCTACAAACGAGTTTAAAAGGATAGGCCAAGGAAATAGTCAAAAGCAAGCTGTTTATGCCATCGTTGGTCCCGGACATTATCACCACGCTGAAGATGTGCTTCGGTCGGCCGGAGATATATATTGATCGGATGATAAAGAAAGCTAAACAACTTCCAGCGCCAAACGACAAACTTGAAGGACTAATTGACTTCGCACTCGCTGTTAGAAACATAACAGCTACCATGCAAGCATGCCAACTGACGGAGTACCTCAATAATCCGATGTTGGTGAAAGAATTTGTGGACAAGCTCCCAGGGCACTACAAACTCATATGGGCGATGCAACAAGGTAGCAACCAGCCATCAGTTGTAGCATTCACCGATTGGCTATTTGGACTCGCCGAAGCAGCTTCGACAGTGGTAAGCCCGACACTCTCCAAAGTGAAAGGAACGGTAAACGTCCATAAAGAGGCAACGAGCGACAAAACGGCGTGCGTCGTGTGTGAAAAGGAACACAAATTGACAAAATGCGATGAGTTCGCGAAGCTATCAATCGACCGCAAATGGGATATTATTAAAAAACACAAACTGTGTCGACAATGTATGCGAAGCCATCGACGCAAGTGCTTTATAGATCGAGAGTGTGGTGTAAACGGATGCAAATCAAAACATCATCCGACTCTCCATCATCCAGAGAGGCAGCCAACACAAAAACAGGAAACGCATGTAAACGCCGACGTCAACACCCATAACGCAGCAGATCAGACGCTATTCCGTATCGTTCCAATCAGTATATGCGCCAAAGGTAAGACTATTGACACATTTGCCTTTCTAGACGAAGGGTCCTCAGTCACGCTTATTGAGGAGGAGCTCTTCCGACGAACGGGCATTGTCGGAGTCAACAAGCCACTACACCTGCGCTGGACCGGGAATACATCAAGAGACGAAGAGAAGAGCGTCTGCGCAACAATCCAAATAGCAAACGTGCACAACGGCAAGCGGTTCTCACTGAAAGGCGCACGGACGGTGCGAAACCTTGAGCTACCATCACAAACATTGGACATGGAATCGATAGCTTTGTCACATCCGTATCTGAAGGGAATCCCAATCCAATCATATAGTGACTCGAAGCCGCTGGTCCTGATAGGTGCCGATAACTGGAATCTTGCAGTGCCTCTTAAGGTTATCGAAGGCTCATACCATCAACCTATCGCGACAAAAACTCTCTTGGGATGGACGGTGCAAGGATGCGGAAGCGATGAAAATATGAAGCAGAATCTCAACATACATATGTGTGATTGTCAGCAGCAGAAGGATGAACTCCACCAGCTGGTCAAAAATAACTTTTCGCTGGAGGCAGCGCCAAAAGGCATTACGTCAGAGATGGACGAAAGGGCTCTCGATATTCTGCGCACTACATGCAAGAAATTAAAGACGAATTTCGAAATCGGACTTCCTTGGCGCGACCCCAACGAACGACTACCTAACAGCTACAGGACCGCTCACCAACGGCTTATGTGTCTGCATAAGAAGTTGAAGAGGGATACACATCTACGCAAACAGATGCAAGATGAAATTGACAATTTATTACGAAAAACTATGCCAGGAAACTGCTACCAGAGGAGCTAGCTATCGACAACGATCACACGTGGTATCTACCGATTTTTACTACATGCAACCCAAATAAGCCCAATCGAATACGCCTGGTGTGGGACGCTGCAGCCAAAAGCAACGGACGATGCTTAAATGACTTCCTGTTAAGCGGGCCGGACCTCCTGACACCACTCGTGAACATTCTACTTACATTTCGCATCGGATCAATAGCTATATGTGGTGATATAGCAGAAATGTTTCACCAAATACGGGTCCGCCCAAAGGATATGCACGCTCAACGCTTCTTATGGTGCAGTAGTGACAGCGAAGTACACAACCCGGATACGTACGTTATGGAAGCCTTAACATTCGGTACCAACTATGCTCCCTGTATTGCACATTTCATCAGAAACACGAATGCCGACCAGTTCATGCAGCAACACCCAAGAGCAGTGACAGCCATCAAATAGTCACACTACGTGGACGACTTCATTGAAAGCATCGATTCAGCAGAAGAAGCCTTACAACTGGCGAATGAAGTAAGGAATATACACGCCGCGGCAGGATTCCACATATCGTCGTCCCGGAGTTATCTCCTCGTATATCACAATCAACCTTTTGTTGGGAAGTTGAAGTTTAAAGTTTAACATGGAATATCAAAAAAATGGCTCGTTGAAAATCGTTGATTCTGTTTTCCTTATATAAAATGCTTTACTTTTTGTTATTTCTGATCATTAATTTAAAGTTACTTGGAAAATTATTTAAGTTATAGGGTTTTTTTCATTCCAAGAATTTTTGACAATTCATCGTATACGCCACTTTTTTTGCAACCTGTGTTGGAAAGTGGATATACGAGCAAATGATTTAATAAAGAATTGAAATATTTTTTTTGTTTTATTTTTTTTGACACGAAAAACGACATAACTAAATTTTTTTTAATGAGTTTATATAGGAAATTTGTTATTTGAGTATCCTTTTTACATTTAAAAAAAAAAAGGAGTCCAAATCATAATCTTATTGTTGAAAAATGACTTAACTCCGCATTTCCTGAGAAAAACGACTTGCCACTGTATCAAATAGCGAAAGTTTTTTTATACATTAAAGGTAGCATTCAAAAGTCATACAAAAATGTGCCTATTTAAATGATACAAATTTCTCTTCTTATTCTCTTCCCGTGACCTAAACATTTACACCTTTCAAATAGGTTTTTCTCAAAAAACAGAAAAGTGGAGTTAAGTCGTTCTTCTTCTCAGCCACAGATTTAAAAAAAAAAAATTAGAATTCGTTTTTTTGTTGGGGAAATTAAATTATTATATGTAATGTAAGCAACTAAGCTGCAAATAAGGAATTGATATGGGTATTGTTGTTGGTAGAACGTTCCAAATTTGTTTTAAGGAGCTGAACTACCTGCATTAGCTTTAGTTAGTGCCTTTCAATAAGATTAAACTAATTAAATACCATAAGAACGATTTATTCAATATAATGTACAAAAAATCTTTCAGCGAAAATGCATATTATGCGGCTTGTATAAAAAAAAAAATCCGCAAAGGTTTTCTTTCTTCTAATTGTTTCAAAACCATTTTAAATAAGTATTTCAACCCCAAAACAAATTGCGCCACAGAAACAAAAAGACATTGAGAGTCTATTCAGCTATCTTCCAGAAGAAGGTGTTAAATATTTTCAAAATTTATTAATTTAATATAACTTTTTATATTATAAATTTAATGAAATGGAATTTGTTATATTCTAAGTATAATAAGCATTCCACATTGTTTTCAGAATGAAAATTTTTGTAGGAGTGTTGCAATGAGAATTGTTTTTTTTTTGCTTCTTTTATTTTTTTTTCACACTAATAAATCTTTTTATACCTTTTCCGAAGGAACGGGTATATTAAGTTTGGCTCGGAGTATGTAACATACCAAAGGAGTCGCGATAGATATAGACATATATATATATTCTTGATCAGGGTGACAAGAGGAGTCGATCTAGCCATGTCTGTCTGTCTGTCTGTCTGTGTGTCTGTCGGTCGGTCACACTTTAGTTTTTCGTAATTTACTCCTAAGCCATGAAAGATATCATATTGAAATTCGGCATGGATATGAACCAGGTAAATGTCCGAAAAACTGCATAAAAATAGTAGTCCCTCCTTGGGTCGTGGGAAGTGGTTCAGAAGTTTCAAAAATCACGATTTTTAAGGTTTTTTCTGGATAATTTTTTTACTATACATCCCAGCTTATTGAAATTTGGTGTGTGTATAGCTACCATGTAGACTTAAGCTTTCGCTGAAAAAAAATTGCGACATCGCTATAACTATGGTCATCATCCTACATATAAGAAAAAAACACTCTTTCTCTTATTCTCATATCTGTATACAAAAATGCTTTTTTTTTGCTTCTTCCGATTGTGTATTTTGCCGCCAAAAAAAGTCGTCACTTAAGGTTAAAAATTAACCATGACCACCATTCGCGAAATTCGCAAAAAATTGATTTTCACTATTTTGAATTGAGTATTTCGCTGCTAGACAAAATGTCCTCTAACGGTTAAAACTTGATCAAGACCACCATTCGCGAAATTCGCAAAAATTTGATTTACTCTATTTTGAATTGAGTATTTCGCAGCTAGACATAATGTCCTCTAACGGTTAAAATTTTACCATGACCACCATTCGCGAAAATTTTTTGCTTAATAAAAATCTCGAGTTTTAGAAGCTAAATCGAAGTACAGATAAGGTATAAATAGATATCCAAGCTAGAACAACGAAAACGGCAGGAATTTTCGATAAGGTAATGTTTTAACATATTTTAGGCTGAGGAAAAGGTATGTGTGCAATCGGCTTTGCCGATGTAAACTTCTTTACTTGTTTTATTTAAAATAAACATAAAAAAATGTTTCTTAAAAAAAAAAAAAAATTGTTTGCACATACGATGAGATAACGCAACAACTTTTTACTGCGCAAATTTCATATATAAATCATAGTATATCCACAAAATATGGATATACGATGCTATAACGCGTAGAAATTATCATTTTAAAGGATATACAATTATTTAGCTCACAAATATCTCGTAAACTATAAGGTATAGCATCCTGGAGACTCGACACATGGATAGATCTTGGAAAAGTACACGGGAAAACGTGCTTATCTCAAATTTTTTTATTTTGTGATATACGAGGAGATAACTCCGGGACGACGATATATAAATGGGTTTCCAACCGCAGCGAAGTCGCAAGAGAACTCAATGGCGATGAGTCGACGCACCAAAAGGAGGAACACAAGTTGTCACCCACCGAAAAAGTCCTGGGTATGTATTGGGATCCACATACTGATCGATTTAAGTATAATTTTAGATTTGCCCGATTGAAACGAGATGTTCTGGCTCCTGAGACAGCACCTACCAAGAGAGAGGTGCTGCAGGTCCTTATGTCGATATATGATCCATTAGGATTCATATTATGTTACACGGTGCAACTAAAAATCCTACTCCAAAGCGTATGGCGATCAGGGCTGGGCTGGGACGACCCTTTAAATGACGTAGGTTGGCAACTATGGAAGCAGACACTCCAGGAAATAGCTAAAGTGGAAATACCACGTTGCTTTAGCACATTGATGGCACAAAAGGCAATTCGGGTACAACAACACACGTTCGTAGACGCCGGAGAGGACGCATATTCAGCCGTGTGTTATCTTCGCATCGAGACAAAAAATGTAGTGGAAGTATCGCTCATCACCGCCAGAGCTAAAGTTGCGTCCTTAAAACCAATCACCATTCCAAGGCTTGAGCTGCAGGCTGCAGTGACAGGAACGAGACTTTCTAAACTGATCTGTAGCATCTCCCGCATCCAAATTAAGGAAAACATCTGGTGGACCGATTCAAAGACTGTACTTAGATGGCTCCGAATGGATCCCAAACGCCTAAACCAATTTGTCATGTTCAGAGTGGGCGAAATCCAGGAGAATTCCAATGTAGAGAAATGGAGATGGGTTCAAACAAAAAATAACCTTGCAGATCTTGCGACGAAACTTTTACCTCACAACAAAGTAAAACTCTGGTTCGAAGGACCGGAATTCCTCAAACTAAGCGCGGAAAACTGGCCAAAGTGCGAATACATACCATCCGCGGATATTGAGCTGCGACACCTCCATGTGCATACCAAGCTCGCAACAACGACACGCCCACATTTCTTCATAAACTATTTTTCGGACTGGCGACGTCTCTACCGGGCAGTAGCAACCTGGCTGCTTTATTTTGACCTAACCAGGAATCGTTGTAGGGCCACTCCTATACGAACATTATTCCAAAGGTGTACACAGGCGAAACTTCTGTTATACAGGCAAGCACAGTTGCATATGTACGCGTCAGAACTGAACGATCTGACTCAAGGTAAGCCGATGAAAAGCAGTTCGAAATTAAAAGATCTTGATCCCTACGTAGATGACAACGGAATTCTGCGAATGAGGAGCCGGGCAAAACTCACTGATGGTGTGGAAGATGCCGTGATATTACCAAAGGACCATCACATCACGCTCCTCATCGTTCGCTCTTATCACGAGAGATTCCACCACCAACTACACGAAGCCTTCATCAATGAAATCCGTACCAAGTTTTTCGTTCGAAAACTAAGGGTCTTGTACAAAACCGTACGGAAAAAATTCAAAAAGTGTAAACTAATTTTCGCCAAGCCACGCGAACAACAAATGGCAGCGCTTCCCAAAGCACGTCTCGAAACCTTTCAACGGCCATTTACTTTTACCGGCATTGATTTTTTTGGCCCATTCGCAGTGACCATCGGCCGACGTCAAGAAAAATGCTGGGGCGTGATATTCACGTGCTTGACGATCCGTGCCGTACATATTGAGGTAGCCAACTCCTTAGACACCACCTCCAGCATTGTCTGCATTGGCAACTTCATTACGCGCCGTGGCACACCTAAGCAAATTTATACGGATAATGGGACAAACTTTAGAGGAACAGAGCGACTGCTACGCGAACACTACCTCAACCTGGACTACCCCACTATAGTACACAAACTGGAAGAAATTGAATGGATCTTCAACCCGCCAGCGGCTCCACACATGGGAGGAGCGTGGGAGCGTCATATTCGCACAATAAAAACTGTTCTTAAAGTTATATGCCCAACGAACAAATTCACTGATGAGAGCCTTCGACAAGCATTATGCGAAATCGAATTTACGATCAATTCGAGACCGTTAACTTTCGTTCCAGTAGACGCCCATGATACTGAAGCGCTGACGCCAAACCATTTCCTCCTCGGATCTTCAAACGGGAACAAGCCCTTCTGCACCCTCAACAGACCACGAGAACTAAGAGAGTCGTGGCAGAACGCAAATGAACTCGCAAACAAATTTTGGGAGAAATGGATCAAGGAATATGCGCCTACAATTGCTAGGAGAGGGAAATGGCACCATAAACGAAGACCACTCTAAAAGAGAGACATAGTGGTAATAGTCGACGAGAACCTGCCACGTAACTGCTGGCAGAAAGGCATCATTGAAGAGGCAGTCACAGCGAAAGACGGTCAGGTACGCAAAGCCAAGGTACGAACTCAGTACGGGACTCTAATGAGACCAGCGACAAAATTAGCACCTCTGGATATTGGCGATGGGACTGGTAAGCTCGTACCGTCCGCTTACGGGGGGGAGACTGTTGCCACTACGAAACCAGACTGCCATTGTGCGGTGACTGTTTAAATTGATATCGATAACAGAGAGTGCCATTATGCGGTGACTGACAGATCAGTATCCATTACAACTGAAAAAGAAAAAGGAGTCAGTAGCTGAACCGCGACGCGTGCGACTAGTAAAAGTTTTCTTATATTCTCTTAAGTTCTTTCCTCTGTACATTTTCTTCTCTTTAATTTAATTAAAATCATATTTACTTAAATCGTGAGCTAAATCCGGTTGAACTTTCTAATACATTGTAATAAATTTGTGAAATTAAAAAAAATTGAATGGTTTATTTTGTACATAAAGGAAAAAGAAAACTACAAACACACACGTGCATATATATTTGTGTCTAACGGCAACATTATTATTTTTGGTAATCATTAGGGGTGGCATAGTGCACCACTTTTCGATTTCGATACGCTGTAACCTCTTATTTTGTGAGGTTTGGTATAAAAATGCATGAGCCAAAAAATGGGGAGGGTGGGGTGTCGGCAAATGGCTCCTCATCGGGGTCAAAGATGGGTTAAAACGAGAAAAAATCCATGAAAAGCTTTATAACTGTCCCAGAGTCGCTCCTAGAGGGGTAAAATATAACACCGACCCCGTTTATTTTCTCCCCCGAATATTTTCTCTGAACAAATATGCCACCTATCTCTCCTCCTTAAGGGGGCTCCCATACAAAAAAAATATTTTTATAAATTTCCCCCCACCGTCGTAACTAGCCCCAGAGTGCCCTTAGAGGAGTCAAATGTATGACCGAACCCCATCAACTTTGTCCCCCTAACATTTTTTTCCAACATACTGACACCCTATCTCCCCTCCTTAGGGGGTCACCCATACAAAATTACCTTAATTTTATCACATTTTCATACAAAATGGCTGTCACCACAGTCAAACCCCTCCTAGGGGGATGATATATATGATCGACCCCCATTATTTTTTTACCCCAAGTATTTTCTTCAAACGTACCCACCCTCTATCTCTCCTCCCTAAGGGGGTCCCCATACAAAAATAGGCTTAAATTAAAGAAAAATGCCTCACGAACTTCAATCTATAATATAGATGCCGTAGGAACAAGAACGAGCATGTTCAGTATGCATATTCGAAAAATTTCCAAAATTACCTTTTAAACGAGCCTAATATGAAGAATATTGATTTCGTTTTTGGTATGTTTTAATAATATGTTATAATTATTACCTTTTTTTAAAAACTGAATTTTTGGGTTCCATCCCCTAACTGGCCAAATAATGACCCTAGTAGAAAAAAATAAATTTTCGATTCAAATGCTGCAAACCTCAATATGTATTTTATTCGGTTTTCAATCCTTCATCGCTGAAAGCAGTCGAAAACTTCAATAGGTATGACAACTTCGCTTCTTCGGTATAGCCCAAAGTCATGCCTGAGCTCAATGCTTTTGGATACAAAAAATTTGGGAAAGTTTTGTCGTTCTTATCTCATATACTACTTCATTTCTTTATTCCACCCGAAATTCATGCAGGATTAATTCATAAGATGTGTGGCCTTATTTTGGGTATGACTTCTACAGGCCATACGGCCGGCTCCGCTGGGATTGTGCTACACTCACACATGCTAATGATTTTATTCAACAGAGTGCGACAGCTGGTACACGTGCACAAGATAAAAAAGTATAAATCTATATTCGCCCATTTGCATGTGACTGAAAGAATCCGTGTATAAAACTAGTGAGTAACCTAGATTAATACGCGTATCCGGCTTGAAGGGGTAGCATGATGTTTTGTAAATGTGTAAGTGCAAACAAGTATCGTGATTTGCTGGGCAGTTGTTTGCCGAAACATCAAAAAAAGAGCTTTTACGCGTAACCAATACAATCGCACAAATTGCATACACTGACATTGCCCACCTCTGCCCTATAGTGAGAACATAGCATTAATCAATGCAATACTTTATCAACCAAGAAGCAAACCTGCATGTAATTCCCTTTCAACGAAATACTTATCGCGTCACAAACTTCTGTTACTATTTTGCTTATTGTACACGGTGCGATTCGAAATAGAATCGAAAGCGATTTGAAGCTGTCGCCAGTAGCTAATAATCTTAACGTTACGACCAAACGTTCCGATGCAGAAATTGACTTTCGCCATTTAACTTTAACCATTTCCAAGAGCTCATTACAATTATTTTCATTCATCCGCAAAAAATTTTTATATACATAAATGATTTTGGACGTCGCGGAATTCTTTCACATACAAAGCCGATGCTCTTTTCTTTTGTTTTTCGACATTGAAAATGAGCGTCAACTAATGACTACTTCGATTGATCTGAAAAACATAAATCGTGTAGACGCAAGGTGTATTTTTTAACAAGGTGTAGGCAATACGGCAACAACTACAACTCCAACAAAAAAAACATAGAATCGGCATTGTCAAACGAAACGCGAATGTCAAAATCGGCTTAGTAATAATTGAACAAAAAATTTGAATTTCAAAAATCGGCTTAGTTATGCCGCCTTTACATCTGTTGATAAATGCAGCAACAAAATCACTAGCAACACATATCAAAAGCAACGATTTGAAAAATGCCCCTTACACTAGTTTGTAAACTTTATCAAAATTTTAATTGGGAACGCATTCCCCCGTTTGTAAACACAGTTCTTAAAAGTGTTGGCAAATAAATTGAAAGCCCCTTACATGTGAGCTTAAATTCAAAAATAAAGAAACGCAGGCAACAAAGGTCAAAAACTGAAATTAGCTTGCCCTGTTAAAAAACAAAAATTAATTATAAAAACATGGAAATATCTGCAAAAAAAAGTTGCGACTGGCTGCAGTTATTGTGCTATTGAGCCATGAAGAGGAAGAGGCAGGTCGAAAACGTAAGCGGAGTGTGTGGGTTCGCGAGATTTTCTTAGAAATAGAAGCAACAGGATTTTTCACGCATTTTCAACAAAAGCTGGAAGCAAATGACACATAAACATTTTCCCATTCCAGTTGGTCTACGTTCCTATTTTTATATAAAGGAGAGGTTATGTCAAAGGATTTTTCCACTTCTGCTATTATTTGATAGCACTGCTCGTCAGTAAATTCTAAATTACTTGTACGGCCTCGTTTTTTTGGCAATGGTGTAGTTGGTTCTGATGTTAATTCCATTTCTTCAACACCACCAACTTATTTCAATATTTCAATTTACGAACGAGCAGTCAACGGAAAACTCACTGGCAACGTTGTTGAAAAATTTTCAACCTGCGTTGAAAGAGCCTTTACACTTGTTTACACATTAGTTGCCAATGAAAAATTTCTGTCGTTGGCAATACAGCCAACTCGTTGGTTGAATGGGTTGCTTTGCCCCTTACATTACAGTTGGCAGAGTTGCTTTTTGAATTTGTTTAATTGCCAACAGATGTAAAGGCGGCATTATTCAGGTAATTTTACAATTTTAAATTAATTTTGATGTTTGGAAAAAGAGTTCCTTAAATTGTGTTTTGATTTGTATTGTTGCGTATACAAAAGATAAAACATCACCCCCAAACATTTTCTTGATCTTTCCATTAGTAAGGGTACCTCCAGTGCTAGGGTGTGTCACAAAAATCTCAAAAATCGAAATATTTGAATGATGTTTAGAATTTGAGCGTATATTTAAGCCTCCGATTAGAATTCAAAAAAATTTGGAAAAGTGGGTGTGGCAAAGGGGGCAGGTTTTCATGAGGATATTGAACAAAATGCGGTATATGGAGCCCTTTATGGCCTTTAAAACCTCTAGAATATTCTTTCTTAATGGTCCAGTTTTTTGGGTGCGTTTTAAAAATTATTTTAACATGTCGTCCCCTGAGAAAACCGGTGTCGTATGTAGAAATTTCGAGGATTTGGCAAATCGTCTTTGAAGTTTAAGAGATAGTTACTTAAAATCTTTACGGTAGATTTTTTTAATTTTTTTATCGAGATATAAAGTGATACATGTATTTTTGGATGCAGTTTATATGAATGTTGTATCTTACATACTTTTAAATTTCTAGGCCATTTAAGACAGTGACACAATTGTCGTCTGTGGCGTTTGCTAACTCCTCAGTTGAATTGCCCATATAACATACGACAAATAACACCTTCGATAAGAGTGGAATTTTTTTAAAATTTTAATTTTAGTGTAATGTCAATTAGTTAGCCATAATTATAAGTAGAGGTGTTCAAGCAAAGTTTCAGGTTTCTAACCCAATTTATGAAGACTGCGCATGGACCTTAAATTTAAAAAAACTGGGTTTTCGTCACTTCAAATCGTCATAACTCAAAAAGTATTACTACTCTCTACACAGAAAAAAATTTTCCAACTATATCCGATTTTTAACGAAAAACGTTTTCTCATTTGACGGGTAAATCTGACCTCTGACAGAAAAAACATTGATTACCACCCAAGCAGCAAAATAGAGCGATTCGACCAGCAGCAAGTCGAATCGAACTATTTTGGTTGAAAATACCCTATTTCTGACCTATTTTCCGGCCTTAAATATGACCTAACTTTAAAGTCCGTTTCGAAGGTCCAAATTACCTCTATTCTACCTATTTCATGACTTCAAAGTCGCTTCGACTTCCAAGTCGATTTTTGGTCGAAAATTGGTAAAAAATTCCCTATTGAGTGACTTAAAATTGACTTAACTTTGAATTCCAAATTAGGTAATTTTTCAAGGCAAACGGACCAAATTTTCGACTAAAATTCGACTTTAAAGTCCGTTTGACTTATAGGGCAAAATAGGGTCAAAAGTTGACTTATTTTGTTGCATGCTTCGACTTCAAAGTCGAGCGGACTTGATTTTCGGACTTCATAGTCGGTTTGACTTTAAAGTCGAAATAGGTCAAAATAGGTCGAGCTCCGCCATGTTTTTCGAATGGCAAATTGAGAATTATTCTTCTGCATATGTTTTTTCTTTAAGAAAAACAATTTTTTTCAAGCAATATTTATTTAATTTCCATCAATGAGAAAGCCCCTTAAAAATGAAGAAGTAGAAGGAACATTTTCACGAAAAATCTCAGCGGGCATATGTTTTTGGGACTTATTAAGCGCAAAATAATTTTTAATGAAGTCCATATTTTATTTATTATTTATTTCTTAAGACACACGAAGAAGAAAATCTCTCGTTCATTTCTGCTTTCGAGTAATACGAATGACTGAGTAAGATATTATGTATTTATATCTTTCTCTGTTACTCTCTCTCTCACTTTTTTCGTTTCCTTTTACGTTCTCTTTCGTTTTACTCATAAGTCCAATTAGGTCGAAAATTGGTCATTGCGACTTCTTTTCGACTAATATTAGGTAAACGGACTTCTTTTCGCCCTGACTTTGAAGTCGAAATGCCCTATTATGACCTATTATTACCGCCAATCGACTTCCAATCTATTCCCCACTTACGTCGACTCGACGTCGAATCGACGTAATTTCGACCTATTTAGGTTAGGTCAAGTAAATATTCTGACCTAATATAGGTAAGAATTTACCAATTTTCGACCTATTTTGCTACTTGGGCACCCCTTCTTATTATACCCGAAACACTCTGTGTCGAGGGTATATTGCATTTGTGTGGTTGTGTGTAACACCAAGAACCAGTCGAGCTAGACTATCCAAAATATATTATATATAGAAATGATCAGCGTCACCAGGAGATTCGATTTAGACATGTCCGTCTGTCTGTATACAGTTATCTTATCGAAGGAGTTTAGCTATCTTGACAAAATTTGGTATGGGTGCTCAAGGGGACATGAGTAAGATAAATTTCGAGAATGGACCCGATCGGACCATTTTTAGGGGTACCTCCAGTACTAGGGTCTATTACGAAAATCACAAAAACTGCTCTAAAACCAGAGTTTTTCAAGATATTTTGATGAAATTTGGTATTTGATTATATTTAAAGGCAAGTAATATGATTCAAAAAATTGTAAAAGTGGGCGTGGCAGAAGGGTGTTTTTCGAATATTGGCTCCTACACCCGAAATTCAAATGGCACTTGTGCTTTCTTTGTAGCCACAAACATTCTCTCCAAAAAATTCTTTGATAGGTTCATTATTAAGGGTACCTCCAGCTCTAGGGTCTGTCAGAAAAATCTCAAAAATGCCCCAAAATCGAACTTTTTCGAAGTATTTCAATCAAACTTAGATTTTCAGCGTATATTTAAGAATTGGAAAAGTGGGCGTAGCAAAAGGGCGGTTTTCATAAAGAAACTTAACAGTAAAAGTCGGTATATGGTGCCCCTTATGGCCTTAAATAACTCTTGATATGAAACACTATTTGAACATGTGTATCTGTGTCGGGTATTATATTGTGAGGCTCACCTGACTATAACACCCTTACTTGTTTTTAATTCAGCTACCTTTTTCTCTTTGGTCACGAAGTTCTAAGTCAGCAATTTAAAGGGTCTTCCATACAAAAGTATGGAAAACATTTATATCATACAATACTACAAGCGACACTCTCTAATTTTTTTGAATTTGCTTGTAGGTATGATAAGAATGTGTAGGAGTGAAGGCAACGGGAAACATTTTGCATGAGTGCGACTGAAAAAGATAGAGTTTTGTCAACGACTGCTGTGGTGAACAGTTCAACAGCCCTGCAGGAAGTATGAGTAGTTAAGCTCTAGCGTTTTACTATTTCTAATTCCACCAGCACTGGTTCTTCTTTTGTGGTTTTTGGTTGTTTTGGTTATTTTTACGCAATATTTAAAAGACACCGGTTTATTTTTGGTGTTTGCTTTATTTACAAAAATATTTGTAATATATAATATAAAGATAGATTTTATTTTTGATTTGGGAGCACCAACGCTCTTTGCAACAACTATATAATGGCAAATCTTATTACTGACACGAAAAACCATTTTTCCATGCAATACTTGTCGGAGCTTTAAGGCTCAGTAACTCTTGATTGAACGTTACTTGATTTAACTTATAGAAATCTGTTTTCCACAGATTCTTATCTTAAGTCAAATTAAGTTTTCAGTAACTACTCCCATAGAAAATGTACTAAACACATCAAGTCAGCTGATTAAATAAGTAAAGTCAAGTTACGTTCAATCAAGAGTAACTGAGCCTTTATACGAAGCTCTACCCCCCTTCGCACTAGTTCTTTAGTTTTGGTGAAAGTACTAGTTGCATCCGGGCAATATACCTCACGCTTCCTAGAGGGTAATATGCTTTGAGCTCTGCTGTGTTGAAAGTCAGATTGTAATGTCGATGTGTGAGTTCATCTGTACACAAATCGTGGTGAAAGTCAGTTTATTTTATGTGAATGTGTTAACTGTGGGCAAAGTCAGATTGTGAATGGGCAAAGTCGGTTTATACAAGCTCCCCTCACCCGTCTTAGTGATTTTGGGTAGTGTCGCTTGTAGTATTGTATGATTTATATTTATTATTTTATCATATTTGTATAAAAAAAAATATATATATATACATATAAAGGGTGCCCCGAAAACTTTTGTAAACAAGTAAGGGAGTTATAGTCAGTCGAGCCTTACAATAAAATACCCGAAACAGACACACACACATGTTTAAATAAATTTTGAACCAAAAAACAGGACCACTAAGTAAGAATATTCAAGAGCTTTCTAAGTCCATTAGGGGCCCCATATACCGACTTTTGTTAAATTTCTTTATGAAAACCGCCCCTTTTCCACGCCCACTTTTCCATTTATTTTTTGAAATTCTTATCGAAGGCTTCATTGTACGGTCAAATTCTAAGTTACATTGAAATATTTCGAAAAAATCCGATTTTGAGGCAGTTTCGGGATTTTTGTGACAGACCCTAGTACTGGAGGTACCCTTAATAATAGACCGACCAAAGAATTTTTTTGGGAGGATGTTTGTGGCTACAAAGGAAGCATAAGTGCCAAACTTCGTTCAAGTCCCATTTGAATTTCGGGTGAAGGGGACAATTTTCGAAAAACGCCCTTCTGCCACGCTCACTTTTTAAATTTTTGGAAATCGTATTACTTGCCTTGAAACATGTTCAAATATCAAATTTCATCAAAATATGTTGAAAAACTTCGATTTTAGAGCAGTTTTTGTGATTTTCGTAACAGACCCTAGTACTGGAGTTACCCCTAAAAATGGTCCGATCGGGTCCATTCTCGAACTTGTTCTTACTCTTGTCCCCGTGAGCACGCATACCAAATTTCGTCAAGATAGCTCAACTCCTTCGATAAGATAACTGTATACAGACAGACAGACGGACATGGCTAAATCGAGTCTCCTTGTGACACTGATAATATCCATATATTATATGTACCTTTTGTGTGGTCTATATCGACTGGTTCTGGGTGTTACACACAATCACATGCAAGAAGCTGAACATGCAACAACCGTTTTCTGATAACGCAAAGTCCACGAAATATATTAATTTTTTGTCGTATGTAGGATTTTATATGACATACGACAAAAGTACTACTGAAGGGCTTAAATAGGGCGACAGACGACAACATTTTTTTTACAGGAATCGAAAGAGCTTATTTTGTTTAAAAAAACTGCATCAAAACCTTTAAATGGCAAAAATGCGACGTACGACACCGGTTTTCTCAGGGGACGATGTGCGTCTGTGTCGGGTTCAACCGTACTTGGCGCTTGTGGAATCTTTGAACTGATCGAAATTAACGCACGTTTGAGTTTTATATGTTCATTATACTTGGTTTTAATCTTATGTTTTTATGTTATGCTATTCATGTTTATTTAATTTAGGTTAGTTCTTGATTTTATTCTTGTAGCGTATAATACTGCCAATGTTTTGATCAACAAAGAAAGAGAGAAATTTCTCTGATACATCAGCCGAAAAGAAGAAAAACAGTGAGTGGATGCCAGATTTCAGGCAGTTTTTTTTTTTCTTCAAAATATACTCTACAATGGAAATTTAAAATTTTGCTGTTAGTGTCGCTAACTGGAGTGTTCGGATTGGATGTTTTTCAAGGCGAAAAGAACGCCTCTACAGATTAATTTTAAAATTAATAAAATATTTAGCTTTTGGTGTTTGGTAAATTATAATGGATTATTGCCAAAATTTCGGTGGTAAGAATGTTTCTTTTTTCTTTTTGGTTTTGTTAACAACGGCGGCTGGGTTGAAATTTGTGATTTCAACGTGAATTCAAAGGATCAAAAGGACCAATCAAAAACCTTGTAGTTTTCGAAAGAGCCTCTGATGCTAGGAAGAACAATATAAAACGATATCTACATAAAGTGACTAAATTTTTATATATTTAACATACAAAGCATTTGACGTTCAAGTTTTAACAAGAATTACAAAAGTTATTTAAATCTACAACAGATCAATTTTATACCAACAAAGGGTGCATCTACACAACTATAAGAAAAGAGTTATGCAATATAAGCAAGAAAAGTTTTCGTTTTTTGTGTGCATTTTTAAACATCGCCGCCATAAGTGTGGAGGTCATAAAGCACCTATAACGAAAGGGAACGACAGTAAATATGGAACGGTTGGACATAAATTTGATCAGGCTTCTTTTGAATTTTACCTCCATTATAGAAGCAACACTCCATGCTTGCGTTCGACATGAATCCCGGCAGAAGGCGCCATTTTCATTTGTCAGTTCGGGCAAACCACGCCAATGTGAGGTTTGAAGTTCCGAGAAGTGTGCTCGCAATATTGACCTGAAATCATATTCATTCAGTCACAAATAATTGAGCATTGAGTCTCTTTAGAAAAATATAGCCTACCATGTCTCCGCGATAGTCTCACTAACGATACCACAATTTTTGGCAAATATCAAACGTGCCCTTAAATAAAATCCAATGGGCCAAACCCATTCGGGGCCTTGATGATAATTGGCTCCGTGTGCGACAGTGCAATCAGCTGAGTCATTCGAGTTGTCGTAGTTCCCACGATAGTTCCAGTCATCTGGATCGAGAGTCTTCATGCCAAGTGGCCCCAGCAAATATTCACGTGCCATGTCCAAAGCCTCCCAAGCGTGTCTAGGGTTGAAAAGTTCTGGTGCAACGACCATGGCTATTGGGAAATTGCAACGCAATTGAAAATCGGTCCAACCTTGTGAAGCCCCATAGCAATCTTTGTAGATATTTTTTTTATTTGCCAATGGCGCTTTTTCGGAGTTAGTAACGTAAAAGCATTTTTCGAAATTCGCTTTGATCCGGTCAGCCCATTTCTTGTAGGTCCAAACGGTTTTTTGTCCTAGAACGAAATAAATTAAATCTTATTTTTATTAAATTTTTTCCTGTATTCCAATAACATGTGATCTCACCATCAGGTCCTTTTCGTTCAACAGATGTATAAGGAATAATTTTCTTTTCTCCCAACGACTGCATAAAACGCAGTACAGCCATTTGAAGGCCGACTAACTCTATCGCGGAGCCATCTCTCGGTGTCGATGGCCGACCGCGATTTCCTGCTTTCTCGGACGATCCCATTTTATCCATCCATGTGCCACAGTTTGCAGCGTTCCCACCGAAAACGAATCCAGTCTCGGGATGCACTCCGATTTGATTATTGAATCCTTGATCCTTCATATGAGCATCGATTTCGTGGCCTGCATTTCGCTCGCGATATTGCAGCCCTTGGAAATGGATACACAAGGCCTCCTGCATGACTTCGAAAAGCTCCTGATCGAACTGATCTGGCTTGTGGGGCTCACTATCGTCAAATGGGAATATACGAGAAACCTTATCCTTTAAAATTTCACGTCCATTGGGCGCTTCGTTGACGTATTGCTTAATGCTGTGTAGCCACCACCAGACAGCGTCACGGCAATTGAATCTCGGCCTGGAACCATTGTCAAGGAGATTTGGTATCAAGCCATGCCGCATGCACTGTGCAAAGCCGATTATGATGTAGCGCGCTTCATTAAAACGTCCAGTCAGATACATGATTCCGCGAAGGGAAATGAAGGTATCACGTCCCCAACAGCGCATATACCCAGTCGAAAAGTGTGGCAGTCCAGCTGACAGTGTTACGCACTCCTTGGGTGCCCGTGGAGGCTTCAGGGCATTGCTGAAGGGCGGCAGATTTGACGACTTGCAGACAGAAAGGAACTGTAGTGTCGCCAAAGCCAAAGATTGAGGAAAATTGTGACCGTTTTGTATGAAGCTAATGGAAGCAAGATTCAAAAGTTCATCAATATTTATTTATTTATTCATTAAGTCATTTTTCCTTTGAACACGAGATCTCGAAACACTTACTCAGGCATTAGAGTATAGGTATGGTGGACTAGTTCCTCATAGACCCCACTTAAAATCGCATCAAAATAGCAGGGAATTAGGTAGCGAGGTATTTTCTTCAATTCTTCAAAAACTAATTTTAGCCAATTAGCAAGGGGCTTTGTACCGTCGTAGTGACTCAAACGATCGACGATGTAGTCTATCAAATTTGCGATCAGTTTCCATTATAATGACACTTTTGTAAATAATAGTCTGGTGGTTTCCGACCAACCAGTCAACCAACTCACCTAGCATCCAGTTGCCATCGCGTAAATTTTTGCACATGGGATGCCCCAAATCGTTGCGTGGTGAAATTTCTGTCAGCAGCGATATAAATCCCTGCAGTCCACAATAGACAATAGGACCATAATTGGGTATATCATATGCTGCCCCACCGAAACCAGCGTCACGTTCCTCCTGATCGCACATGAACAGAACGCGATTGAGATGAACGAGATCCAATTTTTCGACGGCTTTCTTTAGTTCTTCGTTACTTCTACCGGTTTGCAATTGCAAGGATTTGGTTAGCGCGTTGAGCGAGTCAATGCTGGGACGTGTTGTTTTGGGGTGCAAAGAGGCTCTACGAAATCGGATATTATTTAATAATCAAATCTGTTTCTCAATTACATATGTATATTAGGGTGTCCCCAAAATATGAAATTAATTTTTCTTAAACGCATACCCTCCATTTTTTTTTTCTAAATGGTCCTATTAGCTTAAATTATAAATATTATTGGGATTGGATGACGATAGCCCGTGCCGAATTGTCTTCGAAGTTTGGTATGAAGTTTCTTCAAATTGAGTCCCCCAAAAGTATGCATCGAAAAATTTTGATATTAAAAATCGTGAGTTTTCCTGAATATATTGTAACATAATCACGATATCAGAAATATATAGTGAAATTATGTTTATCGCGTATTATAGCTCGAACAAAAATACACTGGAAAATACTCAAAACTAATAGGAAATTTTAGCCTTAAATATTGACATGCATACCTTGAGGGTACAATTCATATTAAAATTCAACGCTTAGGGTTTGTTAATTCTCGAATATCTCTCTCATTTTTTACATGATCTGGATATATAAGGGCTTAAAATGTTACCAATTGAACGGGCTTGCGATTATAAAATCAATAGTTTTACACGCAAATGTGTGGTATAGTAGTATAGTAAAATAAATTTAAAATCAGAAAAGTTTTCTAAACGTTCAAGATTTTTTAATTTTCATAAGTTTGTTTTGTGTAGTTCTTTTTACTAGGGTATCTAACGTCTAAACTTTTTGGCATGATGGCAATTGTAAACAATGTTGTGAAGATAGGACCACGATATCCCCTGCCGAATGTCATTGGAACTTGTAGATGCTAGTTAAGACGGCTACCCTAGTAAAAATATTTGTATATATTTTGCACGCCCAAACCGAGCCCAAATAATGGACAGTATGGCGCCCAAATTGAGCCCAAACCGGGCGCAAATCTAAAAAAATACGCGCCCAAATTGAGCCAAAACCGGGCCCAAATAATCAGTCTCGCGCCTAAATCGAGCCCAAACCGGCCATGGGTAGTGAACGAACGCGCCCAAAATCGAGCCCAGATATAACCAAAATGGGCCCAAAATAAGAAAACTTTTCAAAAAACGAGCCCAAAGCACTTTCGAATTTATAATTATTATTATTATTATTATTATTATTATTATTAATATTATTATTATTATTACTATTATTATTATCCCACGCCACTCTCCCCCCGCATACCGCGCGAGACGGGGTCCATTTACACCGAGCACGACGGCAGGTATAGACTGCAAGTCGTATCGGCACTTTTCATTTTATTTTTAGTTATGGTTTTGGTCCGTCATTATTATTATGGTCTCTTTGGTCCGTTTTTCGTCATGTTTCCTATTATGGTTGTGATCACTCCGTCATTGTAGATTAAGGAAGCTTCTAACAATGTTGGTCGTCTTTAATATCACTGCCTTTTGTATTTCAGTGTGATATTGCTTTCTTATTCCTATTTCATCCAAATTTTTAATGAATGTTTTGTGTAATATTCCTGTTGCTGACACCACAAACGGTATAGTTTTGACTATGTTCTGACCCCATATCCATTTAATTTCTTCACATAAGGGCAGATATTTCTCAATTTTTTCAATATACTTTCTGTGTATATTTGAATCACTTGGGACTGATATTTCCAGGAAATATGTATTCCTCTTTCCTTTGTCCTGTATCACAATATCTGGCCGATTGGTTGTTATTTCTCTGTCTGTAAATATTGGTCTGTTCCAATAAATCAGATAGTCTTCATCTGCCATTACACTCTCTGGTGTAAATGTATAATATGGGTCTACTATATTAGTCCTCATTCGTGTCTGAACCAGCTCTCGGTGGATTATCCTTCCTACAAGATCATGTCTCTCCGTGTATTGTGTTCCTGTTATAATCGGGCAGCCATTACTTATATGTTCAATTGTTTCTTTATATATATTACATTTGCTACATAGATCAGATGTAACATTCCGATCCTTTATAATATATTTCAGGTAATTCCTAGTACATATGACTTGGTCTTGTATGGCTACCATGAACCCTTCTGTCTCTAGTTGTAAAAGCCCTTTCTTAAGCCATGAGTTGGAGTTAGATGTATATATGTTCTCGTCTTGTAGTATGTTTGGGTATTTACCATGTAGTTATTTTTGCATCCACTCTGTTCTTTTTTGTTGATTTGTCTTGCACGGATATGTCGTACTATTATCCGCTATGTTCAATGGTGAGTGCTTCTTATCAGCTTTAACTATTGCACTGTGAAGTGGTGAGCTTTGATCATAGAAATATATTCTGAGATTGTTCTTTTGTTTTTAATGTAGTTGTTTTATGTCAACTAATCCTATTCCCCTTTCTTTTCGTTGGATGGTCATTCTTTCTTTGCACGCATTTGTGTGATGCATGCGGTGCTTGGTCATCTGGGCACGTGTCATTATTTCAATATTGTCAAGATCTGTTTCAGACTATTTAATTACTCCAAATGAGTATGTCAATATGGGGATCGCATACGTGTTAATGGCCTTTATTAAGTTTTTTGAGTTGAGGTATGTTTTTAGTATTGCTATCAAGCGCGTCCTATACTCTCTTATAAATTGTCTCTGTATTGTTGTGTGGTATATTCGAGTACTCTGTTTTAGTCCTAAGTATTTGTACGTCTCCCCTTTTGCTAAGTTAGTTAAAATACCTCCGTTTAGTTCAGAGTTTTCTTGGTCTGTCCCTTTCCCGTTTATAATGTGCTGCTTCCTACACTTTTCAATTCCGAACTCCATTCTTATGTCAGTTGTTACTTTCTCCACCGTTTTAAGTAAACTCTGTAATTGTTCTTTAGTTCCAGCGTATAGTTTTATATCATCCATATATAGAAGGTGGTTGATTTTGTGTAGTGTCTGCCTGTTATCTTTTATAGAGTAGCCATGCTCCGAACTCCTCAGCACATTTGACAGTGGGTTGATGGCAACGCAGAACCATAGTGCACTCATGGAGTCCCCCTGAAAGATCCCTCTTTTTATTTGTATGTTTTCCGATCAAATAGTATCATTTCTTGTCGCAAGCAGTATTGACGTTTTCCAGTGTTTCATTATTTTTTCCAGAAAGGTTCTTATTTTTGGGTGTATCTTATAAAGGTGTAATACTTCTATTAGCCATGAATGTGGGACCATATCAAAAGGTTTTTTATAGTCGATATAGCATGTGTATAGATTTCTCTTTTGTGTCGTCACTTGTTTCATTATAACGGTGTATATTATAAGCTGCTCCTTGCACCCTCTGCTCAGTTTTTTACACCCTTTCTGCTCCTCTGTCAATATATTATTGTTTGTTACATGCTTGTATATTTTGTTCGCTATAGCTGCAGAAATTATTTTATAGAGTGTCGGGAGACATGTGATAGGTTTGCTGGAATTTTCGTTTCGGTGTTCTTGTGCTTGACAAATGTTATTCCCTCCATTAAAAATGGGGACATTTGTTCGGGGTTATTAATTGCTTCATTGATAAGACGAGTTAATTTCGTATGCGTTGACGTTAGGGTTTTGTACCAGAAATTTTGGATTCCATCTGGCCCGGGGCACTTCCAGTTATGCAGCTTTTTTATTATATCCGATAAATTTTCAATTGTTATTGAGTACTCTTCTTGTTGTTGTATGCCTATATATCTAATTTTTTCTTCCCTGATCCATGAGCTCCTCTTTTCATGCTCAACTGGGATCGCCCATATACCTTTCCAAAACTCAGTTATTTATTCTTTCGTTGGCGGCTCTATATCTATCTCGTCTTGTGTTAATTGTTTGTAGAACAGTTTCTGATTTTTGGTAAATGTATTGTTGTCCCTTTTCCGCTGCATTGCTTCTTTAAATCGCCTAAGCCTTGCGGAATATGCTTTTAGTTTTTGCTTGCACGCATCCGTCACTTCACTTATATTTCCGGGCACTTTGTCTTATCTTCGCTATGTGTTTAGTAATACTTTTACTTATGTTTCTTTTGTTGTATTGCGTTAGTCTTCCCATATGTTTTCTTGGCATATTTATTTTATTTTCGAGTCTGATTTCCCATTTTGGTTTGGTCTTCCTATTCGGTGCCTTATCTGTCATTGCAGTTGGTGTTTTCTGTCCATTTAGAACAATTATGGTGCATGCAGCTACATAGAAAATCGTATGAAGTTCTTGCAGATTGCTCGTTGTCTCTATATAACACGGCTTAACAAATTTGGAATTTATAAAAAGCAAGTGAATATTTGTACAATTTTCCTGTAGATCTCGGCCTCCTAAGCAAGTAAATTTTTTTTTTAATTTTTCTATGGAAGAGTTTTTGAGAAAAATTTTTTTGAAATTTTATTCAGTGCATTTCGTAGGTGAACTTGCTATTTCAAGCATATCTCGGGCCCCGATCTACCGATTTTAATATGTTTTTTTTCTAATTATAGATAATTAAGCTCCCTACAACTTTTACAAACAACGTTTTTGATTTGCATGAGTAGTTTTAGTGCTAGAGGTGTAATTATACAAGAAAATTGTGTTTTTTTCTGACAGTGTTATCATTATCATTATCATTATTATCATTATTATCATTATTATTATTATTATTATTATTATTATTATTACTACTATTACTATTATTATTGTTGTTATTATTATTATTATTATTATTATTATTATTATTATTATTGTTATTATTATTATTATTATTATTATTATTATTATTATTATTATTATTATTATTATTATTATTATTATTATTATTATTATTATTATTATTATTATTATTATTATTATTATTATTATTATTTTTTGTTTTGTTTTTTCTCCTTTATGGGTAGCACCATGCATTGAGGTGGCCCCAGCCAAATACAAAATGCATTGTTTTTGATTCTAATTTATATTTATAAATTTACGGGTAATATGACAGGCATCTATTATAACGATTTTTTGCATCAAATCAATGATGTTTTGTTTTAATCCGAGTTTTGTTATATTGCGCAATAATTTTTTTGGGATTAATCCTTCATTGCTTATTACAATCGGAATTACATCTATTGCTTGTAGGTTCCAGTTTCGTTTTGTTTCTACGGCCAGATCGCTGTATCTCCGCAATTTCTCATTATATGTTCGTCCTACATTCTTTGTTGATGGTATGGCAACGGCAATGAAGAAACATTTATTATTATTATTATTATTATTATTATTATTATTATTATTATTATTAGTATTATTATTATTATTATTATTATTATTATTATTATTAGTGAATACGAAATAGGCAGGGAGACCCCATGGCACGGGTCACGGGCTTGACGGTCCCGCCTTTCCCGAGTCGTGGTGCTTACCGATTGCCCCAGTCGAATCATACAGACTGGTAAATAAATGCATGAAAGCGAGATCCGGCCGCAGGGTTATTGAGAGAAGCGTCAGATAATGATGAGAACTGGGCCCTACCCCGAAGTATTGCCACAGCGTTTCCAGGGTAGGAATCCCAATGACAAGAGAGGGGGACGTTTTTTTTAGTGGAATCACCACACGCCCAGCAAGGACGGATGCTGGTAGTCCGAAAGGATTTTTGACCTCCTCACCGCACAAAAAAAAAAAAAATTATTATTATTATTATTATTACAGTAGAATCTCGCAAAAGTTACCGCTCGAATGAGTTAAACGTTTGGTTAAGTTAATCGAATTTCAGCGCCCACGTAGTGTTCTAAAATGTTAATTTTGGCGTTAACTTTTCTGAGCGTAATTTTTTTCTTTCCTTTTTATACCCAGCGTAAGCGGGGTATATTAGTTTTGTGCGAATCTTGTAACAGGGAGAACTAAGCTCCGGAGATATAGACATATATATATAGAAATGATCAGGATCAAAAACTGAATCGATTTAGACATGTCCGTCTGTCCGTCCGTCCGTCTGTCCGTCCGTCCGTGGTCGGATCTCCTCCGAAACGGCTGGACCAATCAAGTCGAAATTTGGCAAACCGGTATATCGGGATCCGAGTATGATCCTAAGTAAAAATGGGAGACATCCGCCTACTGCCACGCCCACAAATAAATATAATGTGTTTTCAGTAAAATGCTTGTAACTTGCGAACCACTCAACACATTCCATTGATATTTGGTGTACTGGTAAACTACGAAAAGGGACATATCCTGGAAAAAAATGGACGCCGCCCTCCGTGAGCCACGCCCACAAATAAGCCCACAAATAAGGGCTTATCGTAACTTGTGAAGTAAAAGGCGTAGAAGCTTCAAATTCGCAACATAGGTTTACCAAGGCAAATAAAAGGTTTAGCAACAAAAATTTATGTAGCCCGCCCGCTGCCACGCCCACAAATGGAGAATTTTCGTTACTTCCGAAGTAAAAGGCGTAGAAGCTTCAAATTCGCAACATAGGTTCACTGAAAGGTGTAGGAAAAAATTTAATGTGGCCCGCCCACTGCCACGCCCACAAATGAAGATTTTTCGTAACTTCCGAAGTAAAAGGCGTAGAAGCTTCAAATTCGCAACATAGGTTCACCAAGGCGAATGAAAAGTGTAGAAAAAAATTGTATGTGGCCCGCCCACTTCCACGCCCACAAATGAAGATTTTTCGTAACTTCCGAAGTAAAAGGCGTAGAAGCTTCAAATTCGCAACATGCGTTCACCAAGGCGAATGAAAGGTGTAGGGAAATAATTTATGTTGCCCTCCCACTGCCACGCCCACAAATAGAAAAGCAAAACATAGTGCGCTCATAATGACGGGACGCTGGGTATTTCAAAGTCGGGCTTGACCGACTTTAGCTTTCTTACTTGTTTTTTATTAAATCACCCCTATTTCGTGTGTATTACGTGGAATAGCGAAGAAAAACAAAAGAAGACCACGCAAATCATAACGATAACAGTTAAAAGTGACAAATTCCGTCGAAACGTGCTGCCTTATTGTGAAATAGGAGTTGTTGAAAAAAATTGAGTTAAAGTATATCTGAGTAAAACTGATTTAAAATAAAAACTTATAATAAAATAAGCATGTTATGTTTACAAAAATATTTTTTTATGCATGTAGTCTCTATTTCTTTAATTTTTTCGATTTTGAAAGACATTTGGAAAAGTTTATAATTCGGAAAAGTTGATTACCCCTGGGACAAATCGATTAACTTTTGCGAGATTCTACTTATTCTTATTATTATTATTAATATTATTATTATTATTATTATTATCACAGATCGCGGGTACAACTGTTTGTCATTTAACCTTTTTGTGCGATTAACTACATAGTTTGTTATTTTGATATGCCTTGAAAAATAACATACATATGTTGAAAGCCATCGTCAACAGTGTCCTAGAATTTTATGATTTAGCTCGCAGTACCTCTAAGAACATCTTCTTTAAATATGTGGCAAAAATATAAATTAATGAAAATATAGCCATGTTGGATGAACAATGCGAGGGCTGAAACATATAGGTACCAAGCATTCAATCAAAACATTTCTTTCAATTTGAAGAGACTCGTAGCATTTCTGTGGTGGCACCTCACGGTCTCATTTTAAATGCAAATTGGTTTTGAAGTCGCCAAAAAGCCCCACTAATACAGAAAGTGATTGGAGTGATGACGACTTGGAGCCTCTTTCAAATCTCAAAATACGAAAAGAAACTCCGCATCCTGATATATCTGTGCCTTCAGTTTCGAATCAGAAAATCTTTATTACCCCTTAAAAAGAGATGGAGCATTTTCGATGTTTACAGTGATTCAGATACTGAATTTATAAATGACGAAACTCCATCAACGTCTTTTCAAGCTTCAGAATATTGACGATGAGCATGTCCTGAAACTCCTACTGTCCAAATTGCTGTTTTAAAAAGATATTTTTGCGATGGTATGTATGTCCTCGTACAATTTCTCTGCAAAACCGGCAAAAAAAAGACTGGTTTCACCCACGATTAATATAAAAATGAATAACTCTTTGTTTATATTTCTCTTGTTAACACTTTTTATTTCCTGTAGTTTGTTAAATAAACATCTAACAAAATATTAAGGCGTAACACAACAAATGTATAACAATTAACAGATTTATCCGTTTTTTGTCTCTGATCTAGAAAGTTTGGGCCAAATTTGTTTCACCCGCGATGGAAATTTAAATCATTCTCCAATACTTAAAAGTATTATGTTAAAATACTTGGGAACTAATTTAAAATGAAAATATGAAGATGTAGCCTTTTAAAGACCATTATATTAAAAATGTGTTTTATTCAATTACATAAAACTAACACATGCGTGTAAATATTGCACCCGCGATAATGGAATGACCCCCCACGCATTGTGTCAAACGAAAGATATTTTAACCCGGTAGCGCCCAGCGATGCCATATATGGCATCACTGAACGGGTTCGTTTTCTGCCATCCCCATACCTGAACCAGTTCATATTATATTTTATTTTTAATAATTATTTTTTTTAATTCAGAAGCTAACGGGTTAAAATATCGCAAAAAATTTTTCCCCCACATAATTCGAATCAAATTCGAGCATTTAACATTTAACATTTAACGGGTTTCCATTCATCTAAATGTATTCTACCTATTAATACGTTGTTATATTTAAAATAAACATTATAATCTCTTTTTATACCCAGCTTAAGCGGGGTATATTAGTTTTGTGCAAATCTTGTAACAGGGAGAATTAAGCTCCGGAGATATAGAAAAATATATATAGAAATGATCAGGATCACAAACTGAATCGATTTAGACATGTCCGTTTGTCCGTCTGACCGTCTGTCCGTCTGACCGTCTGTCCGTCTGACCGTCTGTCCGTCCGTCCGTGGTCGGATCTCCTCCGAAACGGCTGAACCAATGAAATTTGGCACACATGTATATCGGGGTCCGAGTATGATCCTAAGTAAAAATGGGAGACATCCGCCCACTGGCACGCCCACAAATGAATTTATTGTAAAATGCTTGTAACTTGCGAACCACTCAACACATTTCATTGATATTTGGTGTGCTGGTAAGCTACAAAAAGGGACATTTCCTGGCAAAAAATGGACGCCGCCCTCCTCGAGCCACGCCCACAAATAAGCCCAAAAATAAGGGCTTATCGTAACTTGTGAAGTAAAAGGCGTAGAAGCTTCAAATTCGCAGCATAGGTTGACCAAGCCAAATGAAAGGTGAAGGAACAAAAATTTATGTAGCCCGCCCACTGCCACGCCCACAAATAAAGATTTTTCGTAACTTCCGAAGTAAAAGGCGTAGAAGCTCCGAATTCGCAACATAGGTTCACCAAGGCGAATGAAAGGTGTAGGGAAAAAATTTATGTGGTACGCCCACTGCCACGCCCATAAATGAAGATTTTTCGTAACTTCCGAAGTAAAAGGCGTAGAAGCTTCAAATTCGCAACATAGGTTCATCAAGGGGAATGAAAGGTGTAGGAAAATATTTTATGTGGCCCACCCACTGCCACGCCCACAAATAGAGAATCAAAACATAGTGCGCTCATAATGTCGGGACGCTGGGTATTTCAAAGTCGGGCTTGACCGACTTTAGCTTTCTTACTTGTTTTAATTTGCCATTGATAGAGGGGCCCGCAAGGTGAAGTTTCGCCGCTGTGTTTCAACATGTGCAAGTAAAAGAACATTTGATAGTTAGAATTTGGTTAAAATGAAAGTGGGCCTTACGAGGAGCCGGGCTATACGTGATGCACTTATCTTAGGAAGAGTTCTATCAGACCTATGAAAGTTAAAAAATCGGAAAAATCAACGATTTCTACACTTTTTCTGATTTACAATATATTTTACTATACCATACACTTGCGTATAGAATATTTAAACTTTTAAAATCTCTAACAATCCAGTTCCATTGGTAAAATTTTTAGCCCTTATATGTCCAGATCAGGTAAAAAACAAGTAAGGGTGTTATAGTCAGGCGAGCCTGACAATAAAATACCCGACACAGACACACATGTTCAAATAATCTTTAATATCAAGAGGTGTTTAAGGCCATAAGTGGCCCCATATACCGACTTTTGCTAAATTTCTTAATGAAAAGCGCCCCTTTTCCACGCCCACTTTTCCAATTTTTTCGAATTCTAATCGGAGGATTAAATATACGCTCAAATTCTATGTTTCATTGAATTATTCCGAAAAAGTACGATTTTGGGGCAGTTTCGAGATTTTTCTGACAGACCCTAGTACTAGAGGTACCCTTAATAATGGACCTATCAAAAAAATTTTGGAGAGGATATTATAGGCTACAAACGAAGCATAAGTGCCAAATTTCGTTCAAGTCCCATTTGCATTTCGGGTGTAGGAGGCAATTTTCGAAAAACGCCCTTCTGCCACGCCCACTTTACCAATGCTTTGAAATCATATTAATTGCCTTTAAAAATGTTCAAATATCGAATTTCATCAAAATATCTTGAAAAACTTCGATTTAAGAGCAGTTTTTGTGATTTTCGTAACAGACCCTAGTACTGGATGTACCCCTAAAAATGGATCCATTCTCGAACCTGTTCTTACTGATGTGCCTGTGAGTTTGCTTCTCAAACTTCGTTAAGATAGCTCAACTCCTTCGATAAGAAAACTGTATACAGACATACGGACGGATGTGTAAATCGAGTCTCGTGGTGACGCTGATCATTTCTATATATATTTTGTTTGGTCTATCTTGACTGGTTCTGGGTGTTAAACACAATCACACAAACGCAATATGTCCTCGACACAGAGTGTGTCGGGTATAAAAATTAGAGGGTATGCGCTTCGATTTTTGAGAAAATAGAATCCTCCCTTATATCTTGGGACAACCAATGGATATGCATATGTTAGTTGAACTCACCTAATCACTACCACCGATCCGGGACACAAGTTCTGCAATTCAAGCTCTGTAACATTTCCTTCGATCAGCGGTTTCGAGCCAAAAATTTTGGATTTATTTAGTGGCAGGTGCTCGCGCAGCGACAACTGGAACTGTTTAAAGCCATTTATGGAGTTTGGTTCCATTTTGAAAGGAGCTGGACGGTCGAAGGGTTTGTCGCTTTTCATGCACAATTCGGCTTCGAAAACGATCTCGTCGAGAAAGCCCTCGAAGCGCAATGGACGAACTCGAGTGGGTCCGGCACACGGATCGGGATAGCTAAAGGCGGTATGTGCTACCAGAATAACACTCTCGTGAGTTGTTGGCGAGTGGCGTGTCACGGCGACAATATCCGCATGCATTTGATCGACATAGACTTGTGTGAAACCCTCCTCGGCTAATTGGCCGTGCAGAAGATTCAAAGCACGTTTCGCTGCAATGATTCCCGTATTGAAATTGACTCCTTTGCCCCATTCCTGGTATTGACGTTCTTCGTCGACGACATGAATCTGTGGGAACATGTACATACGCGTACCGTTTAGTCTGAGAACATACAAATTATGTGAAGTGGAACCCAACTCAGGCCCGTGCGCAAGGGGCAGGGGGTTTTGGGGGTTAAAAAAAATTATTTTCAGAATTTGTACCATTTTTTTTTTTAATTTTTTTCGAAATCTTTCACATTTTTCAAATTTGAATGGCTATAGATCTTGAAGTAAAACTTTGATTGAAACACGTGATACATCGTTTTAAAGGTGCATTCTTCCTCCTTTAAGCAAGATACATAAAATGCAAAACACATCTATACTTTCTGAGATTTTGAGAAAAATCTATAAATTGTCGCGAAAATTTCAAATATCGTCCTCCTGACCACAAAATCAAACTTTAAAAAAAAATTATTTTCCTTCATTACTAAGTAGTAGGAATCTGATATACAGAAGTCAGACACAAAAATCGTGTTTACTTGTGTAATCCAATTTTTACATAACATACGAGTACTAAAATTTGATTAAATGTAAAAATCTCTTATAACTTTTTGGTTTTTTAACTGATTTAGAGAAATTTAGTTTTTTATTCACGCTAAATATCTGTTTATCACTTTTAGTTACCGAAAATTAAAAAAAAATTTTTTGTTGCAATTTTACCCGCCACTACTGCTACAAATGAAAGGTCTCTCAACATTGCGTCGTCTCAAAACGTACCTCAGATCGACAATGTCTGGAGATCGACTAAATGGCCTAGCCTCAATGAATATACATCGTGAGGTTGAAATTGACGTGGAAACGACTTTGGAAGACTTTTTTTCTGTGCCTCAAAGGGTTTCTTTGTTACATGAAACTCACCAAAACTGAATTGTTTTAATAAAGTCATTCAAATCGTTACTCTTGATTTTTAACCAATTATTTTAATTAATAGAAATACCCCCACCCCCCTTCGACAATTCCTGCGCACGGGCCTGACCCAACTTACATGATGTGGGACTAACTCATCATAGCCACGGTTACTGCCAGTTGCGCAACAAGCCATTGCAACGAGAGCAGCCGAGGGTAGCATATCATAGACCGAGCGTTTTTCAATCGGCGACGGATTGTCATGGGTCAGATCCATGAACAAGGCATGTGCAATATTTGGCGACAGATCACGTTTTGGATTGACATAGAATGCCCCAACCGGTTCGCCACCATATCGATAGACTAGACGTCCCTCTTCATGGGAGTCCCATGCAGAGAGTGCCTCTCTTATTAGCGACGTTATCCCCAAACGATTGACGAAGACATTATCCGTTGCATCCGAATTAGTGAAAAGCTCGGCGACAACATATAGATCAGGATTAATGCTACGCGCCGCATCCAATAAATACTCGGCGACGTGCAAAGGTGTCGAATGACAATTGTCCAGACGGACGCCGTCAAATATACGTGCCGTTAACTCGACATATTTTTTCATGTGCTCCCACAGGTAAGGACAATCTTCGGGCTTGTTGCCATAACGTAATTTCACACTATCGCCCCAGGCAATTAGTTCACGCTTAATGTAAACATTACCTCGTCCAGCTTGCTTCTCGGCAAAGTCTTTCAAGGGATCCGAAGAGCCCATAACCCAACCATTGTGAGCCATAAAAAAGGCCCCCCCTTCGCCGTACATGATTTTCTCGACTTCGTCGACGCCTCTGCCAATGGCCGTCAATCTTGTAAAGTATCTCATAAAGACGGGATGTTTGTCGGAAATATCACGCAGCATTGGCCCATTGGGGTTAACACGCTCATACCGCACACCGGCCATACAATTCTCGATCGCATAGTTCAGGTAGTCCTGTATTTCAAGTCGAATCTCTTCGTTCAGTTCATTCAAATGATTGCGCAATGTCTCGGCGCATTTGCGCAGGCGTGACTCCTCATCGAAGCAATCACCATGAAAAGCATTAAAGACATCCAAAGCAAGATCCAAATCGATGCTGGCATTAAGTCGTCTACATTCAGGATCCGGTATTAGCCGTACTTCCTGGGATCTTTCCATTTTCGCTTTACTTTTCGGTGGCTCACGATTGCGTACCTGCATCTTGAACTCGTTCACGAACTTTATGACATCGCATTGGTACAGCTCGTATAATTTCGCCTTGGGTAAATAGGTATTGTGCAACTGATATCGCAGGGCTTCCAAGTGTTTCTCACTATCTATTATTGGCGGTACACCGACATGCTCCAACAGGCCGGCTTCTATGTCATCTCCACACCTCTCCAAAAGTGTATCAAGCAAAAATGCCGGTCGCAAATACGGACAAGTCGTGCAAGAATATGTAACTTCCGGATGCTCTCGCACCCAGTCCGATTCGTTGGCAGTGTGGTTCAATACAATATCGCAAATCGATGCTATCTGCAAATATTGAAAATCGTTTTAAAATACCCTCGATCCCCGACTGTCGAATTTCCACTGTCCAATCTTTTTTTCTTTCTGCCGTCTCTCTTTTAATGCTACTTACACCCCATTCCTGGCGTAGCTTTTTAATAACTTTGTCCACTTCCTCGTAGGTGACTTTCGCATGTTTGATATTCGCGAAATGTGGATTCACATTTAATTGTTCTCTCAGAGAATAAGCCGAACGAGATCCACCCAGCTCTTGAATGGGAGTGAAATGTATAGCATTATAGCCCGACTCCTTGGCCACACGAAGTTTCGCTTCCCATGTATTGAGTGGACCTAATAGTTTAGAAATCACGGTTTGACAGCGCACCGAGTCCAGCGGAATAATCTTCTGTGCACCCGATGGTCCGACATGCAATATTGGCTCGACTTGTACGTAAAGAGATCCATCGGCTGTGGCATCTAGAGCACTGCAAAATATTAACAAGTAAGGGTGTTATAGTCAGGCGAGCCTGACAATAGAATACCCGACACAGACATATAATTTTTAATATCAAGAGGTGTTAAAGCGCATAAGGAGCCCCATATACCGACTTTTGTTAAATTTCTAAATGAAAACCGCCCTTTTGCCACGCCCACTTTTCAAATTTTTTTGGAATTCTAATCGGACCCTTATATATACGCTCAAATTCTAAGTTTCATTGATATATTTCAATAAAGTCTGATTTTGAGGCGTTTTTGGGATTTTTGTGACAGACCCTAGTACTAGGGGTACCCTTAATAATGGTCCGATCGAAAAATTTTTTGGGAAGGACGTTACTGGCTATCAAGGAAGTATACGTGCCAATTTTTGTTCAAGTCCCATTGGTATTTCGGGAGTAGGAGACGATTTTTGAAAAACGCCCTTGTGCCACGCCCACTTTTCCAATTTTTTGAAATCGTATTACTTGCCTTTAAAAATGTTCGAATATCAAATTCCATCAAAATATCTTGAAGGACTTCGATCTTAGAGCAGTTTTTGTGATTTTCGTAACTGACCCTAGTACTGGAGGTACCCCTAAAAATGGTCCGATCGGGTCCATTCTGGAACTTGTTCTTACTCATGTCCCCGTGAGCACGCATACCAAATTTTGTCAAGATAGCTCAACTCCTTCGATAAGATAACTGTATACAAACAGACGGACAGACGGACGGACATGTCTAAATCGAGTCTCCTGGTGACGCTGATCATTTCTATATATATTTTGTATGGTCTATCTCGACTGGTTCTGGGTGTTACACACAACCCAACAAACGCAATATACCCTCGACACAGAGTGTGTCGGGTATAAAAAAAAAATCCAATACAAAAATTATAAAAATAAGTAATCGAAAGCTTTATATTTTTCTCACGTTTCCTTAAAGTGGAACCAGAATCGGAACGTTCCAGATTTATTCATTTTCAGCTCACTGAAAAGGTCCGTATCGACGATGTGCGCATATTGGTTATTTGCATCCGTTATCTGTTTTCCAGTTTTCAAATACCAATTAAGGATGTTGTATTTGGTCCGTACAAATGCTTGCCCTTGGGTCACAAAAGACAAATGCGAAATAATTGCAAACAGTGGAATAGGCGAATTTCATACCTTCTTCTGGGTAATTTGTGTAGAGTTTGATTTCCCTTCCCAGCAATGATACGTCCCCGTGTACTCTTAGCCTGGCTCCACGCTTCAATCTATAAAGAACATTCTCAGCCTTGGTTCCCGGACAAATAGATATCCCAAGCGTTTCGCTGTCTTTGCTCATTTCGGGGCTCTGTTGGAATTATTAATAATAAAAAAATAAAAAAAGGAAATGGGCTTAAAACGATTTCGTAAGGACCATGAAAGTAGCAAAAAAAAAACAGCTAGGCATGAAACATCTTAATTGGATGTATTGTGGGTTAATCTGTGTGATGAGCAAGAGAGTCCTAATTGGATTCGAATAAATTCCTAGTGCAAATGGGCAAACCGAGAATATTGGTATATTTGGCAATTTCCTCAATTTCTATTTTTCATTTTAAATGAAACATTTCAGCTGCTTTATCAATTTACATTTAGGTGTAATCATATCGTTAACCTTTCCATAGCCTATAATTGTTTTATGACATTTTATCTGAGAAAGTTATTGGTAATAAATTTTCAACTTCACTTCAATTGACTGCTCTCAACGCACCTATGTATATATGTATGTATACAAAATAATTTTTTTGTCTTCTTAACACCACTTAATGCTTAAAGCTGCTATCGATAACAGCATATCAGAGCAGAAGATTTGATCTATTCAATAAATGTTGCATGAACTAAAGTATAAATTTCACAGCTGCATTCAATTATTTTTCTGACAATTTTAGACACTTACGCGAAAAACGCACTTAACCGAATTTTTTTTAACTGCATTATTGAGGCAGATATTTGAATTTATTTAAGACCACAAAAATATTTAAAAATATTTAAAATTTTAAGTATTCTGTAATTTTGCTTTGAGTCAAACCCTTTAAATAAATTTTAGCTATTCTATCCCTAATTTCAAACAAAAAAAAATCCGTACAGACAATGTGTACAGACAATGTGTACAGACAATGTGTACTTATGGCATTTTCTGCACGGCAACTCTGCAATCGCCAGAAGAGCCTCCTTTGTTGTTAAACAATTGTATTCGGATGTGTCCTCTCATCTTCCAACTCTTCCGGTCCATTTTCAAGGAGTTCAAAACTAGGTAGATAGGAAAGAGTTTGAAATTCAAAAGAAAATTTCTCATCAGGGCTGTTAAATGAAAATGTTAATATGAAAATTTATTAAAAAAAAAAAAAAAAATAAGATGCTCTTAAAGTGAATGTGCACCTGAATGAAATGCAGCTAAAAGAGAAATTTTCATACAAATACAGACCAATATGCTGCTGCGACATATTTTTGTGCAGGTAACTCACATGTGCGCTTAATTGCGAAGGCAGCTAAACAAATTTTACAGTATAGAAGAAATCCTCATTTCATGCCATTTTACACCATGCTATGCTACGGTATGCTATGGAGTTTTCAGATCGCGTAAGGTCAACGAAGGACCCTACGATTTCGTTACGGAAGCTCGTTAATTTAAATAAAGTTAAAGTCTCCCTAACCGCTCGAATGAAATGTCAATTTATTACATTAAAATTAAGCTTAAGCTGAAGCTCAGAAATTTTGATCAGTTTGGTATAAAATGGCTTAAGAAGTGTCATGACTTATGAGTTAGCCGATACCCGATTATCTTAAGAAGTTTCGAGTGATCTCATGGTGTTATCGTGTTTATTTTAAAAACTAGTTTAACCGCATCAATGAGCCGCACTATTTAATTGTGGCAATCAATTCTGATATCGTGGGTTAATAAAAAGAAAAGGTGGCAAAGCATAACCGCTCGGTAATGCGATCTATTAAAAGCCTTCTACTATAATTTTCACGCGCAATCAAGTATATCTATAATCCATGTTTCTACAATGTAGAATCTACATCAACGAGCACTTACTTATAGGCATACAGTAAGAGCTCATAGCAATGATGACTACGAAACTATTAGGCTCTCAAATAACTTAATAGTTCCGGCGAATGTTTTGACTCTGGGTGATAAAAATAAAAATAAAAATTTTTGCTTGGTCGGTCACACTCTTCAAAAGTGATTAAAAGTGCCGCTATAATCTTTTTTTCTTCTTTCTTATTTTTGTTTCAAAGAATTCACATCGAATAGAAAGACACCAAGATAAATTGAAATGGTATTTAAAGTTTTTGAGGAGGCAAAAAATTGTTTTTTTTTTATTCATTCATTCATTGGACTCATATTGAAGAATTGCGATAATTTTTTAAATAGATTTATTGTTTTTCACACACCATTTTATTGAAATTGCAATCACTGCCGTCGAGCGATGATGTGTGAGTTTGGCTCCCATTTTCCCGATCATATTCGTGATTAGTTTGCTTGGCGCCAGTCGTTTGGCATTCAGGCGCCTTTGACTGTTTCTTAATGCACTTTTTTGTCATTGTCTGTAGCTGTATGGAGCACAACAATAAAATGGAAAAAATAAAAACAAACAAAAAATTAAAATAAATTCAAAATTTCGAAACGAAAAAGGTCAAAAAAGAATAAACAAATATATGTATATTCGGCTCCCACTAATTGGACCTTTACTCTGCAAACAAGCGAACACACACCGAAGCCAACTATTGAACGAAACTAAAACAAGAAATGCTTTTACTTGTAAATTTATACGTTCATACGTTTATACGTTTTCCAAAAGTAAATACTATTTAAAAGCTCATCAGACAATATTACAATTTACGAGGCGATTACACAGGTTATCGTCTTTGGGAAGACGAATGCAAAAAATAAAAAATAAAAAAAAAAAATCACTGAGTTTTAATCTCATTTTGTGGACGAATGTGACAAAAGAACAACGGCACCGCGTAGACATTTAAGACGATTAATTGAAAGAACAATTCCACAAATGCGGTTTTTTTAAAAATAATTTTCTTTTTTATTTGAATGCGTTCGAACGTACCTCCTGTTGTTGATTTTGATCAATTTTTAATTGAGTTTTGCTGCCCTTGTTGCCCATATTGAGGCAGTTCGTTTGTTGTACTTTAGTAACGGATTCGTTACGATCACTGCTCGATTGTTGCGTTAAGTTTTTATCACTTTGAATGTTATTCGCGTCCGTTTTAGTTGATTCCTTTATATTTTCATGCTGCTGCGACTGCGGCTCTGGCTGATGCTGCTGTTGTTCATGTCTACTGGAATTGGTCGACGAATCGTTGTGATTATTATTTAAAATAGCGGACCGACCGATTTGCTCGACAGCGGCACGATTTGTCAATCGGCTATAGAGACCGACAAGCCAACGAAAAAAATGGAATTGCATCAAGATTCGGTACAGTAAGACCAATCGAGGTTGAACAATCGATTCGTATAGCCTCTGGAAAGCGTCACGCCACATTTTCACCCTTCAAAATATTATTGAAAGATTTGGTATATGTATGTATAAGAAAAACGTTTTACTCCGATTCGGATCGATTGCATTAATTTTTTTTATTTATTTTTTTTTTTTATTATCTAGGTACTAAAAATAACTTTTTCCGCTTGATGCATTCAACTGTTGCCTTGTTAGATTTCAACTGCTTCCAAGTGAGCGAATTAAGAAATAATTTTTGACATTTTTGCGGTCTTCGGGTGTGTGTTCGATAAATATCTCAAAAATTTAATCGTTAGTTTCTTTGTTTTTACTGCTTACATTCTTCTTTTTCTTCTTAACATACTTGAATAATTATTGTTGTTGATATTGGTAGCACTAAGCGGTAGAAAAACCATCAAAACAAAATAACAAAAACCACAAAAAAGAAGAAACGTAAGCATGGAATTTATTTAAATACGCCGGCAACAATCAGCAGAGAGTTATTTCTCTGCACAAATTCCCGCCATCGCGCATTCTTTAAATCCTTCCAATGGAATAATCACTACAGGCAAAATATTTTTTATGGGACATGCAACTCATTAAAAAATAAATAAATAACTTTTTTTTACTGATCCAGCCTGATGGAAGACCCTATGAGTTCTCCAAAAAGTATTAACCCTTTCGCGACGTAGTTTTATTTAAGAAATACGTACATAGTCGGCTGAAATTCAAGTTTATTTTGAAAAATCATACTATAAGCTAGTACACAAAGGTAAAGTAATTTGACATTCCATACAAAAATGTATGGGGCAAAGACCCTTTAGCGCCTCCTGGGACAATACGTCCCACTCAATTAAAACTTGATATTTTCTATTAGGACATCAGTGCTCGAACTTGAAAATTTTTAAAGGTGGTAAATTTTTAAAGAATAAGTGGTAGATTTTTTTTAAAAAGTGGTAGATTTGAAATTGTTTCATATAGAAATGCCATAGGGGTATTCATAAAGGCGTGTTAAAGACGTTGGAAAGTCGGAAAATCGGAAAAATCCGACTTCTAAACAATTTTTTAAACTTTTTTTGTATCTTGCACAACTCTTTAAGCCGTTAAAATTTTCCGACGCCTTTGTGTATACTAGTGATGCCACGAATATTCGGCCACTATTCGGTATTCGGCCTATTCGGCGTCATTTTTCAGTATTCGGTATTCGGCCGAATAGTTAAAATATTCGGCCGAATACCGAATAGTAGAAATAACTTATTAAAAAAATCAACACTAACTACAAATTAAATTTTTCTTACAATAACGTAAAAAAACTTAATTAACGAGAACTAAAAATACAGCAGATTTGCATTTTATTCTTTAGAAATATTAAATGTACGCTAGCTTATTCTAAACTTTCTTTGAAAACATTATAAACAGTGGGCAAATATTTCAGCGGCAGCTTTTGTCCTTACTCCAGCTAGTCGCGAGTAGGCCCAAGCTGTCTTTACTACGTGCCGAATATTCGGTTGCCGAATATTCGTTATTCGGCCGAGAGGTTGACCGAATATTCGGTATTCGGTATTCGGCCAAATCCACTATTCGGGGCATCACTAGTGTATACCCCTAATATATCACATCTGATCATGTCGAAAATTTGGAAACTTACGTTTTTAGGTATTGTCTCTTATAATAGAAATATGTTTTAATATTTATAGGATGCCGTTAAGCGTCAATACTGCCATTCTTGACAACATTCTTGACAATAGGAAGCTGCCAACATATTTTTCAATAACATATAACATTGAAGCACATTTTTTATGTTCTCAGTTATTCTAATGATCATAAAATAAATAAAACAAATGCATAAATAAGTAAAATAAAAGTGGTAGATTTGGACCTACCGTCGTAGAAGTGGTAGAATGTGAAAATAGTGGTATATCTACCACTAAAGTGGTAGAAGTCCGAGCACTGTAGGACATATGTGTCCCATCTAAAACTGTAATTGGGATTCTATATCCCAGGATAATTGAAAGACACTCGAAATTTTTGAGCATGCAGAACATTTTTTTTCTTTTTGGTCCTTTATCCATTTCTGCAATCAGTTTTTCAAAAAAATGCCTGTGTTTCGAGAAAAAACTCCGGCGCGAAAGGGTTAAATTTTTATGCAAGAAGCCCTGCTTATAAGCACTATTTTTCGTGCATTTTGCACGGTACTTATATCCGGGGAATACTGTACAGCAACAAGTACATGCAAATTCATACCGCAGTTTTCAGCATTTTGGGAAAATGCTGAATGCGGTTTAAGTGTAAACAGTCCCTAAAACACTTTCAAGTTCTTTTAGGTATATTCGTAGGTAGGAGAAAAAGTAAAAAACTAATTGATAAGGATGACTAAGGCTCGTATCTGCAGCGCCGTCTTTAGCGTGATGGAGGCCCTGGGCCTGCAGAAAAGTGGGGCCCTTTCAACGTATGATAATGTATAAGTATTATAACTTTTGGGGGCCCCTCAGACCGCGGGGCCCGGGCCCATCGGGCCCATGCGTAAAGATGGCACTGCGTATCTGTATTGTTTTTCGCAGTATTGTACTGTTTTTCGACCTTAAAAACTGTGTACGGCTTTTCGCCTCAAAATACTGTTTTTCGGTCAAATGTAATTTTAAGTACCGCGCGTTAATTCCAATAAATATCCCAAAACACAGCCATCATTGCTTCGTCAAATCGCTTCAAAGAAAAGATGTAAAACAACTACAGAATCCGATTCTGATTTAAATGAATGAGAAAACTTAAAATTATGTCGTATTTACACACTGACGATTGTTTTGATTTTTTTTTATTGTTTTGTTTTTTTTTTAACCTTTTCCGAAGGAAAGGGTATATTAAGTTTGGCTCGGAGTATGTAACATACCAAAGGAGTCGCGATAGATATAGACATATATATATATATTCTTGATCAGGGTGACAAGAGGAGTCGATCTGGCCATGTCTGTCTGTCTGTCTGTCTGTCTGTCTGTCTGTCTGTCTGTCTGTCGGTCACACTTTAGGTTTTCGTAATTTACTCCTAAGCCATGAAAGATATCATATTGAAATTTGGCATGAACTTGAACCCGGTAAATGTCCGAAAAACTGCATGCACATTTTTTTCGTAGTCCCTTCTTGGGTCGTGGGAAGTGGTGCAGAAGTTTCAAAAATCACGATTTTTAACGTTTTTCCTGGATAATTTTTTTACTATACATCCCAGCTTATTGAAATTTGGTGTGTGTATAGCTACTATGCAGACTTAAGCTTTCGCTGAAAAAAAATTGCAACATCGCTATAACTATGGTCATCATCCTACACATTAGAAAAAAACACTCTTTCTTTTATTCTCATATCTGAATACAAAAATGATTTTTTTTTTTGCTTCTTCTGGTTGTGTATTTTGCCGCCAAATAAAGTCGTCACTTATGGTTAAAATTTGACCATGACCACCATTCGCGAAATTCCCAAAAATTTTATTTTCACTATTTTGAATTGAGTATTTCGCTGCTAGCAGTGGCGTAGGAGTGGGGGGTTTTGGGTTTATATGTTTAGCTTGATTCTATATTTACCTCGAAAGCCTTGCGATTTGGAAACAAAATAACAAAACTACTTTCGAGAATTAAAGTTTCGTGCGCACGAAACACAAATATTTTAAAGAATTCGAATCGAATTCGAATCGCGGAAGGCAATTTTCGCGATATCGCGCTTTTATCGTATTTTGCGTTCGATTCGAATTCGATTCGAAGAGAAAATACGATAAGAATTTGAACCGTTTGGAACGAGCTCGCCTCGAGCTCGCTTTTTTATCGGTCAAGCCCGACTTTTAAATACCCAGCGTCCCGACATTATGAGCGCAATATGTTTTGCTTCTCTATTTGTGGGCGTGGCAGTAGGCGGGCTACATAAATTTTTGTTCCTACACCTTTTATTTGCCTTGGTAAACCTATGTTGCGAATTTGAAGCTTCTACGCCTTTTACTTCACAAGTTACGCTAAGCCCTTATTTGTGGGCGTGGCTCGAGGAGGACGGCGTCCATTTTTTCACGATATGTCACTTTTCGTAGTTTACCAGTTAACCAAATATCAATGAAATGTGTTGAGTGGTTCGCAAGTTACAAGCATTTTACTGAAAACACATTAAATTCATTTGTGGGCGTGGCAGTGGGCGGATGTCTCCCATTTTTACTTTGGATCATACTCGGACCCCATATACATGTGTACCAAATTTCGACTTCATTGGTTCAGCCGTTTCGGAGGAGATCCGACCACGGGCGGACGGACAGACGGACGAACGGGCAGACGGACGGACGGATTATAAAAAATTACCCCAAATCAAAAAATGAAAAAATGCCCCAAATGTAACATAAATTTTGAAAAATTCAAAATGACCCAAAAAAATCGCCCTAAAATTTGTGATGTTGAATTTAATAAAAATGTTTGGGGCCTTTTTTCATTTTCAGTTTGATGCCATTTTGCATTGGAGACATTTTTGAGGGAGCCCTCCAGGACTTTTCAAAATAGAAAACTAAAAAGTCGTCCCTACAGTGCTTTTAGATGCCACCTATCGAAAAATCAACAAAACTTCAAAATCCCTTTCAGGGTGCCGTAGTCGGCAAGACTCTTATAAATTCCACGATAAAAAAGCGAGCTCGAGGCGAGCTCGTTCCAAACGTTTCGAATTCTTATCGCATTTTCTCTTCGAATCGAATTCGAATCGAACGCAAAATACGATAAAAGCGCGAGCTCGCATATTCTAAAGTCCACGATAAAAAAGCAAGCTCGAGGCGAGCTCGTTGCATACGTTTCGAATTCTTATCGCATTTTCTCTTCGAATCGATCGCAAAATACGATAAAAGCGAGATATCGCGAAAATTGCCTTCGCGAATTCGAATCGAATTCGATTCGAATTCGTTGAATACGATTCGCGCTCTACGAATTCGATTCAATTTCATTGTATAACTATATATGTCACTCAGGAGTCTTTTCCATTTTGGTTCTTTTCACCACGGTCTTGAGTACCCACCACGATCTTTCTAACTGGCGTGAAACGTCCCGCGCAATAGCTATGAGAGTGACATATATTGTTATATGTGGTCAATTTCAAAACCACTTTTCACCAAGTATTCAGCGTTGCCGCGACCAAAAATTTTTAATAGCCAAAAATAGAAAAAAAATAGCCAAGATGCATAAAGAATAGCCAAATATAAGTTCTATTGTTGTAGAGAAACAAAACAATTTTTTTTTTTTTTTTCATATTAATATACAAAATAAAACAAATCATAATTCTTCCAAAATCACTCAACAAACGAGTAACAAAAAGTATTCACATTGCGGACGGTTCTTCTTAAAGCCTAACAATTGATAATATAAATTAAAACCATTTAAGAGTCTTTTTCCTTTGGTAGAAGTTCTTTTGCTACCATTATATTATCGACGGTTTCCATGTTTAACTTATTTTTGTTTTTGGTTTTAATGAACGATAGTTGAGAAAATTGCCTTTCTTCTGCAGCAGAGCTATGAGGCAAGCATAATATATCGTAAACAAAATCTGACAGTTCTTTATAGGCATATTCTCCTATCTGAATTTTGAATTTTGGAAAAATGTTCAAAGGGAAATTGTGAAACAGTGCTACCACTACAATAAATAGCCAAATGAAAAAACAAATCGCCAAATAGCCAAAAAAAATTTTTGAAATCAAAAATAGCCAATTTTGGCTAATAATAGCCAGAGCGGTAACGCTGAAAGTATTACAGTATGAGAAACGAGCTAATAGGCATTTCAACAAAGCTAATAGGCAATTCACCAAAGGCAACAACAACAACCACACGGCATACCAGGCAATCCACCACGATGCCTCTTTGGGCATTGTTGTCGTCTCTAGAAATTGGGCAAGTACAAGCAGTTAGTTTTTTTAGGGTTTTTTTTTTCATTCATAACCGGAGAAAATCAGATATTATATAGTTTTTTAAGAATGATTATACCATTTTAAACTGTAGAATTTCTTTTAACATTAATTTTTTCTTTTTAGTATTAGAAAAATTCACGTATTACAAAAAACTGATATCCGAGTTTTTGGTCTTGTTTAATTTAGACGTGAGTGTGGCATCCATGGAGAACAGATGGTGCCAAATGGAACGAGTCAATAGCGCAAATCGATGGTGAAAATAGTAACCGACTACAATTTGAACGTTTAGCTTTTAGAAATGAGACTTTCTGTCCGTCTGGTTTTCAAAGGTATTCCTTCGTTCTAGGGTTTGTTATAAAATTCATAAATGCTGCTCTAAAACCAACATTTTTTTTATATACTTATTCGAATTATATATTTGGACTTATTTAAAGGCAAAAAATGTAGATTCCAAATCTTAGAAAATTTGCCGCGAAAAAAGGCGTTATTCGGTAATTAAATTTTACACCCAAAATTTAGATATTTAGAAATTTAAATATATAGCTCAACTCCTTCGATAAAAAAAAATGAATACAAACAGACTGACAGACAGACCGACGAACGGATATGGCTAAATCGAATATCCTGGTGACGCCAATAATTTCTATAATTATATATTTTGTATGGTTTATCTCGACTGGTTCTGGGTGTTACACACAACCACACAAACGCAATATACCCTCGACACAGAGGGTGTCGGGTATAAAAAGTAAAATTTTTATGTATTTTGGATTGCTATAGTTCGTTTTCATTATATTTTAATATATTCAAGTGAGTGTAGTGTCAGCCACTATTTCCTCTGTAGGGTCTGTCACGATTTATTTTTTTAATAAAAAACATTACAACAAATGAATGCATTTAATTTCACCATTTTGTATTCGATGAGTTCATCCTCTGTTTTTAGAACTTTAATTTACAGTCATAGCACCCATACACTACGTTTATACGTTAAACCTTATTCACGAATAAGAATATCGCAAATAGTGAAGTCACCGTTTATAAAGCAACCGACATTAGTTGGTCTTAGCGCTACCTGACTGCCAAAACGAAATGAAATGGTAGCACACATGAAAAACATATGATTTCATAGCATCAGGAATGCTTTTACCAATTAGTTTTCCAAAAGTAAAAAAATGTCAGTCTCTGATTTAAGTATTATCCATATTCAGCGGTTGGTTTCCTTTCCGTTCTCTATCTTATTTGTTAGATTTTTGAACTCAAATTCAACAAAAGCGCTGCCTAATCGTCAAAAAGAGAGAAATCTGCGAAAAATGTGGCATCACCTCTCATGTTTATCGCGAATAGTCTCACTATTCACGAATAACTTTCGTGAATTGGCTATTCGTGAATAAGACCGTTTATACGGAAAAATTCGCTATTCGCAATATTCTTATTCGCGAATAAGGCATACGTATAAACGTAGTAATAGAGAGGAAGGTTTTGGAATTTTTGAAACCCCTTCAAAAATGACTTCTTTTGGCATGTAGTGTTCGTCACGTTCACTCTTTTGAAATAAAATTTTTATTGAAAAAAGAAACAAATGTCATTCTTACTTTTAAGTTATATCTGATCTATTGCCTAAAAAATGATATTGAAACCAAAGCTCTGAGTATAATAGAATTTGTACTTTAAAGGAAAATATAATGCAGATTTTGTCAAATGTAGAGTCTGTCACATATGGAATTGCCCCATTAATAGCTTCTAAGCCAATGGTTGGATCAAAAGGTATTCTAGCCATCGTTGATAGGCAATTTTATTACCCTTAATTTTAGAGCTAAGAATTAAAAATTGGTAAAGTATGTTCGAAGATAAATGGAATTTACTAAACATATTTTTTTTTTCAAAAATCAAAAAACGAAATACAGTCTTTATTTCGCAAACTATTCCACTTGAAAATTATCTGATTACATATTTGGATTCATAAGAAAATTTTACTAAAGAAATGATCATCAAAAGCCGAAGGTCGCAAATTTTTTAAATTTTCGTAAACTAGTGTAATAAGTGCTGCTACTAATGCGCATGCCATCTTTTTATGCTGAAAATTAAAACAAAATGAAGTATTTTGACACGTTCGCCCATGTAAACACAATCAAATTTTTATGACATACTTTGCATCATGCTAAGCTCGTGAACATATATGACCGTATACAGGGCACTAATGACCATGAAAAATATAATAGTGGTACTCATGCAGCTTCACATATGGCTTCGCAACTTTTCCCATCGTAAATTTTCATTTAAATTTTGACAGTTGTGTGACAAATTTCTCATTTCCCACAATTTTCGAAGCTGCATGAGTCCCACTAATGCTATGCTCCAAGGGCGTATCCAGCCTATGATGAAGGGGTTTTTTAAGTTTAAAATTCTAGCGTACCGTTTTTAAGTTATAGCACTTTCAAAAAGGATGGTTTTTGTACACCGAGAGAAATAAGAACTGTTAAATCAACCACTTAGAACAGTTAAAGTAAGAGTGGTCAAATTAACTGTATTCCCCGTTAAATGCACTGGAAAAGGAAGTCAAATCAACAGTTGAAAAATAGTCACTTTTTATGTTCAAATTCGCTTTCGTTCACTTAGACGTATAAGTTCGCATTCTGATCAACCGTCTCCGGAGTTTTCAATAGGTCAGTTGTTTAAGCTGTGAGTTGACCGTCGTGAGATTCGGGGTTCTATCCCTGCTGGCGGCGGGAATTTTTCTGGATTTTTTTTTTTTAATTACAGTTTTTTTTTTGTTCATAGTGTAGTTGTTTTTTAAGGCAAAAATTTTCTCCTAAATTTTTAAGATTTTAATTTATTTAATTTTTTTTAATGGTTCATTTTCAAGCAAAAAATTTTGCAACCATAAGCTCAAGTGAGCGTTTTGACCAACAAATTAAATTCGTTCGTTTAGCGTAATGGTTAAGACGTTCGCCCAGCGAAGTGGTGGTCTGCGGTTCAAGGCTCGGCCGAGGCGAGAAAATTTAAAGAGATGAAAGAGAAAAAGATTTAAAAAGAAACAAATAAATAAAGAAAAAATATAATAATTTAATAAAAAAAAAAAAATATTAATAAAAGAAGGTAAAAAAAAGTCAAAGCAAAAGATATATTTTTTTTTCCCAGTCGCTGGTGACAGTTGATTTAACCGCGAGACAGTTATATCAACCATCAGGTAGTTATATCCCTATTGACTGTGTTTGTACAGTCTACTACACATAAGCTAAGAATTAACGGTGAACTCGGTTATTTTAACCTGCTTTTTCAGTTAATATAACTACCTTTTTCTCTCGGTGTAGTAGTATGTAGTAGTTTTATTTGAACTTAAGGCAAGTGTGGTACAAAAAGAGTTAGGAAATATAGCTTAATTTGTTTGTGTAAAGACAGGTCTATTGGCATGGCTAAAGAGCTGTCAGCCAAAAAAAAAAAAATATATATATATATATTATATGGGCGATTCCATTATCGCGGGTGCAACATTTACACGTATGTTTTAGTTCATGTAACTAAATGAAAAACGATTTTAATAAAAATAGTCTTGAAAAGGCTACACTTAATATTTTCATTTTAAATTAGTTCCCAAGTATTTTAACATAATACTTTTAAGTATTGGAGAATGATTTAAATTTCCATCGCGGGTGAAACAAATTTGGCCCAAACTTTCTAGATCAGAGACAAAAAACGGATAAATCTGTTAATTGTTATACATTTGTTGTGTTACGCCTTAATATTTTGTTAGATGTTTATTTAACAAACTACAGGAAATAAAGAGTGTAAACAAGAGAAATATAAACAAAGAGTACGAAGTTCTTTATGAAACGATAGCGACAGGGTACCTAGTCGAGAAAAAGTTAAAAACCGCTATAAAATCCGTGTTACCTAAATTGAAGTTCGCAAAAAAGGGTATAATAACCTTTGCAAAAAGAAAGAAATATACATATATTTACGTAAAATGACTTCCTGATGCGGCCGAGATATTATACTTTTTTAGGCGACACTTATTTCCGACGATATCCCGAAAAAACAATTAATTATTAAATTCAGAAACTACACAGACCCATACAAGCATAAATGCATTCAAACAAAACAAAACAATATGTGGTGCTGCCAGACTGAACGTTTTCAGAATAACTCCGATTAGTAGGTTTTTGCAAATATATAAGGGCATTTTAGGTAGCTTATAATTTTTTTGCGCTATCAAAGTATACGTCAATTCGTACATAATTAAAACATATTTAAAATCATCGTCTGTACTCCGGGGGCTGCGGATGTAATATCGGTGTGAAAAATATCGATACTTTAAAACATCTTTATGTATGAAAATTCGCATCTCAATTGCGATGGAAAACCCTTTACACGTATGCTTTTTCAGTTCCAGTATATTCTGCTTATCTAACTTAGCACTTTGAGGGCTCAACGCTGTTAAAGTAAATTGAAAGGAAGTAACGAGCTCACTACTTTGAAGAAAGGAAATCAGAGTTGAAATTTCGATGACAGGTCGACAGAAATATAGGAAATGTGTGACTTAAATGCAACCCTTTGAGTCCGATTACTTGTAATAAGCGTATGCGTTCAAGTAGCGAAAGTAAGTCAAAGTACTTATTTGTTTTTATACCCACCGTAAGCAGGGTATATTAGGCTATCTTGAAACAGCCAGATTTACGCTCCGTAGATATAGACATATATATATATATTCTTGATCAGGATCAAAAATTGAATCGATTTAGACATGTCCGTCTGTCCGTCCGTCCGTGTCCGGATCCCCTCCGAAACGGCTGGACCAATCAAGTCGAAATGTGGCACACAGGTATATCGGGGTCCGAGTATGATCCTAACTAAAAATGGAAGACATCCGCTCACTGCCACGCCCACAAATGAATTTAATGTGTTTTCAGTAAAATGCTTGTAACTTGCGAACCACTCAACACATTTCATTGATATTTGGTGTACTGGTAAACTACGAAAAGGGACATATCCTGGGAAAAAATGGACGCCGTCCTCCTCGAGCCACGCCCACAAATAAGGGTTTATCGTAACTTCCGAAGTAAAAGGCGTAGAAGCTTCAAATTCGCAACATAGGTTGACCAAGGTGAACGATAGGTGCAGGAAAAAAAGTTATGTAGCCCGCCCAATGCCACGCCCACAAATGGAGATTTTTCGTACCATAGTACGCCAATAATGTCGGGACGCTGGGTATTTCAAAGTCGCGCTTGGCCGACTTTAGCTTTCTTACTTGGTTCCACATGTGTTTGGTATTGGAAATTTACTTGCAGCTTTAGAGCGTAGAGCCCTTTAGCGCCCATGTAAGTTACATACCAGCACAAAAATATTCTACGGCAGCATTTTTGTCTGTATTTGTATGAAAATTTCTCTTTTAGCTGCATTCAACTTAGGTGCACATTCGCTTTAACAGCATCCTGTTTTTAGTTTTTGAAATAAAATTTCATGGTAAGATGTTCCTTTAACAGCCCTGTTGAAAATATATCTTTTGAATTTCAAACGCTTTCCTATCGACCTAAAATGCCTTTGCTTTATTAGAATTTTTCAAAAATGTTGATACAAAATTAATAAACCTGGTTTAAGCTCTCATAGCGACTATCATTTGAAAGTTTAAACCATCAAAAAGTTTAAGCTAGGTTGAAGACGATAAACCTCAATTTTTTTTTTTCATTTCATTTTACTGCATTTTTTTATTTCTAGTCAGTTATGAAAGAATTTTCCTTTTATTACAAAAGTTAAATATGTTTTTTGTTAATAAAATTAATATTTGGACGGCGTTCTTTTAAGAATTCAAGTGTTGTTAAAGACATTCTGATATGTTACTCAAAAATACAGCAAAAATTTCGGGTAGGTGCGTTTCTCGCGTAAGTGCATAAAATTGTCTGGAAAATAATTGAATGCAGCTAAGCAGAATATACTGTATCGCATTTTCGCTTGTGAAAAACAGTTGAAAACAACAAACAGCCGTCTTGTATACATATATTTTTCGATTAATAAAATCAATTGAGTTTTGCGAAAAAACTTGCTGCGAATTATATTTACTAACATTTATAAATACCATAATGAACTTCGTTCTTATCTGGTGTCCTATGACACAACTCAACTTGTTTATATTAATCCCGGGTGCAACCAGTCCTTTTTTTTGCCGTTTTTGCAAAGCAATTGTACGAGGGCATACAAACCATCGCAAAAATATCTTTTTAAAACAGAAATTTGGACAGTAGGAGTTTCAGGACATGCTCATCGTCATTATTCTGAAGCTTGAAAAGACGTTGATGGAGTTTCGTCATTTATAAATTCAGTATCTGAATCACTGTAATCATCGAAAACGCTCCATCTCTTTTTAAGGGGTAATAAAGATTTTCTGATTCGAAACTGAAGGCACAGATATATCAGGATGCGGAGTTTCTTTTCGTATTTTGAGATTTGAAAGAGGCTCCAAGTCGTCATCACTCCAATAACTTTCTGTATTAATGGTGCTTTTTGGCGACTTCAAAACCAATTTGCATTTAAAATGAGACCGTGAGGTGCGCACCACAGAAATGCTATGAGTCTCTTCAAATTGGAAGAAATGTTTTGATTGAATGCTTGGAATATGTTTCAGCCCTCCCATTGTTCATCCAACATGGCTATATTTTCATTAATTTATATTTTTACCACATATTTAAAGAAGATGTTCTTAGAGTGACTGCGAGCTAAATCATAAAACTCTAGGACACTGTTGACGATGGCTTTCAGCATATTTTATCATTAGTCAGGGCATACCAAAATAATAAAATATGTAGTAAATCGCACAAGAAGGTTAAATGACAAATAGTTGCACCGGCGAACTGACATCAAAATCGCGGGTGCAACCAAATTAAATTATCGATTATTTTAACCTGGCAATCACTACACTTTTAAAAACGATTAATTTATGTTTAGTTTTGGTTTCTTCTTACTTTCACAAGGTTTCGGAATGTTAGCTCTTTATTTCTGTGAAAAAAGTAAACTTTTACACTTTTTGTATCGCGGGTGCAACAAGTCAACAGTGTTTTTTAGGAATCAATAATGCTTAATAAATACAAACATATACGTACATTTTTTGCAATGCGAGAATAAATTAATATTTCTACTTCAATTTAGTCGGTAAAATGTAACCTCAAACTGTCGGCAACGGCTGTTTTGTGACAGTTTAAAAAGGTATGACTTTAAAGTTTTGTCAGGATTTTTGAATAGTAATATTTTCAAACGCGCCAATAAATGAAATATGGAGTTAAATCAAATATAAATAAATTTAATATTAAATTTCGACTTTCTTCTTTGTACTATTGACAAAACAAAACCACTTTTATCGTAAATAAAAAATTATTATCGGAAATCGTGTATAGCGGAATCGCCCATTTATATATATATATATATATTATAAGTAACAATATGTAATTTCTGGTAATATTATTTTTATGGATTCTTGTACAATTAAAAAGCTTCATTTAAAATTTTGGAACGATATGTCATGGCGTGATTTAGATCATTTGAGAGAGCAGTCCAGTTACTTCCATTTAATAATTCGATGGTGTTCTCAGGTGGAAGAATGTTGCTTTGTAGGTGTAGCATTCGTATTTCCTTTTGGATCGGGCATCTGGAGATAAAATGAATGACACTTTCAGTTTCATGTGTGTTACATAGGCGGCACTCCACATTCTCAGAAGCCTTGTAAGGATAGTAGTATAGGGGTAGCAATTCGCAGCGGGCGCGGAAGATTAAAGAGATTGAAATTGTGTTGAAACTATTCCGAAAATATGTATTCTCTTCTAGATCATAGGATAGAAGTTTGTTCGAGCTTCTTTCTGGTTGGACTTTGGCGTGCCTGACTAATAAAAGCTGTTCTTACTTTGTTTTCGACTTTCTCGAGTAACACTCCATGTTTCAAGTTCCAAGGATGGTTTTTGTATGTATTTTTAAAATCTTTTAAAAATACTTAGAAATTTTTAAAATAATTTGTATTTTCTATACAAAATGTGTGCTCTTTTAAGCCAATAAGAAATTCAAAGACATAGCACACCCTATGTTTTTTGTGGTGCTTAACATCTGCGTTTGGAATTTACCCACGACCCTTATATTTGGCTCAACATTCCTCAGCAAATGCAGAATGTGTCGAGTATAAAAATTTTAAAAGGTAAATTGTGTGAAAATTATGTATTAAAATAAACTTTGTACAATATTTAAGCAGGGTTGTAGCTAGAGTCGAATTTTAGGTAGGGCAGCATTGGTCACTTTGTATTTTTTATGATTTTATCTTCGACACACCATGATGTACATCCTATAGGTATTCGTAGACAAATAATTTCTGTGACAGCACATGAGCATGAGATCTATTTACATCTAAGAAGTATTAAATTCTCAATGATGAAAAACAAACGGACAAGGGGTCACCTTGGGTATAGCGAAAAAACGCAAAAAAAAAATACAAGTGAGGATGTTATAGTCAGGCGTGCCTTATAATAAAATACCCGACACAGACACACATGTTAAAATTATTTTTAAGCCACGTCCAAAAAACAGGACCACTAAAAAAGAATGTTCTAGAGGTTTTTAAGGCCATTAGAGGCCCCATTTACCGAATTAAGTTAAATTTCTTTATGAAAACCACCCCTTTGCCACGCCCACTTTTCAAAATTTTCTAAATGCTAATCGGAGGTTTAAATCTACGCTCAGATTCTAAGTTTCATTGAAATATATCGAAAAACTCTGATTTTGGGGCAGTTTTGAGATTTTTTGACAGAGCCTAGTACTGGAGGTACCCTGAATAATGGATCTATCACAGAAATTTGGAGAGGATGTTAATGGCTACAGAGGAAGTATAAGTGCCAACTTTCGTTCAAGTCCCATTTGAATTTCGGGTGTGGGACAAAATTTTCAAAAAATGCCACGTCACTTTTCTAATTTTTTGAAATCACATTAATTGCCCTAGGATATGTTCAAAGGGTATAGCACTATAAGCATAGTGATTCTGCCCCGGAAGCCGATTTCAACTTTAGTTGTTTTGCTGTTTAGGTAAATGCAAAACATTTAATTTTCGGGAAGTTTTTGCTCTCGATCCTCTATAGTCCTTGAATATCCTTGAAAAAGGTGGTTTTTTAGAGAAAATTTTTAAAAAATCATATCTAAGACAACTATAAAGATAGAATGTTCATTCAAAAGCATTTATATAGAAAATTACTCAGGAAATATTACAAAAATATTTTTCAGGTAATTTTGCTAAAACCAATACATGCTCTCATGGAAGGATATTTTTCCATGACAATTTTTTTGTTGTTCGAGGTATGCGACTAGCTTAATTAAAATTCTCGAAAATAGAGTTTTATACCAGGATTAAGTAGGCAATACGCTCAGGCACCTGGGACATCCTTAAAAATGGCAAGTGTAAAAAAAAAATGCATACTTCTCGGGTATACCTGTGATTGGTATGCATCAATATGATTTTTCCGTATTGTCATATCATGTGAATTTGTGTAACAAACAACAAAGAAAAATAAAAAAATTGTTTAATCCTACAGAAAAATATAACCACAGTCCAAATATTCTCTAATTCTACTGAAAAATCTAACCCAAATAAAATTTTCAAAACAACTAATCTATGAAATATGTAAACAAAGCAATAAAACCCGAAAGTTAACAGAATCGATCTACCTGTCTACCTGGAACTGGAGAAGAGTTCACCCCTGCATTTTTAAAAAATACCAGCCATCCAAAGCCCAATACCATACAGGTAAAGAGGTAAATAAGTATAAATTGATTCTATCTGGCATTGATAGTTTTAATCGCACTAATCAACTCAAACATATAAAATGTCTCTATGCGCTAACTGCAACCGTGTTTTGCGTACCCTTAAAGGACAAAATAAAATTGTTAAAAATGAGGACGAAGCCATGCGATTTTCTCAAGTTATGGAAAAAAATATGAATGTCGGAGACGTTCTTTGCAACAGATGTCGGCTTTTGCCTTACAGGCGTTGTACCCATCAAGAATTAGCCGGACAACCATCGCCACAAGGGAGTGTCGTAGCTCAGGAAACAATTGAAAATATCAGAGAAACCATGCAATCTGAAGGAAGCCGAAGTTTGGAAAATTCATCAAAAGAGGACAGCGACGAGGAATTCTATTATCAAATACGTGACACCAGTGGATGTGAAAACGTCATGGAATTGCCAATCAAAAGGGTTGTCGCTACGCATAAATACTGTATTTTATGCAAAGCTACTAACAATTTGAAGACAATTCCGATAAACGCCGGAGTTCAAGTCTTCATTCATTATACCAAATGGCGATCGCTGCTGTGATACACATCTAATTGGGAATATTTTTTACAAGGACCAAGTGCCTATACAACAAGCGTTTTCTAACAACTAGGGATGTGCCGGATAGTGAATTTGCCGGATAACCGGATATCGGATATCCGGTAAAAAATATGTAGCCGGATACATAGTATCCGGCCGGATATTTGAAATTTTTTTTCTCTGTATGAAATTGCACTTTCGCTGGCCACAATTGAACAGGTTGTCCGAAATAAATGATTTTCTGGCAACGCCATTCATTAGTATAGTGTAGAGCTGGAAAACATTCGATTCCACCATTGATATTATCGATGCTTTTAAATTTCATTAAACTAAATTAATTATTTATCACAAAAAATAATAACCAAATAAAAACTTGGATAATGCTTAAAATTAAAAAACATCTATCTGATTGTAAGTATCTAACTAACATCGATGTATTTCAATTTTAAGCATTATCGAAGTTCATACTACGACCGTCTATCCTTTTCCATAAGCTACTAAGTTTGTTAGGATTTAATTTAAGTTAATTTGACTTAATTTATTTCGATCAATATCTATTAAAAGAAATTTAAAAACATCGATATCAGCAATCGATATGCTTTTGAGCTCTACCATAATCAGCTGTTCTGATTTATTTTGCACGTTCAACAAAAAGCAAAACTCAAAGATGGACAAATCAAAGTCTGCGGTATGTATCGGTATCCGGCCGGATAGTAGTGATATCCGGTGGGCTTGCCGGATATCTAAAAACCAGCCGGATACGCCGGATACCGGATAGTTACCGGATATCCGGCACATCCCTACTAACAACAGTCAGCTCAGCCCCGAAGAAGTGCATACATTTTTACGGAAAGTTTCAGCGAGAGCGGACACATCGCTTGTGGACCAGGGCCCCTATTATGGTTTGCGTTGCGTTCGCAATTGCGTTGCGATACCAAGTTGCGTTGCGTAAATAATTCGGTATTATAGAACTCGTTCGAACAGAAGCAATGTTGCATACTATGTTTTACGGAGGGAAAAGTGTTTTCAGTGGGTAATACTTACATTTACTTTCAAACAATTGTCAAAGAATTGCATTTTGATCGAATCGCGAAAGGGTTAAGTTATGTGTTTAGTTTTGAAGTCTAAAAATTCATATAAATAAAGAGTGAAAAAATGGACTCCGTGGCATTATGGTTGGATGGAGGTTCGGAAAGGAGCGAATCTAACGAAAGACGAAATCGGAAAGGTAAATATGTGCTGAAAGATTTGCAAATAAGGATTTAATATATTTTTCTTTTAGCTTCGTTAAAAATTGTCGGCTTTCCAAAGAGGCGTGCACATATGTATTAAGCGAAATTTAAAGCGATCTTAGAAATCCCATTCGTTCCTTTGCGATTACAGCCGAAAGGAAGCTAGCAACGACGGTGAAATTTTTGGGACAAGGTGGCTACCAACATCAAATTGGGCAAGACTTCAATTCAGGATTAGCTCAACCTACCGTCTCTTTGTGCCTGAAAGAAGTTTGTGCAGCCACCATAAATTTTATTACCATCTCCTCAAACTGCTTTTGGCTTGTTTGCTCATTTTTCCTTAAGTTTCCCTAAAATAAAAATTCTTAGTTCTCATTTTAATTTTAAAATGTTTGAAATAACTTACATTTCTTTGCTTTGCTGACATAAAGTGCTACTTCTTTGCCTGTCCGACGCTAATTAATGTTTAGGTTTTTCCTCAAATAAAAATTCTTCCTTTTTAAGGAAAAAATGTTGAAAAAACTCATATTTTCTTGCTATGGCACACAACTCGTTAGCTCTTTACCTAACGAACAGAATTTGCGTTTATCGAACGGTTTTGACAGGTAGAAACGCGAACCGTAATTACTTGCATACGCAAATCGCGAAAGGGAAAAAATGAATTGCGTTTCCCGCGAGCACATTGTCGCATTTCGCGAACTATAATACCAAATGTTCGATTGCGTTCAAAAATGTTGCGCTTACGCAAACCATAATAGGGGTCCAGATTGTAGATTTTTGAATGCCAGAGCAGCAGCTAAGAGTTTTCACAGGACTCAGTTGGGAAAATATAATCGAGCTTAGAGATATGTTCACATCAATGCGAAGTTCTTGCAGTCGCACTGTAACTCAAGCTCTAGTTGTCTTTTTGATGAAAATGACAACGGGTAATTCCAACAGACTTATTTCGAGCATTTTAGGTCTACAGTCTGAGCAATGGGTATCAAAATACTGCAGCCAAATAATTAAATGTTTCACAATGGATGTTCTACCATACCACTTTAGAGTACAGGCATTATCGCGGGAGGACATCATCAACAACCATACATCATATATAGCAAAAAAGCTGTATAATATCGAACACGAGCTAATGCTTATTTGTTATGGAACATATATACGACATCAGAAGAGCCAGAACAACGCATACCAACGGAAATCATATTCGGTTAAAAAAAAAGTACCTTTATGAAAGCCATTCATGGTTTGCTGCACCGACGGCTATATAGTTGATTTCTTCGGACCGTTCTACAGCATAAAAACGATGCCACTATTATGAAGAAAATTTTAGAGGATCTATAAGGACTGAAAACTTTGTTGCAGCCGGGAGACATGTTCTTGGTCGACCGCGGATTTAGAGATGTTACGGAAGATTTAAAAAATGAAGGCTTTATCCCCCTGATGCCAGCTTTTAAAGGGAAGAAAAAACAATTGACAACTGAGGAATCAAACCACTCGCGTAAAATAACCAAATTAAGGTGGGTGGTTGAAGCGGTGCACGGAACGATTGGCCAGAAGTACAAATTATTACACCACACTCTCGACAATAAAATGTTACCGAAGGTGAAGTACATCAGCAGGATTGCAGGATTCCTGCACAATAAATATGGAAAACGTTTGCAGTCCGATAAGAATCTAGCGGACGATATAGTTGATCAAATAACTATGAAAATGGGGACCGAAAACACTTTAAGTACAGAAGCTGACGAAAATAATTGGAACAGGAGAAGAACGGCTTTTCAACCATTAAATGCATCGGATGTTCAGGATTTTCCACAACTTTCAGAAAAGGACTTAATAATACTATTCACCGAAACATGCCACTTAAACCAGGCCGTTTCATACCTAGCAGAGTTAATCGGCGAAGAAGATAGTCCAAAAATTCAATACATGAAGGAGTCTCCAAATATTATTCAGGCTGAAATCCAATCTCGGCATATTAACGCAAGGAAATATCGATGCTACGTAGAATACATGCCTAACGAGGAAGGCTTGGACGCCATAAAACGCTATGCCTGTGACTGTGCAAATGGTAAACGAATTGTAGGATGTTGCTCACATATTGCATCAATTATTTATTATTTATCGCATGCTAGATATTTGTCATGTATTTTTAAGCCCGCTGAAATTTTAACAAACATTTTTGATGAAACTGAAGTCACAGTTGTAATAAATTCAGACAGTGAGGAAGATTAAATAAGCCTGGTATTTTTTTAAAAATGCAGGGGTGAATTCTTCTCCAGTTCCAGGTAGACAGGTAGATCGATTCTGTTAATTTTCAGGTTTTATTGCTTTGTTTACATATTTCACAGATTAGTTGTTTTGCAATATTTATTTGGGTTAGATTTTTCAGTAGAATTAGGGAATATTTGGACTGTGGTTATATTTTTCTGTAGGATTAAGCAATTTTTTTATTTTTCTTTGTTGTTTGTTACACAAATTCACATGATATGACAATACGGAAAAATCATATTGATGCATACCAATCACAGTTATACCCGAGAAGTATGCAACATTTTTTTTAACTTGCCATTTTTAAGGATGTCGCAGATGCCTGAGCGTATTGAAACCCAGCATACTGGTATAAAACTCTATTTTCGAGAATTTTAATTAAGCTAGTCGCATACCTCGAACAACAAAAAAATTGTCATGGAAAAATATCCTTCCACGGGATCATGTATTGGTTTTAGCAAAATTACCTGAAAAATATTTTTGAAATATTTCCTGAGTATTTTTCTATATAACAGGTTGGCTGATAAGTCCCCGGTCTGACACATAGATGGCGTCGCTAGTATTAAATGCATATTATTTTTATATAGTGGCAACCTTCAAATGATTCGTGTCAAAATTTGACGTCTGTAAGTCAATTTGTTTGTGAGATAGAGCGTCTTTTGTGAAGCAATTTTTGATATTGTGAAAAAATGGAAAAAAAGGAATTTCGTGTTTTGATAAAATACTGTTTTCTGAAAGGAAAAAATACAGTGGAAGCAAAAGCTTGGCTTGATAATGAGTTTCCGGACTCTGCCCCAGGAAAATCAACAATAATTGATTGGTATGCAAAATTCAAGCGTGGTGAAATGAGCACGGAGGACGGTGAACGCAGTGGACGCCCAAAAGTGGTGGTTACCGACGAAAACATCAAAAAAAATTCACAAAATGATTTTGAATGACCGTAATATGAAGTTGATCGAGATAGCAGAGGCCTTAAAGATATCAAAGGAACGTGTTGGTCATATCATTCATCAATATTTGGATATGAAAAAGCTCTGTGCAAAATGGGTGCCGCGCGAGCTCACATTTGACTAAAAACAACAACGTGTTGATGATTCTGAGCGGTTTTTGCAGCTGTTAACTCGCAATACACCCGAGTTTTTGCGTCGATATGTGACAATGGATGAAACATGGCTCTATCACTACACTCCTGAGTCCAATCGACAGTCGGCTGAGTGGACAGCGGTCGGTGAACCGTCTCCGAAGCGTGGAAAGACTCAAAAGTCCGCTGGCAAAGTAATGGCCTCTGTTTTTTGGGATGGGCATGGAATTATTTTTATCGATTATCTTGAGAAGGGAAAAACCATCAACAGTGACTATTATATGTCGTTATTGGAGCGTTTGAAGGTCGAAATCGCGGCAAAACGGCCCCATATGAAGAAGAAAAAAGTGTTGTTCCACCAAGACAACGCACCGTGCCACAAGTCATTGAGAACGATGGCAAAAATTCATGATTTAGGCTTCGAATTGCTTCCCCTTCACCGTATTCTCCAGATCTGGCCCCCAGCGACTTTTTCTTGTTCTCAGACCTCAAAAGCATGCTCGCAGGGAAAAAATTTGGCTGCAATGAAGAGGTGATCGCCGAAACTGAGGCCTATTTTGAGGCAAAACCGAAGGAGTACTACCAAAATGGTATCAAAATATTGGAAGGTCGTTATAATCGTTGTATCGCTCTTGAAGGGAAATATGTTGAATAATAAAAACGAATTTTGACAAAAAAATGTGTTTTTCTTTGTCAGACCGGGGACTTATCAGCCAACCTGTTATTATATATGCTTTTGAATGAACATTCTATCTTTATAGTTGTCTTAGATATGATTTTTTTAAAATTTTCTCTAAAAACCCACCTTTTTCAAGGATATTCAAAGACTATAGGGGATCGAGAGCAAAAACTTCCCGAAATTAAATGTTTTGCATTTACCTAAACAGCAAAACAACTAAAGTTGAAATCGGCTTCCGGGGCAGAATCACTATGCTTATAGTGCTATACCCTTTCCAATTCAATCAAAATATCTTGAAAAACTCCGGTTTAAGAGCAGTTTTTGTGGTTTTTGTAACAGACCCTAGTACTGGAGGTACCCCTAAAAATGGTACGATCGGGTCCATTCTCGAACTTGTTCTCACTCATGTCCTCGTGAGCACGCATGCCAAATTTTGTTAAGATAGCTCAACTCCTTCGATAAGAAAACTGTATACAGACAGACGCACGGACATTTCTTCATCGAATCTCCTGGTGACGCAGATCATTTCTATATATTTTTTGTATGGTCTATCTCGACTAGTTCTGGGTGTTACACACAACCACACAAACGCAATATACCCTCGACACAGAGTGTGTCGGGTATAAAAAAGGTCATAGTGTGACATAAAAATTATAAAGTAAATACAGTAAAAATCGGTTATAACGATACCGCTTATAACGATTATCGCTTATAGCGATGAACATTTTAGGTAAAGTTTGGTTCGCTATTCTAATTATTCTTAATTGCTGTTACCGGATATAGCGATTATCGCACGGAGACAAATAAGTGCCCGAAATATAATTGGAATCAATTACATATGTGATTGGAGCCCTGCCCCGATTGCATTATTAATTGGGGCCAATTACAATATAATTAGAAAATGAAAAATACTAATTGTGCTCAATTACTTATATAATTGCATTTAAATTTATCATATAATATATGTAATTGCGTCCTGAACACATAAGTATGTAATTACATATCAGAGATGTTCAGCGAACCATTCGCATAGACGAATGGCAGCGCATAATCGTTGCTTTTGTGCTGCTTCCATGTGCCGTTAGCCAGAGCGAACGCTGTAGTGTAGTGACCATATAGAACATATATTACTATATATGTCACTCTCATAGATTTTGCGCGCGACATTTCGCGCCAGTAAGAAAGAAATGGTACTCGGCAGGCAAAATAAGAGCGAGAGAGAAATACTTTTGGTAAGTACCCAAGTGAAAAATGCTAATTTTGGTGGGTACCCAATACCGTGGTGGGTACCCAAGACCGTGGTGAAATGAGCCAAAATGGAAACGGCTCCTGAGTGACATATAGGGTGGTAGTTACCAAAAAGTTTAAGCTAAGGCTAAATATTAATCTTTCGAAGTAAAAGTGGTAGTTACCAAGTCAAATTAAACCGGTCTTATAGAATTCCATATTCGAAAATGTGCTGCCACATTTTGAAAATCAAGCCCAAAAAATATGGTTTTGCTTTTTTCGAAACATCTTTCAAACTAGCAGGCCGACGGAAAAACGTTAAAATTTGAACAAAAGCATTTTTTTCTTTAGTATTATTTTTAAACATATGTTTTTTATTTAAGTTTCTCTGCTCTCTTCGAATTTTCGAACATTTTCATTCTTAAAATTTATGACTGCTTCGATGGGGTAATAAACCAGGTTTAATTGATTTGGTAACTACGAAAATTTAAGCGAAAGCTAAGAATTTACTTAAACCGGCCTGGTAACTACCACCCATATAGATATATTATATATGTGAGAGAGCGAGCGTAAAGAGTACGCGTATGGAAAATGCCGTTTTCTAAATGAACGAGCGTCCATAACATCTTCCATTCTGCTTCTGCGCACTTAATTATAAACCATTCGCGTCGCAGGCAGAATCGCTAATGCCATATATTACTATATATGTCACTCTCATAGATTTTGGGCGGGACATTTCGCGCCAGTTAGAAAGAGATGTTACTCGGCAGGCAAAAAACGAGCGAGAGAGAAATACTTTTGGTGAGTACCTAAGTGAAAAATGCTCATTTTGGTGGATACCCAAGACCGTGGTGGGTACCCAAGACCGTGTTGAAAAGAGCCAAAATAGAAACGGCTCCTGAGTGACATATATAGTTATATATGGCTAATGCTTTGATGATGTGCATGTAAGCGAGGGTGCGGTCGTTTGTTGCGCGTTTTCGCACAAAAGCTTTTATACAAATGATACGAAAGCTTTTTTGAATTTAGCGCTGCCATGTACAGTGGTTTCTGGTTATATGCGTCTCGCTATAACCGAAAAGTTCTGTACTATGTTATGTAAATTTTTAATTTTTAGTATTAAATTGGATAGCAAATATTATTATAATATATATATATATTCATATATACATATATATGTATATATTATAATATAATTTTAAAAGTCTTTTCATGAACAAAATCCTGTGTTTCCTTTGTATTTTTCGCGGAAACCATACAGGAGTTTGTATACGAGAAAGGATTAAAGTAATAAAATATTGTATAATATTCTATTATGAAGGGTTAGCTTTTGCAGGTGGCAAAGATAAATTTGGGTTTTTCTTAATTTTCTAACGGCAGCCTAAGATGCTGCTATAAAAGAGTTTCTTCATAAATTTGTACAGTATTGCCCGGATATAAGCACCGTGCAACATGCACGAAAAATAGTGCATATAAGCGAGGAATGCTTATAAGCGGGGAGCATATATCAAAATAATTTCAGTACAATTTTACTGAAAAAACGTGAATTCACGTTTTGCATGCATATAAGTTAACGTCACATGGCAAGCAATGTGAGCTAACGGCACGATGCAAGCAAAGTGCCAGTCTGGGCTCATTCGCTATTTTTCGGCTGAGTTGCATATTCCCATGATCGAGGCGAGCTCTGCCATGCGACACCCGAGATCGCTGCATTTTATTTGTTTTTCTACTTTTGATTCAAACTCCGCTCGTAGCTTTTATTTTCCTACTCTACATTTTTGTCTTTTTAACTCAAAGCCCGCACGTAGCTTTTATTGGCTTACTCTGCATTTTTGTCCTCTAATTCTTAGCCGCTCGTAGCCTTTATGTTTTTAAGCGTCATTTTCATAATTTAGTTGAAGATTAGCTACGAACTGCTCAGCACGTAGTGCTTAACTTAAGGTATTATATTAAAGAAAAAGGCACATAGTGCCCAATTACTAAAAATTAAATAAACATTGAAAAAAGGCACATAGTGCCCAATAAAAAAGGAGTGCTTTAATAACTATTGAAAACACTAACTGGTGCCCAACGCGGTTAAAACAATTTCGTGTATCGAAAAACCTTGAATAAAAAAAAAATAAAAAAAAAAAAAAACTGTCGTTTGAACAACTCCGTAAAAAAAAGGCTTTTATTTGAACAATTTCGTGTAAATTCGAAAAACCTTGAACGGAAACTTTGGTTCGAACAATTTTGTGTAATTCAAAAATCCAAAAAAAAAAAAACCTCGTATAATTTGAGAAAAATCTTTTCTTTGAACAAGTTCGTACAATTTGAGAAAAAAATCTTTTTCTCGAACAACTTCTTTGCTTCGAAAAATTTCAAATAAATTGGAAAAAAAAAACCTTATTAGAACAATCTCGTGCAATCCAAATAAACATCTTTGGAGTGAAACTTCAAACAAAACATCTTTAGAACAAAACCTTGGCAGCCAAAGCTTCTGCGGAGGAATCACGATTCTCGGAGAGGCCAGCTCGGACTTATCATGGAACGAAAAATGACCACGCAATTTTGTTTACTTATGTGAGTACCTGCTTGGTGTTTGTTTTATTGTCAAAATAAAAAATAGAAAACATTAAAAAAAAAAAGAATAAATAAAAAAGAATACCTTTGGATCAGTCCTTTCCGAATGCATAGCAACACTACTTAATGCGATATTGAGGAGATAAGCGTTCAGACTCGATTTAATCTAAAAAAAAGGGAGGAAAGAAATTTTTTTTTTTCCCCCTTTTTTGAAGCCGTGTTACGTTTTTTCTTTCTTTTTGTGTGACCTAATAAAGTGGTAGAGGAAAGGATGGATAGAAATCAAGTATTGTCGTTGGTTGAGGCTGCTATAGAGGCTAACTCGGTGCAATTGACAGAGCAGATCGAGGCGCTCACAAATAGGTTACAGGCACTAGAGCCCCCTTCAGTGGAGACCTATTTGCCGGTGACAATTGCGGGAAATGTTTCTAATGGCTCAACAACCCTGGACTTAGTAAAGTCACTGCCAGAATTTAAGGGTGAAACAACCACATATCCTGCCTGGAGAGCAGCAGCGCATTTCGCTGTTTCATATTATCCGGTTGGTTCGGAAAATGCTTATATTGCCATGGGTATTCTCAGAAACAAAATAACGGGTTCAGCAAATTCAATTCTATCATCTTTTAGCACCCCCTTAAATCTTAAAGCTATAATAGCCAGGTTAGATCAACACTATTCCGATAAACGCCCTTTACATGTACTTGAAAACGAGTTAAGCATTTTGCGACAGGGTGACCAAACAATAGCACAGTATTATGATCAGGTCGATAAGCAACTCACATTAATCATCAATAAAAATTTAATGAGTAACAATAGCAATGAAACTGTCATAGCCGCAATGAATCAACGAGCCAGAGAAAACGCCCTTAGAGTATTTATCTCGGGTTTGCGAAAGCCTCTTTGTGACATTCTCTTTTCGGCCAAACCTGCGGACCTTCCCACAGCCTTAGCGACACCCCAGGAGTTGGAAGTGAATCACTTCAGACGTGATTTCGCTCAGTCTTACGCAATGGGGAAATTAAACAAAGATAATAATCAAATTCCACACCGCGTAAATCCAAACAGAAATGTCGCACACCCAGCTTTCGTTTATAGACAACAATTGGATATACCTATCCCCCTTAACGCTGATTTTACATCATCTGTTGTTAGGCACCAAAACCAGGGACCTTCCCCTATGAGTGTCGATCCTGGATCATCGATTTTTAGAAAACCTACAGCTTTCGAGCGAAATCCTAGAACATTCCAACCCCCGCAACAAAATTCAATGCAACAAGCCCCTCACCCGCAACCACAAATCCAACAACATCAAGCGTCCAAGCGTTCTCAAACGCAGTTAAGCCCATCTCACAGAACAGCACAACCCCAACCCAAATGGCAACGCGTTTATTACGTTGACCTACCTCAACAACAAATTGTGTCTGACTCCAATTACACAGAAGATGTGCAGTTAGTTTATGAGGAGGAACAAAGTAGTGATCGTCAATCAAATTCGAATTTACCCGATAATCATCAAGCTGTACCTGGCTCCAGTGATGAAGCAGACTCACAGCCAAACGATGAAGTAGAGGCCCATTTTTTAGAGTAAATTCGCTCTTGCCCTTTATAGTCAAAAAAACTAAAAGTGGTAAAGAGCTGAAAATATTACTGGACACCGGTTCCGCTAAAAGTTTTATAAGAAATGGAATATTTTTTTCTAAATTAACTCCCGTTAAAAAGGCGTTTAAAGTAAAATCAATAAATGGCGAAAACACCATTACACAAAAATGCCATATTAATGTTCTAAATCAAACCGCTACATTCTTTTTATTACAAGGACTGAAAAGTTTCGGCGCAATCATAGGGTATGACTTTCTGAAACAAATAGAAGCAAAAATAAATGTAAAAGAGGGAAAACTTTATCACAAAAATGGTATAGAGGTAATTAGTCACGACCGCTGTCAATACGTCAACAATATTTTTAAAGAGTCTTCGACAGTCCCAATAAATCTGAAAGCGGCATTTCATGAAATGATCTCGATTCACGCGGAGGCATTCGCAAATCAAAACGTAGCACTTCCATACAACACAAACGTAGTCGCAGAGATAAAAACAAAAACCGAAGACCCAATTTATAGTAGAAGTTATCCCTACCCAGTTTCAGCGGCCCAGTTTATAAATAGTGAAAAAAAACAATTTACTCAAAAACGGGATAATCAGGAAGTCCAAGTCCCCTTACAATTCCCCAGTCCACGTTGTCAAAAAAAAAGGTTTCGATGAGTTCGCAAACCCCAAGATGAGAATGGTAATAGACTTTAGAAAACTCAATGATAACACAATAGCAGATCGATATCCTATTCCCGATATCTCAGTTATATTATCAAACTTAGGAAAAGCTAAATTTTTTAGCACAATAGACTTGAAATCTGGATTTCATCAGATAAATCTCGCCGAAAAAGATAGACAGAAGACGGCTTTTAATGTGAACAATGGCAAATACGAATTCTGTCGTCTGCCATTTGGCCTGCGAAACGCCCCAAGCATATTTCAACGCACATTAGACGACATTTTACTAGAGGATATTGGTGTGATTTGTCACGTTTACATGGATAACGTAATTATTTTTTCAGAAAACAAAGAATACCATTTAAAACATATTGCCAAAGTTTTGAAGAAACTGAAGGAATCAGGAATGCGAGTCTCTCAGGAGAAATCAAAATTTTTCAAAAAACAGACAGAGTTCCTGGGTTTTTTAGTTTCCGAAAACGGAATTACAACTTGCCCGGAAAAAGTTCAAGACATTCTTAACTATCAAGTTCCAAAGTCTCTTCGAGCACTACGCTCGTTTCTCGGTTTATCAGGATACTACAGAAAATTTATCAAGGATTATGCCAAAATTGCTAAGCCCCTAACCAAGTACCTTCAAGGCGAAAACGGTCATATTGGAAAATCTCAGTCAAAAAATAAAAAGATAACACTTGATAAAGAAGCCTTGAATGCTTTCGAAAAACTGAAGCTCATTTTGGCATCGGAAGATGTTCTACTAGCCCATCCAGACTATACAAAACCGTTTGACCTTACAACGGACGCCTCCTCGGTAGCTCTTGGTGCAGTCCTTTCGCAGTGTAACAAACCAATTACCATGATTTCTCGTACGTTATCAAAGACAGAGCAAAATTATTCAACAAATGAAAGAGAGCTTTTGGCCATAGTCTGGGCCTTAAAGGCTCTACGACATTACCTTTATGGAATATCTAATATTAATTTGTTTACAGATCACCAGCCACTCACCTTTTCAATATCAGACAAGAACCCAAACTCAAAAATCAAAAGATGGCGAGACTTCATAGAAGAATTTTCACCGAAATTCCACTATAAACCAGGAAAAGATAATGTGATTGCAGACGCATTATCAAGACAGTGCATGAACAATTTGCAGGATGCGGGGGGAGATGATAATACAAGTCATAGCGAGCTCTCTATTACAGAAACTATTACATCCACAAAATATCCCGTAAATCAATTCAGAAACCAATTAATATTATCAAAATCAAACCATAGCTTCAGAGGAAAAAAGATATTATTCCAAAAATTTATACGACATTCTATAAACTTCACTAGCATAGATAACCTTATAAAACATTTAAAGGATTCAATTAGCCCAAACACAGTAAACGCCATCCATTGCGATCTCCAAACACTAGCCCAAATTCAAGATCAAATTAAGAAAGCATTCCCGTCAGTAAAATTTTTGCATACCGAAAAGCTGGTAAATGATATTACTAACCAAGAAGACCAAGTGGAAATTATGAACATAGAACACAATCGCGCACATAGGTCATTACAGGAAAATCTATTACAGATATGTAAAGAATATTTTTTCCCCGGAATGAAGAAAAGCCTCAAAACTATAATCAAAAATTGTAAGATATGCCAAGAAAATAAATACCAAAGGAAGCCCCCGAACCCAGAAATAGAACCAACTCCCATACCAAAGCATCCAGGTGAAATACTCCACGCCGATATCCTGATTACAAACAAAAAACATTTTTTAACCTGCATAGATAAATTCTCTAAATTCGCCATAACATTGCCAATTGCATCCAGATCTTCAGTAGATATTAGGCCAGCACTAATCCAAATACTTTCACACTTCAATAACACCAAGGTACTTGTTACCGATAACGAGGGAGCATTCCAAACTAGTACAATAAATACACTGTTAAGGGATTACTTTGGTATAAAACACTTCTTCGTTCCACTGTTACATAGTGAAAGTAACGGCCAGGTAGAACGATTTCACTCAACCCTCTTGGAGATAGCAAGATGCACGAAGGCTCAGCAAAATATCTCGGACATATCAGAACTCCTTGCTCTTTCCACATTTAAATATAACAATACGATTCATTCGGTCACAGAAAGAAAACCTTTTGATATCATTTTTGAAAATTCTCCTGAGACAATTGAGAGCATAAAAAATAAGCTAATTAAAGCTCAAGAAAATTCACTCGAATTCCACAATAAAGATACACTCACAAAAACATACCAGGCAGGTGACACAGTGTTTGTTCGAAGAAACAAGCGACTCGGAAATAAATTTGACAAGGTTTTCCTACAAGCCGTCATCGAAAAAGATCTAGGTAGTACGGTTGTAATTAACGGTAAAATAGTTCATAAAAAAAACTTAAGATAGGATCATACAAAGTCTAAGGAAAATAAACTAAGTAAATAAGAAGAAAAATAATTATGAGAGACAAAGGAATTCTTGGAATTTTACAAAGTGTTTTTGATTAAAGGAAGCGGTACCGGCCTTTTAAGTAGGATAAATCGTGCCTTAGTAGGTTTCAGTGACCATGACTGTTTCAGCAGTCGAACTGCAACCAAAATGGAAAACACGATCCCTCATAGATCGTCCAATTCCAAAACTAAAATCACCATTTTATTTTCAGATTCCTTACAATCCACATCGCATGGACTAAAATAATTGACTATAACCCTTCTCAATTTATGGCAATAACGCTCGGAAAAGCAGCGGTGTATGAAAATTATACTTACCTTATTCATACGACTAATCTCACGGACTATGAGATGCTCTTAACAGAAAGCGAAATCTTTTCTACTCAATTAGAAGATACCCATATAAATAAGCAAATACTAACGAAACAATCAGTAGAAATAAGGCGCATGCTCGACACCCTAAAGATTCCTAGAAGATTAGCTAGAGCAATTGATTTTTTGGGATCCGCTCTCAAGTTTGTAGCAGGCACCCCTGACCACGACGATTTTGAGCTTCTTTTAACAAAACAAAATATTCTTATCGAAAATAACAATAGACAAACTAAAATAAATTCCGAATTTCAAGAAAGAATTAACGAAATAACTAAACAAATTAATACATTACATGACTCTCCAAATGCACTTGATAAATATGACCTTTTAATTCAATTTGTTGCTAATCGAAATGTCGAAATTATCAATCATTTAAATAGTGTTGCTATGTCAGTTGTTCTCGCAAAAGCAAATATAGTCAATCCCTTGATTTTCGATAATGTAGAATTGAAACACATAGCAGACACCGAGCATGTGCAAAATAGTATAAGTGATATTTTAAGCTCCTCTAAAGTTAAGATCTTACAGAATAGCACAATGATATATTAGGTGTAGTAAAAAGAAATCCATTATTTTTGCATTAAATTGAGGGCTTTATTTAAGATAGTTAGAATGACCCGATTTAGGTCAAATATGCGCCGTTTTGTTCGATAACTTGTTGCCATTTTAAAGGTAATTTCATTATGCCTCTCTCATAGAAGCCCTCGTTCCTATTAGCAAAAAATTGAGACAGTCGAAATTCAGAAGCCTCTCTTGAAGCGAATGTTTCACCAGCAAAATTGTTCGCCATGGACAGGAACAGATGGTAGTCACTTGGTGCCAGGTCCGGACTATAAGGTGGATGCAAAAGAACCTCCCAACCAAACTCCCGGAGCTTCTGGCGAGTCACTATCGATGTGTGTGGCCTGGCGTTGTCCTGATGGAACACAATTCCTCTCCTATTGGCCAAAGCTGGCCGCTTATGGGCGATTGCTTCCTTCAGACGGTCCAATTGTTGACAGTAGAGTTCCGAGTTAAGAGTTTTGCCGTATGGGAGCAGCTCATAGTAGATAATTCCCTGCCAATCCCACCAAACACACAGCAAAACCTTCCTGGCCGTCAATCCTGGCTTGGCCACCGTTTCCGCCGGTTCACCGTGTTTCGACCACGACCGTTTTCGCTTGACGTTGTCGTAAGTGACCCACTTTTCATCACCAGTCACCAACCGCTTCAGAAATGGGTCGATTTTGTTGCGGTTCAGCAGCGATTCGCAGATGGAAATTCGGTCTATGAGGATTTTTTGCGTTAACTCGTGTGGCACCCATACATCGAGCTTCTTTGTGTATCCAGCCTTATTCCAATGGTTCCAAAAGGTTTTTTGTGCAATCATTCGATCTTTTGCAATCGAAACAGTGCTAACATGACGGTCGGACTCGATAATTTCCATGATTTTATCGACATTTTCGACAATTGGCCTTCCAGTGCGTAGTGCATCCTTGACATCGAAGTTACCGGAACGGAATCGACGAAACCAAAATTGCGCATGATTGGCTGTTACAGTATCAGGTCCATAAACGCTATTCACATATTCAGCCGCCTGGCTTGCGTTTTCTCCCTTATCGAAGAAAAACTGTAAAATGTAGCGAATTTTCTCTTTGCTGATGTCCATCTTTGACAAGCTCTCAAACAAAACTGAATCAATCAATCAAAAAAATGTCAAAAAAGCTTTTTTAGTAGGAACTGTCATCTTTCTAATGCCCCCTAGCGGAACACGATCGGACTTATACAACGCGAGATGCAGATAAATAACGCCATCTATTGGAAAAATAATGGATTTCTTTTTACTACACCTAATATTATGCGGTGAAAATTCCTTTTATAAAATTGTTTTGTGATTATATTAAAGTTTATCCTGTAGTCAATAATAAGTCTGTAATTAAATTAGAAGTTACGGAAGCGGCGCTTTGCAGCAGAGAGACTATGCCCATTTCTAATTGTTATCACGCGATCAACGCAAAAATATGTAGATCAGCAATCTCGAGCTGTTTATCCCAATTACTAAATTCCAACACAGCACTCTGTCCGACAGAGTCCGCACATGATATTCCATTGATCCAAGTAGTGCAAGACGGGATCCTAATTCTGAATAACGTAGTAAACACCATAGTTCAGGATGAACAGAACATAACCATTTCAGGTTCATTTCTAATAGAATTCACCCATAAAATAAGAATTAACGAATCGACATTTGTGCTGACCAAAGATATAGCATTTTCGCAACCTCATCCACCAAAAATGATCGATTTAAAGCCGTCATACCACGAAACTAAGCTTTCCTTACCGTATTTACATCAGATACATATTGATAACACACAACACATAACAACACTCTCCGATCAAGTCCAATACCAAAAGTATCTTCATTATACTATACATGTTGCCATATGCGCAATACTTCTGCTCTTGATACTCGTGGCAATAATACGCAAGTATAAAAAAGAAAAACGAAACAAAGCAAGAACAGAAGACGTTGAGAAAACTATAGCACATATTCAGAATCGAAACAGGAGTGCTTCAAATCTGGGGGAGCAGTAGTGTATACCGAAACAGGGACGTTTCGAATTTAAGAAGGGGGAAGTTAACGTCACATGGCAAGCGATGTGAGCTAACGGCACGATGCAAGCAAAGTGCCAGTCTGGGCTCATTCGCTATTTTTCGGCTGAGTTGCATATTCCCATGATCGAGGCGAGCTCTGCCATGCGACACCCGAGATCGCTGCATTTTATTTGTTTTTCTACTTTTGATTCAAACTCCGCTCGTAGCTTTTATTTTCCTACTCTACATTTTTGTCTTTTTAACTCAAAGCCCGCACGTAGCTTTTATTGGCTTACTCTGCATTTTTGTCCTCTAATTCTTAGCCGCTCGTAGCCTTTATGTTTTTAAGCGTCATTTTCATAATTTAGTTGAAGATAAGCTACGAACTGCTCAGCACGTAGTGCTTAACTTAAGGTATTATATTAAAGAACAAGTAAAGAAGTTTACATCGGCAAAGCCGATTGCACACATACCTTTTCCTCAGCCTAAAATATGTTAAAACATTACCTTAACGAAAATTCCTGCCGTTTTCGTTGTTCTAGCTTGGATATCTATTTATACCTTATCTGTACTTCGATTTAGCTTCTAAAACTCGAGATTATTATTAAGCAAAAAAATTTCGCGAATGGTAGTCATGGTCAAATTTTAACCGTTAGAGGACAATATGTCTAGCTGCGAAATACTCAATTCAAAATAGTGAAAATCAATTTATTCCGAATTTCGCGAATGGTAGTCTTGATAAATTTTTAACCCTTAGAGGACATTTTGTTTAGCTGCGAAATACTCAATTTAAAATAGTGAAAATCAAATTTTTGCGAGTTTCGCGAATGGTGGTCTTGATAAATTTTTAACCCTTAGAGGACATTTTGTTTAGCTGCGAAATACTCAATTCAAAATAGTGAAAATCAAATTTTTGCGAATTTCGCGAATGGTGGTCATGATCAAATTTTAACCCTTAGAGGACATTTTGTTTAGCTGCGAAATACTCAATTCAAAATAGTGAAAATCAATTTATTCCGAATTTCGCGAATGGTAGTCTTGATAAATTTTTAACCTATAGAGGACATTTTGTTTAGCTGCGAAATACTCAATTCAAAATAGTGAAAATCAAATTTTTGCGAATTTCGCGAATGGTGGTCTTGATCAAGTTTTAACCGTTAGAGGACATTTTGTCTAGCAGCGAAATACTCAATTCAAAATAGTGAAAATCAATTTTTTGCGAATTTCGCGAATGGTGGTCTTGATAAATTTTTAACCCTTAGAGGACATTTTGTTTAGCTGCGAAATACTCAATTCAAAATAGTGAAAATCAAATTTTTGCGAATTTCGCGAATGGTGGTCATGGTCAAATTTTAACCTTAAGTGACGACTATATTTGGCGGCAAAATACACAATCGGAAGAAGCAAAAAAAAATCATTTTTGTATACAGATATGAGAATAAGAGAAAAAGTGTTTTTTTCTTATATGTAGGATGATGGCCATAGTTATAGCGATGTCGCAATTTTTTTTCAGCGAAAGCTTAAGTCGATATGGTAGCTATACACACACCAAATTTCAATAAGCTGGGATGTACATATAGTAAAAAAGTTATCCAGGAAAAACCTTAAAAATCGTGATTTTTGAAACTTCTGAACCACTTCCCACGACCCAAGGAGGGACTACGAAAACAATTTTTATGCAGTTTATCGGACATTTACCTGGTTCATGTCCATGCCGAATTTCAATATGATATCTTTCATGGCTTAGGAGTTAATTACGAAAAACTAAAGTGTGACCGACAGACAGACAGACAGACAGACATGGCTAGATCGACTCCTCTTGTCACCCTGATCAAGAATATATATATATGTCTATATCTATCGCGACACCTTTGGTATGTTACATACTCCGAGCCAAACTTAATATACCCTTTCCTTCGGAAAAGGTATAAAAAGGCACATAGTGCCCAATTACTAAAAATTAAATAAACATTGAACAAGTAAAGAAGTTTACATCGGCTAAGCCGATTGCACACATACCTTTTCCTCAGCCTTAAATATGTTGAAACATTACCTTAACAAAAATTCTTGCCCTTTCCGTTGTTCTAGTAACACATTATCTGTGTTTCGATTTAGCTTCACAAACTCGAAATTATATTTAAGTACAAATTTTTTGCGAATGGTGGGCATGGTCAAATTTTAACCGTTAGAGGACATTTTGTCTAGCAGCGAAATACTCAATTCAAAATAGTGAAAATAAAATTTTTGCGAATTTCGCGAATGGTGGTCATGGTCAAAATTTAACCATAAGTGACGACTTTATTTGGCGGCAAAATACACAACCAGAAGAAGCAAAAAAAAAAATCATTTTTGTATTCAGATATGAGAATAAAAGAAAGAGTGTTTTTTTCTAATGTGTAGGATGATGACCATAGTTATAGCGATGTCGCAATTTTTTTTCAGCGAAAGTTTAAGTCTACATAGTAGCTATACACACACCAAATTTCAATAAGCTGGGATGTATAGTAAAAAAGTTATCCCGGAAAAACCTTAAAAATCGTGATTTTTGAAACTTCTGAACCACTTCCCACGACCCAAGAAGTGACTAGGAAAAAAATTTGTATGCAGTTTTTCGGACATTTACCTGGTTCAAGTCCATGCCAAATTTCAATATGATATCTTTCATGGCTTAGGAGTAAATTACGAAAACCTAAAGTGTGACCGACAGACAGACAGACAGACATGGCTAGATCGATTCCTCTTGTCACCCTGATCAAGAATATATATGGGGCATTTCACGTCAAGTGTACCCGCTCAAAAAACTTCATAGCTGGGATTTCGATGAAACTTGGTGGAAATGTTGCGCTATGAGAGTACATGAATTGTGCAAAAGGAGGAGGGGAAATATTTACCGGGTGCCTAGATACAGGGTGTCAAACTTTCAGGCCTTTTTGTATTCAAAAAATTCTACGTCTTGCAAATTGGAAAATGAAAAAAATGTAATAAAGGATTTTTATAGATTTTTTTCTGCTCTTTCCGGAAAAAAATATTACAATCTCCAGAAATTATTATTTATGCAAAAAAAACGGTTTTTATTTTTAAAAGCAATTTTTCGCTCAATGCGACATTTTTAATTTTTTTAAAAATAATTTTAAACGAAAGCTGAGCTTTTTTTCTATAAGATAAAGTCTTAATTGAAGTGGGATCTCCAAAACATACGAGTAAACGGAGGTGTTGAACCCAGCGCGACCCACGCGCCAAGCACGCAGAGCCGCTATTCAGCTGTGGCTGCTGAACTTTTCTAGTTGATAAAGCTGAATAGCGGCTTCTGCGTGCTTGGCGCGTGGGTCGCGCTGGGTTCTACACCTCCATTGAGTCGTTAGTTTTGGAGATCCCATTCTGTTTAAGATGTCATTTTATAGAAAAAAAGTTCAGCTTTCGTTTAAAATTAGTTTTAAAAATATTAAAAATGTCGCATTCGGCGAAAAATTGCTTATAAAAATAAAAACCGTTTTTTTGTACATCAATAATAATTTCTGGGAATTGTAATATTTTTTTTCGGAAAGAGCAGACAAAAATCTATAAAAATCCTTTATCACATTTTTTTCATTTCCCAATTTGCGAGACGTAGAATTTTTTGAATACAAAAAGGACCGAAAGTTTAACACCCTGTATCTAGGCACCCGGTCAATATTTCCCCTCCTCCTTTTGCACAATTCATGTACTCTCATAGCGCAACATTTCCACAAAGTTTCATCGAAATCCCAGGTATAAAGTTTTTTGAGCGGGTACACTTGACGTGAAATGCCCCATATATATGTCTATATCTATCGCGACTCCTTTGGTATGTTACATACTCCGTGCCAAACTTAATATACCCTTTCCTTCGGAAAAGGTATAAAAAAGGCACATAGTGCCCAATAAAAAAGGAGTGTTTTAATAACTATTGAAAACACTAACTTATATACCGGGAGTACTGTATAACCAAACGTACGAAAACTAAAATAATAGCTTTCAACACAAAAAGCTCTTTCTTCATTCGAAAAAGAGCTTTCTCAATGGAAGCAGCTCGAAATAATTGCGACAGCCCGAAGTCGAAGTGATCGCATCGAAGTGAGTAGAGTTGTGTAGTTCGCGAACGAACTAGTTCAATTGAACTATTCACTCAAATGAACTAGAGATCTAGTTCGCAAGAATTTAGTTCAGTAGTTCTTTTAGTTCAGTAGTTCGTTTCGCCCAACTTGCTCATTTTACTCTTCTCGTTCTTTCTTCATGTACGTTGGGTTGAAGAGATTAGTTTTCTCTTTTATTCAAAATTTTGCGCTGCCATTTCGAGAACTCGTCCTATTTGAACAAAACTACCAAATTGTCTTCATTACTTTTTATTCAGAAAACGCACAATTCGAGTGAGATCAAAAACAGTTCGGTAGCTCGCAACAGTTCAATAGCTCTTCTAGTTCAATAGTTCTTCTAGTTTAATAGTTCAATAGTTCATAATAGTTCGCGAACTAAAAGACCTAAATAGATCGAAGTAATTCGCGAACTATAAGATTGAACTAGGTCGTAATAGTTCGCGAACTAAAAGAACTAAAAGAACGAACTAATTCGCGACGAACGAACGAACTAAAAAGAGCGGTCAGTCAAACGAACTAGAATTGCCAACTCTAGAAGTGAGAATGCGAACTGAGAAGCGATATCGATCGTAAACACAACTGCGTGGCGTGTTTCAAGCATGCAAGACTTTGAATGCGAAATCATAAATGAAAAAGTTCTTATTTCATCTGAAGTATAATTTTCTATTTTTCTTCAAACATTTCTTTATCGATTTATATAAAAATTTTATATCTAATTTCTAAAATAAAAGCAAAATTCGCATCGAAAAGTAAAAAGCCGGTTTAACATGGGAAACAACAACGAATCTGGATATTGAGTTTGTGACGTTTCCTCTCTCAAGTGGCGCTATCTTGTTTTCTTGTATCATGGATGATGTGCTGTAGTGTAGTGCACTGTTGGGATGCACGATACCGATACGATATATCGATTATCGAAATTTTGACTTCAAATTTGACATTTTTTGTATCGTTATTTTGAAGAGGTGGTATCGGCGGTATCGATACTTTGAAATCCGATATTTCGGTTTCATTTCTGTAAGAGGCCATTTACACGTTAAGACATTTCGATAATGAAACATACTTTTTGTGGGCTAGGGACGCGCGGGGATGTGGTATGGTAGCGTTTTTCTCTCTTCCCCCTGCCTATCTTACCAACGAAAATTTGTTTCATTATCGAAATGTCTTAACGTGTAAATAGCGTATAAACGAGCGTGAAGCGACATGGCGTCAAGCAAAGGAGCAAAGTCGTACTTTATCATTTCTGATAAAAAAGCGCAATGTACTTTTCGTTCTTTGGTTGTGTCCCCTTTAAAGAACACAACAATTATGTGGAAGCACCTTGAACTCCACCATAATATGAAATATATATAGATCTGTGGCAATTTGGAATGGTAGCTTAAGTGATAGTTTGCTGTTTCGCGAAGAAGCGCTTTGAAGTTTTTTGAGGGCAAATCGTATGCCTTCCCATTTTAAATGGAATTTTATTTTTTGAATATTTTTATTTTTTATAACGGTAGTGGGTCGAGATTTTACTCAATAATATGTCTATGTGAAAAGAATTCAATGGTACCAATAACTCATTATATGAATAACTCGACCGAAGCTACTTTTCCATATTACTACACATATTTGCATTACTGTATATTCCAATTTTTTATTTTGGCTATCCATGCCATATCGATATATCGAGAATTTTTTAGTCTAAATATCGTAGGATCGATATTTCTCCGGAAATTTTTTTGGTATCGTAGAATCGATATTTTCATCACACTTGAGCATCCCTAGTGCACTGCTTTCAAGTGAATGGTATGTATGCAGCATATAGAACTATAGCTGCAACTTCGGCCAAAAGCTATTACGTGGTACACCACACTTACTATTACGTGGTTCACCACAACACTCGGCTTATGGCGTGGTTCACCACAGTTGAACTTTTTCACCAAATTATGCCATAACGCGCCAAAATTTAGCCGAAGTTGCAGCTATAGTTCTATATGGTATGCAGCATTCACGCTCTCACTGAACTGCTCTAGCTCGCCATTCGTTTTTGAGAGAGTGTTTCATCTCGCCAAATGAATGCATTCATGAACTTCTCTGTTACATATGACTACTTTTACAATTTAACGCATTGGTGCAATTAAATATGTGATTGTATTTATTTTACAGCTTGTTCTTATATTTATCAAATGGTTTATAATTTCGGTTGTTTGTAATGTGATTGAATATTCAAAATCCGTAGGCACTCCAAGGGGCAGGTGGACCACGAATATGACGTGGTGAAATATATTCCACCCAATCGTGGAGAATGCCCCTTTCTATATTGTTCTATAGAATGTATTTTAAATTGCAGGGGATCACAAAATTTAATTAGACGCAATTATGTATATGTTTATATGTTTATAATTCGATACAATTACATATGGGCATTTCCACAGAAATGTCAACCACAACTTAAAAATTTTATGTGCTGCTAAGTCAAATTTTTTTATATATTAGAATACTCTTATACATGAAGCTTTAATTCTGAAAGTTTTAATATCTTACATAATATTTAAACCCAAAAAAACCTTGTCGAAACATGTGGCGAAATTTTTCGATAATCTTGATATAATTTTTCTATGAACATGTTATAAGCCTACGGCTGGTTAAAAGGAATGGTATTGGGTAAAATTTGGTCTAATAATTTTGAATGTTAGTCCCACTATGCAAAGAGAGCGCTTGCATATGAAATAACTGTAAATTTTTTATATTGTTTTTATTTCTATTTTTATGTCGCGTGAGTTACGAATATATGTAATTTTTGACCAGTGTGATTATAAAAAAAAAGTTTCAGTGCAAGATCTTTTGCGGCTAAAGAGAGAATAAGTTCAACAACTAAAAGTGATAAAAAAAATCCTATATATTTTGTTTACATATAATATCTATTACTTGCTGTTGAAATCTGTCGCGTGAGTTACGGTAAGAGCAAATTCGAATACGAAAGCTTCAATAATATTTAATGTTTTTTTATTTTGGGCAAAAAGATGGAAAAGAAAGAAGAAAACAACAAAGTCAAAGAAAGAAAGAAGAAGTGGAGATCGAATTTAAGAAAAGATGATGGAAAGTGGAGAGATTATAGGAAGACACAAACGGTCAAAATTCGTAATATTGTGGGAATAAAAAATAATCATTATTTTTCATTTGTCAACAAAAATTGTATTGCAGTCGCCAAAACCTTTTATTCAAAAAAGCATAACATTAAGATATAGACGTGTATGTAGGTAGGTAGGATGAAGTGGCTGCCACTTAGGCCGTTAATCGGCCCCTTGTGATACCAAGGAGGTTTTCTTGTGTTTGTGTGAGTGTATGTCTTATTATGTAGTGTGCCCCTAACATGCGATTTTTAAAAACCAGTGCTAGGCTTGGAACATGACACTCCGTTTCGCCTGTGCCAGGAATCGAACCTCGGACCCTGGGATCAAGAGCATAGCACGCATCCCGTACGCTATCCCAGACCCACTATAGACGTGTAAATGTAATATCAATCTTTGACTGATTTTTTTATCTTCTTAAATTTTGGAATTAACTTTTTTTTTTTGTTTTTTGGTAATGAAATACATTTTTGTTATGTTATTTTATATTTATTAAAACTTTGTTTAAAAGCTAAACTTTCAATATTTGAACACTAATTTTCTTAACGGAAATTTTGTCGCGTGAGTTACGGCAAATATTTTTTAAAAGCTCAATATATTATTGAACACCCGAAATTGATTGGCTGAGTGGGTTTATTATAAAATTTCACAGTTTTCTAATTATTTCAAAAATTAAAAGAAGGCAAGTTGTGTACGAAAAATTCGCTAAATTTTCAATTTGTAACTTTCCTTGTAAAACGCACTTCCTTTTTTTGTCGCGTGGGTTACGAAAACATTTAACTTTGCTATTCTTAGTTAGTTGTTGCAAGGACAATTTTGATAGACCATACCGTTAGTACTTCTACTAAAATATATGTACATTGTTAATTTTTTATATAATATTTTAATTACATAAGCTTTCGAGTAAGCAAGCCTTGAAGTCGTACGCCTGTCGCGTGAGTTACGATGGAAATGCCCATATATCATTGCAGGCGATTAGATATTTAATTGGACGGAATTATATATTATATGTAATTGAATTTATTTTTTTATCATTTGATGCAATTATATATGTATATAATTGGAGGTAATGACAAATATAACTCGACGTAATTATGAAAATATAATTACATCATACCCAATTACATATGGGTCATTCCACGAACTTTTTACCCGCCAAGAACGGATTCCGTCGAAATATATTTTTTTCTAATCTTCATCAAATATCATTCCACCCGAATTTTTTTTTTTTTTTTTTTTTTGCATCAATATTTTTGGAAATATGGGGCTTTAAATTTTGAAGAAAACAAAAATATGAGTTTTTTGAAATTAATTTTTCCAAGAAACGACTTACGAGAAAAAATTGTTGTTTAAACAATCAGACCAAGAATCGTTCATACTTACAACATATCAGTAAAAAAAAAATTTTTTTTTTATTTTTTATGCGAAATTTTTAGAAGTTTTTTAAAAAAATGCTAATATCTGAAAATTGGATTTTTGTAATTTAATTTTTTTTTTCAATTTAAAACAAAGAGTTTCTCAACGTTTAAAAAAAAACATTCATTATGGTAAACTTAATCCTTTTTGAAATACAATCAAAAACGTACCTTTACTTTGACTAAAACAACGCGTTACTAGCTCAGAGCAATTTGTAAAAATGCTTGCTAAGCCTACTATGATTACATTCCATAAATGCTTTCTACATACATAGTATAAACATACGCAGCAACCGAACGCCCTCTAGGAAGTAGGATTAGGATAACTGCACTTGTTTTTCGGTCCCGTCACTAGACGCTCGTGCAACACTACCTCTCTTACATGAGTGCAATAACAACAAATGGAGTGGTAAAACATAAAACTCTTGTGTTTATTTCCGATTGCAACAAACACGATTCGGTAGCGGTGTACGTGTTCTTAAAAGAGTTTAATGAACACTTAACCGAACATTTTCCAAATATAAGTGAATGTATTTATTTCTTTGATGGAGCACCACAGCAGTTTAAAAACCTTAAAAACTTTTCTACAATTTACTACCATGAAGAGGATTTCGGCCGCTCTGCAAAGTGGCATTTTCATGCTACGGCTCACAGGAAAGGACCTTGCGATGGAGCCGGCGGAGCCTTAAAAAGAAAGGCACGAAAAGCAAGTCTCCAAATGACGACACATATTACTACCGCATTGGAGTTGTACGAATGGGCTGTGCAAGATGAGCGCTTTTCGAACATAAGTGTTATGTACAAAACACAAGTTGATTGTGACAGTACAGCTGCATTTTTAAAAGGACGTTTTGAAATATGCCAGTCCGTTAAAGGAACTCTTAAATTTCATTTCGTTGAATCAGCAGGTGATCATCAATTGCTATTAAAAAGGCACTCGTTTTGTGAAAAATCAGTGTATGTACGCCTTTTGAAAAATTGATAATGCAAAATGCACTGAAAATAAACAGCCTTATCATGAGCAAAACTTCGCTCGAATTTGTTCGCCTTTATATTTTTTTATACAATGGGAAATCACCTTAATTACCTATAATAACATCCATTAGAAAGACCAATATTATTTCATCCCAAAAAGTACCGTTTATTCCAAAAGAACTAACGAAAGCAATGAACCCTCTATACAGGACCGTTCGGTTGCTGCGTATGTTTATTAGGCCATAGCATCAAATGTGTTTGAAATTCAAACGAATTTACTTTTCTAAACACACTCTGCTTAATCCTAAATACAAGCGAAGAGCAAAGCCAGTAGATGCAAACGCATAACGAAAACAAATCCAAAACCAGTTCTGCTTGGCTCTGAGAGGATTTGTATTTATTTGCATTTGTGCAGAGCAAAGAGAGCAAACTAAATTTCGTGAGAAGTAAAGCCAACAAGAAACGGGAAGAGTATTTGGAGGCTTTATCAAATCGTTTGTAACGTTTGTTATTTTCAAAGCGTTAGCATAGCTTTATATAGCTTTATATAACTATATATAGCTTTATATAACTATAAATAGCTATATATGTAGCTATTAATAGCTACATATGTGGCTACGAACAGCTATAAATACCCTGCAGTAATGAAGAGGTCAATTTGCCAAACAGGAGTACTCTGAGGTTACTCGAAATATGACTAGTCAAAATGTACAGTATTTTATGTATCTACGAAAATCTACGGGGGGTGAGTTTCAGGATTTCCTTTCGCTTTGTGTTTCGATTGCGAAGTAGAAAAGAAATAGTTGTTGTCTGCTTTAAGTTCGCATTCTGATCGTTGAGCCGCCGAAAGGTAGTTAGCTGGACGGTTAAGACTATCGCTCAGCAACCTCATGGGTTGGGGTTCGATCCCTGGCTCGGGTAAGAATATTTTTTTTTTTATTACCAAGTTTTTTTTTAATGTTTATATTTTAATTTATTTTATTTAATAGTTAATTTTGAAATAAAAAAATGTTTCGCTAAATTTTTAAGTATTTTTTTTCTTTCTATTTTATCTTTTTTTTTAATATGTATTTATTTTTCAATTAAAAAATTTTTGTAGTAAAAATTCTGCTCGTGCGTTCTACAAAAACTTCAGCAACCAAAACCTCAAATGAGCGTTTTGATCAATACACTAAATTTGCTTGTTTAGCGTAATGGTTAGGACACGGACTTACTAAGCCCCAGAGGTCAGCGGTTCGAGGCTCGGTCAAGGCGAGAAAATTAAAAAAGTAGTGAAAAAGAAAAGATTTAAAAAAGCAAAAGAGAAAAAAAAAAATACAAAACAAAGAGAAAATAAAATTTTTTTTTGTCATAAAATGTGCAAAAAAACAAATTGACCAAAAATTGACCCAACTGTATATACTCCAGGTCTAGTTCATATGAGCAAAAACTGTGACTTGTTATTTTCCAATGACAGCTCAACGTTAAAAAAGACAGTTCAAAGCATTGGTTGGCAAATTAAGAGGGAGTAGTCCTGGCATTTTTGTGACTAGTTGGGGAGTAGTTGGAGAGTAGTTGGAATTACTGCAGGGTAGAAACAAATTCAACAAATTATAAGCAAACTGCTCAAGCACCAACAGCAATAAATGCGAGAGTTTGTATTTACCAAGTATTACAGTATGGGAAAGCCTGTCAAAATGCTATATGGCTCCAAATGGTGTGGTGAAGTTGAGTAAAAATCAGCTGACTGTCAAAAATAAGTCGAAGAATTTGCGATTTTTAACATGCCATAACATTACATTATGACCCTTTTTAGGTAAAATTGAAGTTGGAAACCACAAAGTAGAGATGCTCCTTCATTTTAGAGTACATTTGAGCATCTGCGACCCTCGCAAATCAGTATTCAATATTGCAATTAAATTGAAGGATTTTGTCAGCGATGCACAAATACTCTAAGCACAAAGCTTTTGTCGATACTGAACCGAGTATTCAAAAAATTTCTTAAAACAAAATAAAACCAAAAAAAAGGAATAATAATTGTTTTTAGCAAGATAATTTCGACATTAAAGGAATTTATGTATTTTTAAAATGCATGTTTCAAAATTAAAAAAGTAAGGGTGTTATAGTAAAGCGAATCTGACCATAGAATACCCTACACAGATAAACAGCTATATATTTTTTAATCGGAGGCTAAAACAAAGCTTAAATTCTTCATTTCACAAAAATATATCGAAAGATTGTAGCTTTACACAATTCAGATGTAGAGGATCTCAACGATTTTATAAGAAGTATGTATGCTGTCTTTGGTGCAAGCTCCATCTAAATTTTGGGTGTAAAATTCAATTTCCGAATAACGTCTTTTGGCCCGGCCACTTTTCTTAGATTTGGAATCTACATTTTATGCCTTTAAATAAGTCCATATAAATAATTCCACTAGGTATTTAAAAAAATTTTGGTTTTAGAGCATCATTTATGAATTTTATATCAAACCCTACAACGAATACTTTGAAAACCAGACAGACAGAAAGTCTCATTTCTAAAATCCAAACGTTCAAATTGTAGTCGGTTACTATTTTCACCATCGATTCGCACTATTGGCTCGTTTGATTTGCCACCATCTGTTCTCCATGGATGCCAAGCTCACGTCTAAATTAAACCAGACCAAAAATTTGGAAATCAGTTTTTTGTAGTACGTGAATTTTTCTAATACTAGAGAGAAAAAACAATGTTAAAAGAAATTCTACAACTTAAAATGCTATAATCATTCTTTAAAAAATTATATAATATCTGATTTTCTCCGGTTATAAATGAAAAAAAATCCCTTAAAAAAACTAACTACTTGTACTTGCCCAATTTCTAGAGACGACAACAATGCCCAAAGAGGCATCGTGGTGGGTTGCCTGGTATGCCGTGTGGTTGTTGTTGCCTTTGGTGAATTGCCTATTAGCTTTGTTGAATTGCCTATTAGCTCGTTTCTCATACTGTAATACTTGGTATTTACTCTGTCTTATTCTCTCAGCTATTTAACTTTGTTTGTGTTATACCGATCTCATGCCGGAGTTTATTGGATTTGTTTTGCGTTTCCATTTGCTTTGTTTTGTGTTTGTGAGAGGAAACGGAATAAAGCAAATTGTCGAAAAAAGAGAGGGTAATTTGAAGAGTTTGTAGTAGGTATTTATGCTGCGGCCTAATGTTTATACTATGTATTAGGGCTATAAAAATTATTCGAATATAGTACTAAACATTCGAAAAGTCAGTAGCGACTATTCTATCACTTACCCGCGTCGATGAAAATTAACACGGCGATGTCATTGAAAATTCGTTCGTTACCTCTTTCGCTTACTTCTTTGTTGAAGAATTCTATGACGAACCCCTCATCAAAAAGTCTACGACGACTATGTGAGCAATAATTTTTCCGCTTCCCTTACCTTTTTCTTCGAAGCAATCTCCTATGACCCTTTCATCGAAGAATTCCTCGACGAATAAGGTAATCGAAGAACAAACTTCCCGCTGGGCTTAGCAAGCATTTTTACAAATTGCTCTGAGCTAGTAACGCGTTATTTTAGTCAAAGTAAATGCTTACAATACTACAAGCGACACTCTCAAATTTTTTTGAATTTGCTGTAGGTATGATAAGAATGTGTAGGAGTGAAGGCAACGGGAAACATTTTGCATGAGTGCGACTGAAAAAGATAGAGTTTTGTCAACGACTGCTGTGGTGAACAGTTCAACAGCCCTGCAGGAAGTATGATTTAGTTAAGCTCTAGCGTTTTACTAGTTCTAATTCCACCAGCACTGGTTCTTCTTTATACCCCTGGTTATGTATTACTCTGTACAAAATTAACATTGCGTGTGGGCTAAAAATCACTAATTGTACACTTGAACTAACGCTTTTTTAGTGATTTGGGAACCAATTGCGTAAATTGGGTATAGTAAAACACTACTTCCTTTGAAAGATTACTGACCAAAATATGTGGTTTTTGGTTATTTTTGTTCTAAAATTTTTTGAGCCTCCAATACGCAATATTTACAAGACACCGAATTATTTTTCGTGTTTGTTTTATTTACAAAAATATTTGTAATATATAAAGATAGCACGGTGTGCTTGAAAAATTTTAAATGGAATTTTGGAAGACGTAAAAATTTTTTGATGCACACTATAGTTTTCTTTATTTTGATGAATTCTGGTAAGTTTTAAAAAAATCTGTGGAGCCGTTTTTTTTTTTTTGAGATTTTCAAAATTTTGTATGAAAAATTTTTTATTATGCCAGATTTCACCATTAGATTTTCAAAATAATACCAATGAAAGATAATTTCTTTGAATAATAAAAAGCAAATGTATTAACGGAATTACTATAAGTATGTAGCGCTCACCTCCCCTTGCATACCTCCCCCTCTTAGCAAGATTTTGCTTCCAGCCCCTCACTGTGCATCATAACTGACTGCAATCTTGCGTGAAATCTAAAATTTTTATATAATTTATATTCATATATGCCTATACATATATGTATATATACATATATATTATATTGTTAGTATATATTTATATGGCAAGTCCGCGTTTACACGTAGGAAGCAATGTTTCGAGAACATTTGAAGTTATCTTTTGTTGTTTCGTTAAACACTTCTTTGGTTATATCGAAAAAAACCACAACCTTTTGCCGACATAGTCAACAGAAGATCCTCTCTTTTTCCTGTAGATTACCACTACCTATTTCTTAAGTCTAAACGCGCACTGAGTAATTGAGTTGGCCTTCATTTGCAGTAGTTGTGTCTAGATTAACTTAATTAAGACTCATATTTTAGTTTAGATATTCTTGTCAAAATAAAATATACGACGCGTTTACTTATTCTTTTCATTTAGTAGTGAAACGATCATTTGAATGACTTTGCTTCCATTGCAAAGGATTCCAACACAACTACTGCAAATGAAGGCCTACTCAATTACTTAGTGCGCGTTTAGACTTAAGAAATAGGTAGTGGTGATCTACAGGAAAAAGAGAGGATCTTCTGTTGACTATGTCGGCAAAAGGTTGTGGTTTTTTTTCGATATAACCAAAGAAGTGTTTAACGAAACAACAAAAGATAACTTCAAATCAGGGATCGGCAATAATCCTATTTTCAGCATTATTTTTATGAATTATTGCCGAATATATGAATATTTCCATTTCTTTTTACATATAATTATGGATTAATGAAAATTTAAAAATTTCAAATTTAACATTTTCGATTTGTGTGGTATTGTTAAATTCAAATTCTGAAAATATGAATTGACATATAGTCAATAATAATAAAATTTAAAATTTGGACTACTAAAAAAACCCAAAATTTAAATGTGAGAGTTATTGAATATTGGACAATCAAAAATTTTTATTTCGAAATTTTGGAATATTCAGGCACTCAAAAATCAGATCTTTGAAATTTTGGATTATTTGAAAAATCAGCAATCATTTTTTTAAAATTTTTGATTGTTTTAATAATCAAGAATTTCAGATCAAAAATTCGTGGAATAAATTTATAAATATAGCATTTCATATTTATGAAAATTTCGAAAAGGCGTTTCTGAAATGTCCAACGAAATGAATTTAGCAGCTGGAGGTTCATCCGAAATTCAAAATAGTTCAAACGATCCTTCCCATGAGGTAGATTTTATTGATATATATCTTTTCGACTACCAAGATTCGGATGAATCTTTGGTTCACCTTGAAGATGGTATTTTTGATTCTGGGCCATCTATTTATTATTTGTCATAAGCATGTTAATTTGAAACCAGAAATGCTATATATAAATTTATTCCACGAATTTTTGATCTGAAATTCTTGATTATTAAAACAATCAAAAATTTTAAAAAAATGATTACTGATTTTTCAAATAATCCAAAATTTCAAAGATCTGATTTTTGAGTGCCTGAATATTCCAAAATTTCGAAATAAAAATTTTTGATTGTCCAATATTCAATAACTCTCACATTTAAATTTTGGGTTTTTTTAGTAGTCCAAATTTTAAATTTTATTATTATTGACTATATGTCAATTCATATTTTCAGATTTTGAATTTAACAATATCACACAAATCGAAAATGTTAAATTTGAAATTTTGGAATTTTCATTAATCCATAATCATAAAATGAAAAATCTCTGAATGTACTATAATCTGAAAATCAAAATTTAAAATTTTTTTTCTGCCGATCCCTGCTTCAAATGTTCTCGAAACATTGCTTCCTACGTGTAAACGCGGACTTGCCATATAAATATATACTAACAATATAATATATATGTATATATACATATATGTATAGGCATATATGAATATAAGTTATATAAAAATTTTAGATTTCACGCATGATTGCAGTCAGTTATGATGCACAGTGAGGGGCTGGAAGCAAAATCTTGCTAAGAGGGGGAGGTATGCAAGGGGAGGTGAGCGCTACATACTTATAGTAATTCCGTTAATACATTTGCTTTTTATTATTCAAAGAAATTATCTTTCATTGGTATTATTTTGAAAATCTAATGGTGAAATCTGGCATAATTAAAAATTTTTCATACAAAATTTTGAAAATCTCAAAAAAAAAAAAAAAACGGCTCCACAGATTTTTTTAAAACTTACCAGAATTCATCAAAATAAAGAAAACTATAGTGTGCATCAAAAAATTTTTACGTCTTCCAAAATTCCATTTAAAATTTTTCAAGCACACCGTGATAGATTTTATTTTTGATTTCGGAACACCAACGCTCTTTGCAACAACTCTATACTGGCAACTCTTATTACTGAAACGAAAAACCATTTTTCCATGCAATACTAGTCGGAGCTTTATACGAAGCTCTACCCCCCTTTGCACTAGTTCTTTAGTTTTGGTGAAAGTACTAGTTGCATCCGGGCAATATACCTCACACTTCCTAGAGGGTAATAAGCATTGAGCTCTGCTGTGTTGAAAGTCAGATTGTAATGTCGATGTGTGAGTTCATCTGTATACAAATCGTGGTGAAAGTCAGTTTATTTTATGTGAATGTGTTAACTGTGGGCAAAGTCAGATTGTGAATGGGCAAAGTCGGTTTATACAAGCTCCCCATACCCGTCTAAGTGATTTTGGGAAGTGTCGCTTGTAGTATTGTATGGTAAATGTACGTTTTTGATTGTATTTCAAAAAGGATAAAGTTTACCATACCCTGCAGGGAATCAAACCGATTTTAAAGTAATTTAAAGTTAGCTTTTTAATAAGCCCAACTGGTTGAATAATCGACTTCTTTCCTTGGCTTCAACTCACTATTTTAACGTGGCGATGTCCTAGGCAGTAGTCAATTGTCCGTTCCTGCATGACTTTGTAACTAAATAATATCTGGCTACTTTTAAGTTGACTTAAAGTCAGAAAACGAAAACATTGGTTAAAATATGTTCAATAAAAAATTCCTTCCATTAGAATTCCCTTTTTCGGTTTCATCTTTTCTGTTTTCAGCAGCAGAAGAATAATTTATTTATGAATGTGAAAATGTTCTTCAAGTGATGCATCAGAAAGAAATCCATAGGCGACTATTTTGGCTGACTTACGTTTCGAACTGCCGTTGGGGGTCTCATCAGAGCAATTTTTACGGATTGATTGACTATTGATTTGAATCTCGGTTAGCCTTTTAAACTAAGTTTGAGTGCAATTCATACCCTTGAATTATAGCATCAGAAATATATTATTTTCGTATCCAGTTTGGTTGATGTCTGCATGACTTTTCAATCGATTTCTAGTCAGTTGTGATGTAGTTGGCATAAAGTTAAATTTTACAAATTTCCTATATTGCGCTTGTTTGATATCTAGATGACTTTTTAACCGATTTCTAGGCAGTTGCGAAAAAGTTCGCTTTTTATTAACTTATTTACTAATCGGTTGATAAAAGTCCTGCAGGGATAATGAATGTTTTTTTTAAACATTGAGAAATTCTTTGTTTTAAATTGAAAAAACAAAATTAAATTACAAAAATCCAATTTTCAGATATTAGCATTTTTTTAAAAAACTTCTAAAAATTTCGCATAAAAAATTTAAAAAAAATTTTTTTTACTGATATGTTGTAAGTATGAACGATTCTTGGTCTGATTGTTTAAACAAAAATTTTTTCTCGTAAGTCGTTTCTTGGAAAAATTAATTTCAAAAAAGTCATATTTTTGTTTTCTTCAAAATTTAAAGCCCCATATTTCCAAAAATATTGATGCAAAAAAAAAAAATTGGGGTTGAATGATATTTGATGAAGATTAAAAAAAAATATATTTCGACGGAATCCGTTCTTGGGGGGGGTAAAAAGTTCGTGGAATGACCTATATGTAATGCCCGCAAAATATAATTGGGTATATGATATTTTTTCTCTACGTGCGGCTATAGCGATGGATTTTTGCTGGTCTCTTCGACATCGTTATAACCGATTTCCACTGCAATTTTAAAAAGTAAATTACATGAAAGTTGTTATAATTTTTGCATATAAAAATATGTACAATCGTTTATATAGGTTTCAAAGAGTTTATTTCTTAGATTTTCAGCTGCCGCCCGGTGCCTTTTCTTTCTCAGCATCTTTGATGTATATGAACTTAGCGAAACACTTTTTCAATTTGAATTTCTAAACTATCCTATAATTAGCCGTTAATTAACCATTAATTAATCGTGAAAGAAAAAAATTTACCGCTCATCTAGTTTTTTTTTATGCGATGTTTCGCTAAGTTCATATGAACTTAGCGGAACAAAAATTTTAAAAATATGTTTTTTGTTTCCTCTTATAGCTTTATCGATGCTGTGAATTAACCGTTAATTAATCGTGAAAGAAAAAAATTTACCGCTCATCTAGTTTTTTTTTTATGCGATGTTTCGCTAATGTGGCAGCGGACTAAGCAAGCATAAACAGTAGACATGACGTTAAAAACGACTTTTTGGAATTTCTTAGGTGGGGTGGTCTCATATTGTAGGGTTCCTCGAATCCAACTGAATCCAAATTTTCAAGCGCGGCGCTTATGAGGAGGGTTGACCCCTAAATTTTGCAACTTCAATCGACTGGCAGCAAGACTTAGCCACCTCCCAAAGGTGGCAGCAAATGATTTTTCGCTTAGTTAGCCATTTATCTACCACTCAGCAAAATGTCAACCGCGGCGCAGATCGCGCTTTTTTGGCCATTTTTTCACCCATTGGGGGTCGAATTTTGCCCCTTATGCCACCTCTCTGAGGTGGCAGCAAACGATTTTTGTGATGTACGAGTAAAACCCCGTCTTTTAAGATACATTTGGAATGCGGCGCTTATGAGGAGGGTAAAACACGTGCTAGCTCCCGGACTATAATCTTGTATGGAGACCCCCTTAAGGAGGGGAGATAGGGGAAAAGTTTGTTCAGATAAAATGTTACGGGGGAAAAATTAATGGGGGTCGCTCTCACATTTTACCCACTTTCTGATCTCCCTTATAGAGTTATGGCGACATTAGTAAGATTTAGCGGGGTTTTTGTGAACTTTGACCCCCAAGGGGCACGTCTAAGCGTCGTCCTACAGAAAAAAAATTTTGGCCCATAAAGTTTTTCGAGGAACCCTACAATATGAGACCACCCCACCTAAGAAATTCCAAAAAGTCGTTTTTAACGTCATGTCTACTGTTTATGCTTGCTTAGTCCGCTGCCACATTAGCGAAACATCGCATAAAAAAAAAAACTAGATGAGCGGTAAATTTTTTTCTTTCACGATTAATTAACGGTTAATTCACAGCATCGATTAAGCTATAAGTGGAAACAAAAAACATATTTTTAAAATTTTTGTTCCGCTAAGGTCATATGAACTTAGCGAAACATCGCATAAAAAACAACTAGATGAGCGGTAAATTTTTTTCTTTCACGATTAATTAACGGTTAATTCACAGCATCGATAAAGCTATAAGTGGAAACAAAAAACATATTTTTAAAATTTTTGTTCCGCTAAGTTCGTATGAACTTAGCGAAACATCGCATAAAAAAAAAACTAGATGAGCGGTAAATTTTTTTCTTTCACGATTAATTAACGGTTAATTAACGGCTAATTATAGGATAGTTTAGAAATTCAAATTGAAAAAGTGTTTCGCTAAGTTCATATACATGCATCTTTGACGTTTTCTATTGAATTTGCTCACATCGAATCTATGCAGACGAGTCAAATCAAAACCAATCAGACCACATTTCTCTTGACTGCATCATTAAGTTCATTGAACTCGAATAACCTTTAAATTTAGAAATGGTCAAGAGACATGCTCAAGAATACCATCTATTTGGACTTTCGCTTTTTGTTGCTATTGTTGTTGTTGCTGTCTCTATTGTTATTTTTATTGCTTCGCTGCTTGTACATATATGTTCAAAGTACGTTTGTTTTCCAACGGTCAAAGGCGATCGTTGACTTTTCAAAGAAATTGTAGCCAAAAGAACCTGCACTTCGATGTATCTTCCCGTACAAAATTGTTTTGTATTATTTTTAAATAACTCGAGAAAATACGGAAAATATGTAATTAATTGTTAATTGTCAAGTGACTGCAAATAGTTTCGCTAAAACTCATTAGACGGCATAATATCCTTTAAATGATTCACTATTAATTTTTAATTACTTAACAAAATGTCACGAAAGTTTGAATTTTTTAGCACAACAAATTTTTTTGTATTCATTTCGACGTTCTCTCGATTCTTTATTGTGAAGAGAGCACATTTAATTCGTAAATAAAAATAAATGTTTTATTTTTTCTTTCTTAATTCTTATCAAACCTGCTTTGACCCACACGCACGCAGGTTAATTCTTTTTATACTGTATGTGTAAAATATAATAAAATAAAAAAGCTTAAAAAAATATGAGCAAAAACCAACGCAACAAGATGTGGCTGACCCACATTTGCAAAATCTATTTCATGGCTGTACTTTTGATAAAAGAATATTAAAAGTCATTTTAAAATTTTATTTGTGCTTTTAATTGAAATTGTAATTTTTCTTATTCTTTATTTGCACTGTCGGCCGTTTATCTTCAATAAATCTTGATTCTAATCAACTTTTGTTATATTTTAACAATCCATAAACGACGAGCTTATGCATTTGTAAATGCGACAAAACTTTTCAATTTTTTTTTTTAACTTCATTTAAAATTTTAATTTGATTCACTTTACCTAATTATCTTCGGACCGAGTCGGACGCTGGCAAAATTTATTCTAACAAAATTTTTTTTTGAGAGCGTGAAGGTGACCTCTGCTTGAAACCATTCGGGGGAATGGAGCAATCACAGCTGACTGGTCACATGCTTTTGTTCGGCCATATGACTGTATTCAGACACCAACGCACACAGATACAAATATTTTGGCGTCGTTTGCTTATTTCTGGCGTTCGATTGAAAAGCCGGCACGTGAATGTTGGACTGTAGTAGATGTGTAGTGGTTTGTTTACTGCTTTTCTTTGGATGTGAACGTTAAAAGCTTTTTGAAAAGCATATAGCACTATAGTACTATATGTTGAAAAGTTATTATTACCAGCTTAAAAGCCTCCCAGCAAGAATCGTAACAGTTATATATGTAACTAGTTACGTACCCGATACGAGTACCAGATGTTGCGGTATTTTTTTCGTTATAAGCTTATGGGCAAGAGGAGATTTATACCGCAATGTTTCTGAAAAATTGTTGCGCAAACAGTGGACACGTAGCAACCATCTTTTTCTGTTGCACGAATCTGTGCATAGATGCGTCTCTTTTTGGCACATTGAACATATCCAGCTATGGGCAAAGTTCCACTTCAAGTTCTGCGCTCTCTCATTTTTGTGTACGTACTACGTACGCGGAAAGTTCTTTTGATGGCCCAACGGACGAAAATAATGAATGAAGGCTACCTTTTGGTTTGATATTTTTAATTTTAAAGTTAAAAAAAGACAATAATAAATAAACAAACATAAATTCCAAAAATGTGAGTTATTTATTTCCATGGTTTGTAATTGATTATAATTTTCATTACTTGGTAATACAAAGAATCGTCGTGAGGTGAGTTCAGCCAACACATTCTTTTTCTAATTACAGAGGAATGTCTTTCCTTCGTGAGTGAGAATGAGCGAAAATCGTAGGACATCGATGTGGATGAAAGCAATGTGTTCTGTAATGAGTTAATGCATTCTTTTTCTTATTCCCCAAGGGCGAAATTTCCCACTGGGATACTACAAGCACGGCTGCCACTCAAAAATATTTTTCAGGACCAAAATACATGAGAAAAAGGACAAAAATAACAAAAAAAGGACCAACGGTTTCTATCTTTCATTGGAATACAAATATTGCTTCCGATAGAGGAAGTTTAGAGAGTTATGGACCAAACACCAACAAAATGCGAAAAATTCATGGCGTCCGATTTAGATAAAAATTTATATATAGAATAAGTAGGGATGGGCGATATTGTATCGATATATCGAGATATCGATATTTCCTGTCTGGACTATGAATAATTTGTATTCGATATTGAAGTGGCACGATATATTTAACATCAATATTTTGCTTCGATATTATCGAAGTTTTTTTTTTTATCTTGACACTGGCTCAAAACATGATACAAGAAAAGAAGATAGCGCCACTTCGGGTACCGCTATTTTGAAGCATTCTCTCAGAGAGCGAAAATGACGAAATACATAAAAGAGAGAGCGGCATGGTTGTTGTTTCCCATGCTATTCTACGACTTTTTATCTTAAAATCCCAATATTTGTTTTAATTTATATTATTTCTTATCGATTTTTGCATTAGTATGTAGAGAAATGTTGCAAGAAAAATTAAAAATTCAGGTTTCTTAAAATAATAACATTTTCCTGAATAATTTGTTGTACAAAGTTCAACTTCTTCGATTGTTGAAAAATTTTCGCAAAAGCTCTTTCAGTCTGGCTGCGTCGGAGCGATCGCATAGAAACCCACCCGGAACTGTGTACAGCTGGTGGTCAAACACGTGCATAGCACAACAAATGATGTGCACAGCACGGTGCTTATATACGCTTTTTGCTATATTTGCTTTTTGATGTCAATATATGAAGTGTATCTGTTGACATCGTCTATTTTATCACAATTCTGTTCACTTCGTGAATTGTTTCATGCACAAATGTTTTTATTTTGGCCTAACTACTTCGTCATAACATTGTGCTCATACACCATAACTCCCGGCTGGGAAGCTGAAGTGCGGACGTTTTGTGCTTTTGTTTATAAAAAAGCTCTTATGCGAATGAAACGAAAGCTTTTTTGAATTGAGCGTTACAATATTTTGTTATGTAAGTTTAATTTTCAGCATTTTTTAAATTTATTTGGAGATTTTTTTAATCTATTTTTTATTTAACTATTTTTATACCCAGCGTAAGCGGGGTATATTAGTTTTGTGCGAATCTTGTAACAGGGAGAATTAAGCTCCAGAGACAAATATATATAGAAATGATCAGGATCAAAAAATGAATCGATTAAGACATGTCCGTCCGTCCGTCTGTCCGTCTGTCCGTCCGTCCGTCTGTCCGTCCGTCTGTCCGTCCGTCTGTCCGTCCGTCTGTCCGTCCGTCCGTCCGTGGTCGCATCTCCTCCGAAACGGCTGGACCAATCAAGTCGAAATTTGGCACACAGGTATATCGGGATCCGAGTATGATCCTAAGTAAAAATGGCAGACATCCGCCCACTGCCACGCCCACAAATGAATTTAATGTGTTTTCAGTAAAATGCTTGTAACTTGCGAACCACTCAACACATTCCTTTGATATTTGGTGTACTGGTAAAATACAAAAAGGCACATATCCTGGAAAAAAATGGACGCCGCCCTCCGTGAGCCACGCCCACAAATAAGCCCACAAATAAGTGCTTATCGTAACTTGTGAAGTAAAAGGCGTAGAAGGTTCAAATTCGCAACATAGGTTGACCAAGGCGAATGAAAGGTATAGGAAAAAAATTTATATGGCCCGCCCACTTCCACGCCCACAAATGGAGATTTTTCGTAACTTCCGAATTAATAGGCGTAGACGCTTCAAATTCGTAACATAGGTTGACCAAGGCAAACGAAAGGTGTAGGGAAAAAATTTAACTGGGCGGGCCAGTCCACGCCCACAAATGAAGATATTTCGTAACTTCCGAAGTAAAAGGCGTAGAAGCTTCGAATTCGCAACATAGGTTCACCAAGGCGAATGAAAGGTGTAGGTAAAAATTTTATGTGGCCCGCCCACTGCCACGCCCACAAATGAAGATTTTTCGTAACTTCCAAAGTTAAAGGCGTAGAAGCTTCGAATTCGCAACATAGGTTCACCAAGGCGAATGAAAGTTGTAGGTAAAAATTTTATGTGGCCCGCCCACTGCCACGCCCACATATGAAGATTTTTCGTAACTTCCGAAGTAAAGGGCGTAGAAGCTTCAAATTCGCAACATAGGTTGACCAAGGCGAATGAAAGGTGTAGGTAAACATTTTATGTGGCCCGCACACTGCCACGCCCACAAATGAAGATTTTTCGTTACTTCCTAAGTAAAAGGCGTAGAAGCTTCAAATTCGCAACATAGGTTCACCAAGGCGAATGAAGGGTGTAGGGAAATAATTTTAGTGGCCCTCCCACTGCCACGCCCACAAATAGAGAAGAAAAACATAGTGCACTTATAATGTCGGGACGCTGGGTATTTCAAAGTCGGGCTTGACCGACTTTAGCTTTCTTACTTGTTTCTATTTCCGAAGGATCAACGCAACTTTGGGAAATGGATGGATTTTTGTCAACAACCGAAATCCTCTTATAAGAAGCATTTTGTCATTTGCTCCGAACACTTTAAAGATGAAGATATTTGCGGAAAGATAGAAGTAGAAATGGGTAAGCCTCCTGAATTACCCTTGCAAATTACCCTGAAAATGTATATTAATAAATATGTCATCAGGCTTCCTTTCAAAACTATCTCTTAAGCCCGGGGCAATTCCATGTCTTAAAAGAGAGGAATTTGAAAACAAGGAGAGGTTGGAACGGGTTTGCCAAAGAGCGATCAGAGGAGCTTCTCACGAAAATCTCAGTTCAATTCAAGATGCGCCTAGTACATCTGAAAGGAGCAGGCAGGAAATTGAAGTTGGATACATTGAAGGAAATGTTGATTCAACTCTTTTTGATGTTACACCAGAGATCGAGAATCAAGAAAATATTGATCCGCTAGACGACAGCGTTGAAGCAGACAATATGGAAGCTTTAGTCACGGTGCTCAAAATGGAAGTGTAAGTTATAAAAACCATTTGAAAATTATTAATTTAAGACCAATATGAACTTTACTTCTTCAGGATAAAACTGAAGCAAGAAAATAGAAACCTTGAGCACAAGTTATGGCATCAAGCACGGAAGTTCGAGTTTGATATAACCAAATTGGAAACAAAAATAGAGGAAATTCAGCGCGAGTTCAAATACGTTGAAGAAAAGCTGAAGGGAATTTTTACTGATGGCCAAATAAAGAAGCTTAAGAGTGGTGCAAAAATGCAACATTGGTCACAATCTGACATTGCAAACTCAGTGACTCTTTACTCTGCTAGCGTAAAAGGATACAAGCTTCTTAGAAGGATGAATTTTCCCCTTCCCAGAATACGAACGCTACAACGTTGGACTCAAAAAATACAGATAAGCCCAAGCATACTTGTAGAGCCAGTAAAAAAATTTTAATCGAAACAAGGCATTTAAACAAAATGCAGAAAGTTTGCGTATTAAGTTTCGACGAAATGAAGATTAAAGAAGCTTACTGTTATGATAAATCGCAGGACACAACTTTACCAGCATCAAAATACGTGCAAGTAGCAATTCTAAGAGGTGAGGGTTACATGTCACTGCACAAAATTATGAAATCTAAAATTGATAATTTGAAGGCTTATTTGCTAAATGGAAGCAGCCAGTGTTTTACGATTTCGACTGCAGCATGACTTCTGACAATATAAAATCTATTTTGAGGACAATGAAGGAGTGCGGATATAGCGTTGTAGCTTTAGTTTGTGACCTTGGACCAACAAATAGAAGGGTTTTCAATGAGCTTGAAGTTAACCACGAAAAACCTTGGTAAGTGATTACTGGTTCTTGCCTAACGAATGAAGTTTGAATATATGGAACTTACTTAAACTTTTTTACAGGTTTATTTTTGAAGAGGAAAAGGTTTTTGTTTTCGCAGACGTTCCTCATCTCATTAAATTGCTGCGGAATCATTTTATCGACGAAGGATATATGATTGATGGGAAACCAGTTCAAAAAGACATAATTGCGTCCCTTCTTGGATACACTTCGGGAGATCTAACCATTGCGCACAAAATTGGATTCCGGCACTTAGAAGTTAGGGGAACTGAACGCCAAAAAGTGAAACTCGCAACAAAATTGTTTTCCCACACTATCGCTCAAGCAATTACTAGAGCAGCAAGCGCCGGACTCTTAACTGGAAAAAACTGGGAGCAATGTCACAAACTTTTTAAAACTGTAAGAAACTATTTAAAAAAATAAAATTATATTTCATTAATTTATTTTGAGGCAAATGATTGGTTCGACGTAATGAACGTGCAAGTTCCATATTCGGATAGCAGGGAACGTAAATTTGCCTATGGTCTCGCTCTTGACACTCAAAACAAAATTATATCAGACATGGATAATTTGGTAGCAGAAATGAAAGGAATAGGGAAAAAAGCTCTTCTGCCATTTCAAAAAGGTATATTTCTGATTTTGACATATTGCTTAGATAATTAATACGATAACTTGAAAACTAATATTGTATATTTGCTTCAATCAGGTATTCTTCAATCAAATTTAGCTTTAAAATTGCTTCTTTCCAATGTGAAGGCACGCTTTGGAATTCAATATGTGCTCACTTACCGACTTAATCAAGACGTATTGGAAAACTTTTTCGGGGTCATACGCTCTAAGGGGGGAATTAATGACCATCCAGACCGGGAACAATTTAAATATAGATTGAGGGCATATTTACTTGGACACAATCAAGGTATCTTGACATCAGGTGGCAATGCAGATACGGATGATACTCCTGACCTTGAGAAAATCGCTTTACCTTTAACAGGTAAATTCAATTCGTTTTTATTAAGCCTGAACAAATTCTAAGGCTATTGCTTTTCGATTCGTTTAAGGTTCTATTTTGCGTCACTTCTCCAGTGAAAGACCTGAAGTCACAGATGAAAACTCCGCAGGAATCGAGCAGCTAGAAAGCGACGCTGTTGAAAATGTCGCAGGATATATATGTTTCCGGCTTAAGGAGGAACTCCCTGAAATTGTTATGGAAAATGTCGGAAATGAAGATCAATCTTGGCCGTCCCATTTGAGTGAAGGTGGACTCTCGATCCCAACAAGGGCACTAGTACACCACGTAAGCGAACTGGAAAATGTGTTCAAAAATTTTAACGGTTCGCTTAGAATTTGCAGTGGCTACATCCAACAACTCATTGCACTTTCAGAGCATATTGAATGCGATGAGCGCATAAAAAAATTATTTTTTAGGGCGCGATTATATTTTAATATTCGAAAATTAAATTTAAAAATCGCTGAAAAAAGAAATAAGTGTAGAAAAATGATAAAAATAAAAACTTAAAATATATTAAAATTTTTTAATTCGTACTTGCGTTCAACTTAATTTCTTTTAAAACTTTAGCCTTTCAGATTTCTTTGCACGGATTTCTTTTAAGAATTAATCTAACACATTATGAAAAAAAGTTTAAAATAATAATTCAGCTTTCAACATATAAGTTATGAATTCACTTATACAATTCATTCTTTTCAGTTCCGATATTACTCATTTTGGTTATAGCTAAGAATTTTGAAATGAAATCAATTTGATATTTCAATTCGAAGCAAAAAGTAAAATTAGTAAACTCGGAAAGCTAAGTTATTAATTTAAATTCTTATTTATTAATTCCCAATTTCATTGCCGCTCAAACGAATTCATTCAAAACTTAATATTCTCACCTAAATAAAAGGTTAAGCCTGAAGTGAATCAATTCTTTTAAATTTTTGCCCTCCACCTGCTTCCAAATGTCGCGTTAAATCGTACTCAGTGTTATGGGTGTATTAAATTTAGCCACAAAATATTGCATCAAAATCTCAATGTTTAATAGGTCTTAAAAGGGGCTCCCACTAATCCATTTTCTTTCACCTAAAATAATTGAACAAGTAATTAAAAAAAAAACTTCAATTATTTTCTCTTAAAAAAACATATTTCAACCACAATCCTTTGATTGTTAATAATAAATTCATAGATTCAATTTCAGAAAACTTTTGTTTTTCATATTTTATTGTTAAAATAAGAATTGCAGCACAAAAAGCTTTCATTTCGTTCGCATAAGAGCTTTTGCTTTGACAACAGCGGAAAAAATTGCTACGCTCCGCCTGCGATGTTATCGCTCAGAGCACTGAAAGCATATAGGACTATAGGCAGTGTGGCCACTTCTACCGCGTATGCGGTAGATCTACCGCATATTTTTTTAAATTTGGCAATCTACCTATTCTACCGCACAAGGCCCAAAATCTACCTACTTTTCAGCAGCACAAATTTATTAATTGTAGAAGCAAATATTCAAATGCACGCGAACAAGATTTAGGGACTTTGCTTCAACGAAGACTCTTCATCGATTTGAAGAATTGGGAGACTTATTAAGTGTTAATTTTAATTGAAATTTCAATATTAGATGAGTGAAATATGAGGTCTCGAGTCTGGTAGCGCTTCTGTCCCGCATCAAAATGACATAAATAAAAAGAAATAGCGGCAGCATTGTGTTGTTGAATGTGTTTTGATAGAAGTTTCTTTCGGCGGCGAGGTTGGTTCGTTCCTCGAATATTGTTATTGAATGTGTTTCAACAGACTATTCTTTCGGCGGCGAGATTAGTTTTAAATGGACAAGTTTATAAAAAGGTAAATATATTGCAATATTGACTTATATGTATATGTACGTAATTTTTATATGTGATTAACCAGAACTTCAACCTCGAGCGCCATTAAGGCTTCGGATAGCGCAGAAATTGATAAAATAAATGCAGCAGTCGCTAAAGCTTCCACAGAGGAAGACGAACCCCAAAAAAACAAGAAAAAGTACTGCCAAAAATACAAAAATGAATGGGAGATTAACCGGGAATGGTTAAAGTGTTTTGAAACGAAAGCATTTTGCAAGCTTTGCCACTGCTCACTGGCGAACGATGTTACATATTTGGAGCGGCACTCAAAACTATCAAAGCACTTAAACGCGGTCCAGGCGAAGGACAAGAACAACCTCAAGCAACTTTCAGTCACTGAAATTTCGCTGAAATCCAAATTTACTGAAAAACTAAGCAAGGAGATTTGCATCGTTATGTACTGCATACAGCATGATATTTCCTTTAGAACAATGAGTTCGTTGCCTCAGCTTTTAAATTTTTTAAGCTCTGAAGAAATTTTTAAACGAGGTTTTGGCACCCTTCGCAAGAGAAAAAATTGCACATGAACTTCGATCCACCAGCTTTTCTCTTATCTTGGATGAAGCCACAGACATCAGCGTAAACAAATGTTTGGTTCTCATAGTCCGTTATCTTCCATCTAATAATTGTACGGTAGTAGACCGTTTTTTTTTGGCTTCTGACGGTTGAAGATGCAACGGCCCAAGGCCTCTATGATCTTACAGTAAATTACTTAAATTCAATGAAAATTCCTTTGAAAAATATGATTGGCCTTGCTACGGATAACGCGTCAGTAATGAGGGGGAATTATAACAGTGTTAAGCAAAAGTTTGAACGTGAAAACAAAAATCTATTTTATTTAGGCTGCACATGCCATACACTGAATTTGTGCTCATCTGTTGCTTCGAAACAGCTGCCAGCAAAATTGGAAAAGCTTGTAAAAAATGTATACGCGTTTTTTTCGCATAGTTCGAAGCGTCGTAATGACTTTCGGAGTTTTCAGGACTCATTCAATACTTCCCAACATAATATCTTAAGAGCATGTGGAACGCGGTGGCTATCCTTGGAAGCAGCAGTTGAGCGTTTAACTGAGCAATGGGAACCTCTTAAGCACTATTTTTTATTGTGTTCATTCGAGGAACAAAACGAGTCAAGCGCGTCTAACATTTTGGATGAGCTTAATGACATAAATTATGCTTACTTCCTTTTCTTAAACTATATTTTGAAAAAAATTAATGACTTTAACAGAGAATATCAGTCCAAAGGTACTATTGTACATTTGTTATATTCCCGTAGTACGTCATTGTTTAAAGAAATATTGCAAAACTTTGTAGTGTATGATAAGATATCATTAGATGTAGATTACAGAAACGAGAACATTCATTTACCTCCTTCTTCCATGTATTTTGGATTAAAATGCAACGCTTTTTTAGAAGCAACAAACTTTTCAAATGAAGTCATTAAAAAAGATCTAACCAACTATTATATTTCGTTATGTGACGAGCTTCAAAAGAGATTTGATTTTAGTGACAATAAACTACAATTGTTAGAATATTTAAATCCCGAAAAGATCCAATCTAATGATATGCCAACGATCTTACCTTTGCTTAAAGAATTTGCATCCCCAGGCGACTGTGACGAAGTTTTAAATAGTGAATGGCGGTCGTTCATTTTTTTTCTAAAGAAAGAGTTAAAGACTTTTTTGAAGGAGATATAGTCAGAGGATGGAAGTCTCTGCGTAGAGAGGAAAATATATTTAACGAATTGCTCTTTAGTAATTTAAGTGCATTTATGTGCAAGCTAGCTATTTTGCCACACAGCAGTGCGGCCGCAGAGCGTATATTTTCAACCATGAAAATAATAAAAACGGATAAGCGAAACCGTTTAAAAACTGAAACGACAAGCAATATTATATTCGCTAAGGAATTGTGTGTTGGTGAAGAGTTGTATATCCCTCCCAACGAGTTAATACTCTTCGCCCAAAAATATAAGTTCATTGATGGAACTTATATACTTAATTAAGGATAAATACTTAAGCTAGTATTACACTGTTCGGCATTTGACAAAATATTTGGAATAAAATATTACCCCTACACAATTTAAATTAGAATTTTACCTGAATTTCAAATTTAAAATATGTTTATGAATAAGGGGTTTAATATTTTATTCCAAATATTTGGTCAAATGCCAAACAGTGTAATACTAGCTGTTGGAGCATATCGTCCCACGGTGCATAGTTCTCTTAATTGTTTCTATATTTGATCTCTTATAATTGCTTACACATATGTATACATTTGAATTTTACACCAAATGAATGGTCATGCATTGAATTATACCTAAGCTTATACTAAGTCGCTCTCAGCGTATCACAGTTTCGCATCACAGGTAGTTCTTATAATCATTACACTTTTCTATCAAGTTCAGTTGAACAACTCACACACAATCGAGCGGTATTCTTGTGATCGAAGTGTTTGCTTAAAGTTTAAAATAAATTAATTAAGCCAAAAAAAGAAAAATAAAACAATATCTATCAATAACTTTAACCTAAAAAAGATTAGGTTCATCATTGGCGCCCAAACGTGGGGCTTAATTAAATTTATAAAAATAAAATTTAAATACACTTCATTTCTCAAGTCATTGTGGCTACCGCTATTAACGTTGATGTTGTTGCTGTAACGAACAGCAGCAAAGGAGTTACGTCAAAGCCTCAATAATTAAAACATCAGATTTGGCACTCATCGGTGGAGTACTAAACCAAATCTGCCGTCATCAATATTTGCAATCATCGTTCATCATCAGCTTTCATCTGAATACCTGTCGGATTCTGTGGCCAGCGATTCGTCCCGTCGACCTTGAAACCACATGGACAGCAGGAACGCCATTAAAAGCCAGGTACCGTTTTAAAGTTTTATTGTACAACGTCGTATACCTATGTACATCGTTGTTACATACGAAGTTGCGGTACATTTTTATAAAAAATTCGCCGTTAGCAAACAGACAAAACTGTAAAAGAGGATCACGTGATCAACTCATACGTAAAGGGTATAGGCATATACATATGCACCTTTTACAGTTACAAAAATTCACTTCGTCACCTACTCTAGAGTACAGTCTTCTCAAAGCTTACTTAATGATCATCATCCATATCGGTTTCGGTCGTTGCCGTTAACCAATATTGTCCGCTCTTACGAAGCTTCACTGCACTTACAGTTTTTGCAGTTTTCGCTTGCATCGTGCATACAAACATACGTAAGCAAGTACATACGGTTAAGCTTAACGCGTGGTTTAGCCTTTCAATTGTAAGCATTAAACCTGTTCTAGATTTCGTTTTTCTTTACATGGTTGCTGCATCAAATCGAATTTAAAAAGAAAAAGAATCACTTTTGTAATCACTTTTTGCATTTACTCGATTCTCTTGTATTCTGTTAACAGGACTTAACATTTGGACCCTTAATTAACATTGATATAATAGTTTTGTGACTGTTAGTTAACATTAATATAACATAATAAAAGTATTAACAGTGAATCATTTGTTGCTACGATGTCAAAAAACAATAAAAATAAGAGAAAATCTTCTCAACATGTTGAAAATTCAATTCTTGAAGACTATAAACATCAAAGAAAGCTTGCTTGGAATAATATTTTGCGGATTCAGAAATCTATTGAAGAAAAAACGATTTCCTTTGATCCAATTCAATTACAGTGTCGCCTTGATATCTTAAATCAATACATTGATACTGCCATGATTCTTCAAAATGACATCGATGCAATCGAAGATCATTCAGATGATAGGTCCAATTTAGAAGATTTATGTGTTTCAACCAAGGCAAGTTTAATCTCATTGATTGATAATAGTCGCAGCCCGAGCTCTGTGTCACACCCTGTGTTAAATAGGAAATCCAAGCTTCCAAACATAAAATTGCCAAAATTTAGTGGAAAATATGCGGAGTTTCAAAACTTTATCGGCATGTTTGAAAGTTTGGTACATAGTGATCAATCACTCAGTGATATTGAAAAATTCAATCACCTAATATCGTGCTTATCAGACGAAGCTCTTGGCACAGTAAAATCTTACCAAATTTGCGATGAAAATTATTCTAAAGCGCTTGCGAGTTTGAAAAGTATTTATGATAACAAATGCCTCATATTTTTCGATACAATTTCCAAATTATTTGAAATTCCGCAAGTCGTCAAGCCTTCAGCTGCAGGAATACGATCTTTAGTTGATTCAATTTCTGCTATTTATGAATCGCTTTTGTCAGAGGGCGATGACAAAAACATATCAAACGCCATTCTCATTTATTTGGCAATGTCTAAAGTGGATTCGACGAGTAGGTCGAAATGGGAAGAACAACTAGACTACGACAAATTGCCTACTTGGAATGACTGTAGGTCCATGTTGAACAAGCGTTTTCAACATCTATCCGTCGAAGAGTTATCTTCAAGTAAGAAAAGCGACTCGTCGCAAAGAACTAGAAACCAAAATAGCACACAGGCTTCGAAAAAGGGTGCACAGTCAGCGCTTTCAGTTTCAAAAACAAATCAGTCTCAATCAGGAGATAGTTCAAAAGAAAATAAATGTTTTTTTTGCAAATCGAACGAACATTATTTGTACGCGTGTTCTGGTTTCACTGGTATCCCTCTCCAAGATAGGCTAAAATTTGTTAAAGACTATCCGTTGTGCATTAACTGCCTTCGAAAAGGCCATACCGTTTCGAATTGTAAGCTTTCAAAATGTCGAGTGTGCCAAGGTGCTCACAACTCAGTTCTTCACAATTACGCCTCTAATACAAAAGAAGAGACTGCGTCCAGCTCTTCAGATCTGAGATCACCTCAGCAGGCTCCTAGCGCGTCAATTAATCATGTAACCCAACCAGAAAAACGAGTCGTACTAGCTACGGCTGTAATCCAAGTTCGAAATGCCTCTGGAGACTTAATCTTGGCAAGAGCGTTGCTTGATTCAGGGTCTCAAGTAAATTGCATAACTGAGGATCTAGCTACCACTTTGAGGCTTTCGAAAAAATCAAATTTTACACCAATTGTTGGCATTGGCAATGCAAATCAACACATCCGACATTCAGTTCGCACCACAATCAAATCTCGTTTCAATTCATATAGTTTTGAAAGCGAATATTTAGTTATGAAGTCTATTTCTACTTATCATCCAGATCAGTTGTTACCAGTAGACAAGCTTAAAATTCCGAAAAACATCGAGCTCGCAGATCCGTATTTCTATAAACCGCAACGTGTCGACCTTTTAATCGGTGCCGAAATATTTTTCGATCTATTATGTGTCGGCCAAATTATTGTCGAACAAAATTTACCAACGATACAAAAAACACTGCTTGGTTGGATAATTTCGGGAAAGTATATAACTGCGTCTCAAAATTGTTCCAATTCTTGCCTTTTGGTGAACTCTGCTAACAATGATTTCGAGTTGCAAACATTTGTTAAACGTTTTTGGGAACATGAGGATCTTCGAGACCTTGTCAAACCATATTGACAAGAGAACAAGAGGATTGTGAAAATAAATTTTTACAATCGGTAAAACAATTACCATCAGGTCGACTTCAAGTGGCATTGCCATTCAAGGCAGATCCGTCATCGTTAGGGTCTTCATACGAGACCGCGAAGCGTCGATTTCTGTCTTTGGAAAGAAAACTAAAAGGCAATATCGAAATGCATAACTTGTATATGGACTTCATGTCAGAATACTTAAATCTGGGGCACATGTCTCCAATAAAGAGCGAAATACCTTCTGGCCCTCACTATTACATCCCACATCAGTGTGTATTGCGGCCCAATAGTATCTCCACAAAGCTTCGCGTAGTATTCGATGCGTCTAGCAAAACTACCTCACAAGTTTCGTTGAACGATGTTTTAATGGTTGGCGCAACAATCCAACCTGATCTGTATTCAACAATTCTTCGTTTTAGATTAAATAAATACGCTGTAACAGCAGACATCACAAAGATGTACCGTCAATTCGAAATTGACGAGGCTGATAGAAAATTCCAACTTATTCTTTGGCGAAAAAGTCCAAAAGATCCGATCCAAACATTTTCATTAAATACGGTGACTTATGGAACTTCTCCAGCTCCATTTTTGGCTATTCGTTGCCTTAATCATTTAAGCGATATATACTCCAAGTCACACCCAATTGGATCGAGAATTATCAAAAACAATTTTTATGTTGATGACCTCCTCACCGGAGCTGAGAACTTGAAAGAACTCGATACGATTCGTCTTCAAGTTACCGAGATTTTAGAGTCAGCAGGGCTTAAATTAGCAAAGTGGTACTCAAACCACTCCTCCTACGCAGACAACCGTACGGAGAGACCACTAAAGGTAAACGAGACGGAATGCACAAAGGCTTTAGGAATTTCGTGGAATCCTAAAAATGATACATTTACCTTTCAACTTGAAAACGATTTCGATCATTTAAATGCAACAAAGCGAAATATTTTATCGATTTCATCGCGTCTATTTGACCCGCTAGGATTATTAGCACCTATTGTGATTCGGTCGAAAATGTTACTTCAGGAGCTTTGGTGCAATAATTTAAATTGGGATGAATCGATACCTCAACGCTTACATACATGTTGGCAAAATTTCAAATCGGATTTAGGTCTTTTAAGTTCGATAACTGTTCCTCGATTCGTGCAAACACATTCTAATGCTGAAATCGAGATACATGGCTTCGCTGATGCGTCAACGCGAGCTTATGGCTGCTGTCTTTACGTAAGGTGTCGCATAAACAATGTCGTTAAAGTCAATCTTTTGACAGCGAAGTCAAGAGTCGCTCCATTGAAGACTATCTCCCTGCCTAGGTTAGAGCTGTGCGCTGCGCATTTGTTAGCTAAGTTGTGGTCTACTGTCCGTACATCACTTCAATTCGACTACAAAAGAGTCATCTTTTGGACCGATTCCGAAATAGTGTTGTACTGGCTAAGATCGCATCCATCATCATTAAAAACGTTTGTTGCTAACAGAGTAGCCGAAACTCAAGAAATGGCAGAAAATATTGCGTGGTGTCACGTGCCATCGAAGCACAATCCTGCAGACCTTGTGTCAAGAGGCTGCAGAGTCGAAGACTTGACAAACTCTATTTGGTATACAGGGCCTGAATTCCTTCGCGAAGAGCCACAATCGTGGCCACAAAACAAAAATTTCGAGCTCACAGACGAGCAACTTAGCATCGAAAAGCGAAAAACGCAAATCACACTCGTTGTTTCCAACAGCCAAAGAGATGTTTTGATGCAAATTATAGATGATGTGTCAACATATCAAAAACTGTTGAGAATTTTCTGTTACATTTTGCGAGGTAAAAAATCTAAACGAATCAGACGAAAAATTTTTTATGACAAGCCTCCCTCTGCTCATGAGCTCAGACTAGCTTTCCTAAAAATTGTTCAAGTAATCCAAAATCATTTCTTCAGCCTTGAACTTAAAGGCTTAAAGGGTTCAAAACCGCTTTCGCCTTGTCTTCAAAAACTTAACCCCTTCATACACAATTTTCAAGAAGACGGTCTTGAGTTTTCATTGATTCGTGTCGGCGGCAGATTGCTTCATGCGCCTATACCGTATGATGCTAGATTTCCTCTGTTGCTGCCACAGTGCAAGTTCGTCACGACTTATCTCAGATACTTGCATCTTAAAAACTATCATGCGGGAGCAAAGGTCTTGATTGGACTACTCAGGCAGGAAATTTGGATAACAAACGCTCGAGAGCAGTGCTCTAAGGTAATTCGGCGTTGTGTGCACTGCTTTAAGTACAAGCCAAAGATTTTGAATCAAATCATGGGAAATTTGCCCACCGAGCGCGTGACGTCATGTCGCCCCTTCTTGATAAGTGGAGTGGATTTTTGTGGTCCAGTTAACGTAACACTAAAGATTCGTGGTAGGCCTCCAGTCAAAATGTACGTTGCCGTTTTTGTCTGTTTTGCTACAAAGGCTGTCCATTTAGAAACTGTTTCGGACCTCAGTTCTAATTGCTTTATTTTTTGCCTTAAAAGGTTCATCAGCCGCAGAGGGCTCCCGAAGAGGCTGTTCTGCGACAACGCGACCAACTTCGTCGGCGCTCAACGCAAACTCAACGACCTGAAGACCGCATTCATCGCCCAGAAGGATCGCCTCGAATCATTTGCTGCAGAAGAAGGAATGGAATTTGCCTTCATACCGCCGAGGGCGCCACATTTCGGCGGTCTTTGGGAAGCAGGAGTCAAGTCCGCCAAAACTCTCCTCATCAAGGCTATAGGAAAGATGCTTCCAACCACCGAAGAGCTGCAAACAATCTTAGCAGAGATCGAAGCCATCCTCAACTCTCGTCCCCTCGCTCCTCACAGCAACGATCCGAGCGATGGCGAGGCTCTGACTCCGGCTCACTTGCTGCATGGCGAAATGCTGCGTTCGCTACCGCCAGAATCCGCGCCAAGCGTGGAAGAAACCAAAATTCCGCTATTGAAACGGTGGCAGCAGTTATCGGCAGTCAAAACCGGATTCTGGAGAACCTGGTCTCGGGACTACCTTCTAACGCTGCAGCAACGCAACCAGTGGTGCAAAGAGCAGCCGAACCTGCATGTAGGGAAGTTGGTCCTCATACACGACGACAACCTTCGACCTCAGCACTGGCTTACGGGTCGAGTGACCAACGTCATCACTGGCAGCGACAACAAGGTACGCGTGGCGGACGTAAGAACCGCGGCAGGCGTTTTTAGGCGGCCCATCGCAAAATTGGCATTATTACCGATCGATTGACAACAACGTGTCAAGGCCCCCGGGATGTTGGAGCATATCGTCCCACGGTGCATAGTTCTCTTAATTGTTTCTATATTTGATCTCTTATAATTGCTTACACATATGTATACATTTGAATTTTACACCAAATGAATGGTCATGCATTGAATTATACCTAAGCTTATACTAAGTCGCTCTCAGCGTATCACAGTTTCGCATCACAGGTAGTTCTTATAATCATTACACTTTTCTATCAAGTTCAGTTGAACAACTCACACACAATCGAGCGGTATTCTTGTGATCGAAGTGTTTGCTTAAAGTTTAAAATAAATTAATTAAGCCAAAAAAAGAAAAATAAAACAATATCTATCAATAACTTTAACCTAAAAAAGATTAGGTTCATCACTAGCTTTATTCAATGGAACTTTTATATTATTTTTTTAAGGGAAAATATTTATTTTGTTATTGTTTCTTAAAAACCAAGAATACGTTTGTTTCGTTACTTTATTTTATTATTCTTTTTTGTTATATAGTGTTCAAATAAACAATTTCTTATTATAAAAAAAATCTACCGCATTTTGCTGAAATCTACCTACATTTTTTGGGAATTCTACCGCATTAAAAAAAAATTAAGTGGACACACTGACTATAGGTCTAACTCTTCTTCTTCCTAATCCCTGCAATGTGTTAGAGCTACGCTGCTTCAACATAGGCATATAGCATGAGGAAAAGAGAAGCACGCTATAACAGCGAAATCTTTAGCTCTGCTGTGGTGAAATGCATTGCCACTTTTATTTTAAATTTTGGGCGATTTTCGAGTACATTACATATAAAATATCTACCAAACTCATCACGCCACGAAAAGCTTGAAAAACATAAAACTAATCAAGGATTTTCAATATTAAGGAGAAATAGAAATTGTTCTTTTAGTCCTACCTTGTGCACATAACTTTTTGATCACACTGTTTCAGCAAATATACTAAATTCTATGTACAATCAAATTCGTAGCCGTAGTCAAAAATGTATGTTAATTTATTACAAAATGAAAACATTGGCGCACATTAAGCAAAAACATATCGTAATACATTTATTAAAGTTTCAATTATGAACTTTTCAAGCAATATAAAAAACCGAACTGACGCCGTGTTTCTTTTATAATTTTCTTGCAAGTGGCATCATAGTGCCACTTTTTGTCTGCCCGTATTGTTGTTGGTAGCTTTCTGGTGAATTTCTCGAATTTGTTGAATTTCCTATTCCTGCTTAAGGTTTTTGTTGGTAGCTTTTTGGTGAATTTCCCCAATTTGTTAAATTTCCTATACCTGCCTACTGGTGTATTTCCCCATCGCGGCAGAGGCTTTTCGACGTCGACAGCTAGACCTACAGTCCTACATGACTGAAAGCATATAAGTAGAACTATAGCTGCAACTTCGGCCAAAAGCTATTACGTGGTACACCACACTTTCTATTACGTGGTTCACCACAACACTCGACTTATGGCGTGGTTCACCACAGTTGAACTTTTTCACCAAATCATGCCATAACGCGCCAAAATTTGGCCGAAGTTGCAGCTATAGTTCTATATGACTGAAAGCGAACTGACGATGAAAACAAAATTGCTTCCGCGTTTCCGCAAGTGTCGCTTTGAATGCAAAATTATTAATGAAAAAGTTGATTTTTTGTATGAAATATATTTTTCTATTTTTTTTTCAAACATTTCTTTACACATTGATATAAAAATCTGTTGTCTTAACCTTTAAATATAACCAAAATTCGCATCCGAAGATAAAAAGCCGATTTAACATGCAAAACAACAACAAAATGTTAACAGTTTTGATTTATTTCGTCATCGGCCTGAAGTGGCGCTATCTTCTTTTCTTGTATCATGGCTCAAACTACATGACGCCTTCTGAGAATTAAAAAAAATCCCTTTTAACCATTTGATGTGTCGCTTGTTCCAATAAAGGCCTTTTACACTAGTCAATTATTGACATTTAATTCTTAATTTTATTCGCATATATAGTTACATCCATGTCTCCACGTACGAGGGAACAAAACGATCTACCGAGTACTTGCCACCGAAAACCATTAAATTTTTCTATTAATTTCCGCTATTTTCTCGCCCAGAAAGTGAGAATTGACGTCAATAATTTACTTGTGTAAAATACCTCATAGGAATGCAAAAAGTCCCCCCGAATGAGAAAAATAGTCAAATTAGCAACACTCCATGAAGCTTATTCCAGAGTCACACACACAAAAATGTTTCGAAACAATCCCATTTGAATGCATGAGGAAGAAAGAGAAGCACAGAATTTTCCGGAATATTTAACAAACAACGCTCTCATTTCTTCGGTCTTTCTGTACTCTGATACGTATTCCCGCGTTAAATGTGGTTCCCGCGTCAAATGAGCTTCCGTTTGGTTCATTCGCCTGGCACTTGCCTTTTTATTTGAAAGCTTCTGAAAATGGCTCCGAAGAGTAAAATATGGAACCATTTTATTACTTGTAATTGTAATTGAAAATTTGCCAACTCAATTATATGTAATTGTAATTGGAGTTTTCAGTGCCGTAGCAATTCTGTTTTGCGTGGAGGGGCAAAATTATTTTTCCAATTTGCGTGGGGTTGGGGGGAAAATTATTTTTTCAATTTTATTCATGGGCAAAAACAAAAATGCGTGGGGGGGAAAATCCCCTCTTGCCCCTATGGTTGCTACGGCACTGGGAGTTTTTCAATTACAATTACAAGTAATTGGAATTGAAAAGTTGATAATTACAAGTAATTGTAATTAAAATACTACAATTACAATTTTTTTTGTTTAGAAAAAAGCTGAATTATAAGTAAGTAAACAGAATTTCGTAACACAGACAGCCGATATCCGAAAATACGTATTTTTAGAACGATTTCGAAATTGCCTCAATTTCAATGTTCTGAAATTTTTGGAAATTCAGCATTTTCGACCTACGTCTGAACATAACAGTGCCGTAGCTATGCAATTTTGCGTGGGGGTCGAAAAATTTTTTTTCCCGCAAACAGTTCAGTTGGATAAAAGCGAATACTATGAGAAGAAAATATCGAAATTCAAAATAAATAGTCCAAAAAAATGGGAAAAAAAATTTATTTGATATTTATTATTTGATATATTTAATATTTAGGTTAACCATAATCACAAATGAATAAATGTTTGGGGCTATTTCCACTGACGTCGTCTGGTTCAGTCGAGCGACTTTTTTCATTTGCTGGATTTGTTCTAGCACCTCGACGTGGTTGTTTGGAAGATGGCAATTTCGAAAAGTTAGTTTTGCTAAAGGCTAACAATAGCTTCAAATAATATCACTGTAATAGTCGAAAAAAAAGAAAAGTTGAACTTCCGTATTCCAAACAAGCATCAAAATGTACCTTGAGATGTGCCAAGTAATTCTTCCCAAAACATTGTTAAGATAAAATGCCACGTTTGAAAACTATTGTCGTTTAAAGTTAAAAAATCATTCACTTTTTAAGCTAGACCGTAAAAGTATGCTTTAAATACCTAGAATAAAAATGAATGATTTTTGAATTTTATTTGAGCTTTAGAGTTTAGAAACCGTTTACCCCAGCCTTGTTTTCAAAATATTTCGAAAAAAAACTATCACAGTGTATTTACTTGTATGAACAAAATGTGTTTTTTTTATGTTTGAATTTGTAGTTTTTTTTTTAAGTAATTTCGAATTATTTCAGTTTGTAGGTTAAGACATTTGATAACTCAATAAATACATAATTCTTTAGAAAAAAAACCAGGCGATGCCCACTAAAAATGTCTTATTAAAAATGTGTATATGCATGATAGAAGTTCACTTGCCGACTTTCGTTGAATTCCCTTATGAATTGTGAGTGTAAAATAAATTTTTCCAAAACCGCCCTTTTGCCACGCCCACTTCTCTAGTTTTTAGAAATAACATTTTTTACCTTAAAATCAGTTTAAATATCTCAAAAAATGCAAGTTTGAGAGAATATTTTATGATATTTAGAACAGAACCTAGCACTGGAGGTACCCGAAAAAGTGGTAATTTCTATATAAATTTTATATGGTCTATCTCGATCGATTCTGCCATTACACACAGGCGCACAAACGCAATATACCCTCGACACAGAGTGTTTCTTGTGTAAAAACATACGCGACGAATTGATAACCACCTCCTTTTTTGAAGTCGGTTAAAAAAGATGATTATTAATGACGGAAATACATTTTCACCTACGTTAAAAAATGTAGTATTATTGCTTCAATTACTTTGTAATTGTAATTGGAAAACTTTAATTACAATTACTTGTACCAATTACTTGTAATTGTAATCGGAAAAAGTCAATTACAATTACTTGTAATTGTAATTGGAAAATATCAATTACAATTACTTGTAATTGAAACTGAAATTTTTCAATTACAATTGAAATATTGTAATTGGAAAATTTTCAATTACAATTACTTGTAATTGAAATCGAGATCTTTCAATTAACAGGTTGGCTGATAAGTCCCCGGTCTGACACATAGATGGCGTCGCTAGTATTAAATGCATATTATTTTTATATAGTGGCAACCTTCAAATGATTCGTGTCAAAATTTTACGTCTGTAAGTCAATTAGTTTGTGAGATAGAGCGTCTTTTGTGAAGCAACTTTTGTTATTGTGAAAAATATGGAAAAAAAGGAATTTCGTGTTTTGATAAAATACTGTTTTCTGAAGGGAAAAAATACAGTGGAAGCAAAAACTTGGCTTGATAATGAGTTTCCGGACTCTGCCCCAGGAAAATCAACAATAATTGATTGGTATGCAAAATTCAAGCGTGGTGAAATGAGCACGGAGGACGGTGAACGCAGTGGACGCCCGAAAGAGGTGGTTACCGACGAAAACATCAAAAAAAATCACAAAACGATTTTGAATGACCGTAAAATGAAGTTGATCGAGATAGCAGAGGCCTTAAAGATATCAAAGGAACGTGTTGGTCATATCATTCATCAATATTTGGATATGAAAAAGCTCTGTGCAAAATGGGTGCCGCGCGAGCTCACATTTGACCAAAAAGAACAACGTGTTGATGATTCTGAGCGGTGTTTGCAGCTGTTAACTCGCAATACACCCGAGTTTTTGCGTCGATATGTGACAATGGATGAAACATGGCTCTATCACTACACTCCTGAGTCCAATCGACAGTCGGCTGAGTGGACAGCGATCGGTGAACCGTCTCCGAAGCGTGGAAAGACTCAAAAGTCCGCTGGCAAAGTAATGGCCTCTGTTTTTTGGGATGGGCATGGAATAATTTTTATCGATTATCTTGAGAAGGGAAAAACCATCAACAGTGACTATTATATGTCGGTATTGGAGCGTTTCAAGGTCGAAATCGCGGCAAAACGGCCCCATATGAAGAAGAAAAAAGTGTTGTTCCACCAAGACAACGCACCGTGCCACAAGTCATTGAGAACGATGGCAAAAATTCATGAATTAGGCTTCGAATTGCTTCCCCACCCACCGTATTCTCCAGATCTGGCCCCCAGCGACTTTTTCTTGTTCACAGACCTCAAAAGAATGCTCGCAGGGAAAAAATTTGGCTGCAATGAAGAGGTGATCGCCGAAACTGAGGCCTATTTTGAGGCAAAACCGAAGGAGTACTACCAAAATGGTATCAAATAATTGGAAGGTCGTTATAATCGTTGTATCGCTCTTGAAGGGAACTACATATGTTGAATAATAAAAACGAATTTTGACAAAAAAATGTGTTTTTCTTTGTTAGACCGGGGACTTATCAGCCAACCTGTTACAATTGAAATATTGTAATTGGAAAATTTTCAATTACAATTACAAGTAATTGACTTTTTCCGTTTACAATTACAAGTAATTGTAATTGAGTGTGTAATCAATTACGAAATGTAATTGCGTCTGCCCAGGTCTGACTTGTACCAACCGATGTGAGATAATCCAGCCAACTCGTGAAGAGTGCCAATCCAGGAAAGAATCTTTTAAAGGTACTTTTAAAATAGTTTTCTGCAAATCAAATGCTTTTTCATAAAAATGGCCCTTTATTTTTTTGCTTATAGAGGGAAGTGTAAGGTGTACGCAGCTAGACGATGATGCGTTGTATTTGCTAGTCAAAGACAATCTTTCCCTATCGGAAATAGAAAATCCAGGATTCCGTAGATTGCTGAAGCGAGCAGTCCCATTTTGGAAGCCCCTTCTCGAGCAAAAATTACAAGAAATATGGAGCAAAAATACTTTATTTTGTCTGAAAAAGTTAAAAACCGATTGGCGAGTATTCCTTCCTTGTGTTTGACGATAGACTGCTGGACAGAGTCTCATAACACAACAAGTTTTTTGGGAGTAACGATACATTATGCTATCCAAGACAAAATGGAATCGATTGTAGCCGGTGTTGAACAACTCAAGCATTCGCACACGAATGAATATTTATCTTTGAAAATTTTGGAATTTTGCAAGAACTGGGAAATAGTTCCATCTAAAGTTTCGAGTGTAGTCACCGATAATGCACCAAACGCCATTGGATCTGCAAAATTAGCATTCGGAGACAACAAACATATATGTTGCTTTGCACACACCCGGAATTTAATACCGTCAGCTGCTCTCGGGTATAATACCAAAATTAAAGTTAAATCTCCGAATGTTCCTGGCATCCCTGATTTAATCAATAAGGTGAAATCGATCGTTACTTATTCTCACAACAGCCAGAATTTCGCAAATGAGCTAACGCGCATCCAAACTGATAGCGGAAAAAGCATTGGGTCGGTGTTGCGACTTCCCCAGGATGTTCCAACTAGATGGAATTCGACATATATTATGTTGGATCGGTTCATGCAAATGAAAACCACCGTAGCAGCGGCCAGTCTGAATTTCACCGATCTACCAACTCTCACAGCGGCAGAGTTCTCTACTTTAGACGCTGTGCGTTCAATTCTGCATCCACTCTATGAGCTAACAATCGACATTTCTTCGGAAAAAACTTCAACATTGAGTAAAGTGATTCCAGCAATCAAGATTTTAACAGAAGTACTTTTTACATTCACATCTATTTCGTCTATGCGAAGTTTCAATTCATAAAAATAATTCCCAATTAGCACAATTTTGTAAAAAAAAAAGAATTGAAACGCCGTATAAATGAATTTTTTAAATTTAATTTAATTGAATTTAATTTTAATTTAACTTTTTTTATTTTCAGGAATTTGCAAGTATTGAGGTGCCTGCCAACGATGATTTAGTGAAGCAGTTTAAAACTTTTATCCAAGGGGAGATTGATCGGTGATTCAAGGACGTAGAGTTTAATATGCTGATGGCTCTCGCAACTTTATTAGATCCGCGATTTTTAAAAATATATTTCTCGGAACCACTGGCTGTATCAAAAGCCCTTACTTTGTTGGAGCAAGAAATAGTTAAGGGCTTACAAGCTTCGAAAAAGGAAACAGAGACGCAAGTAACTACGCTTACGTTCCATCAAAATTGCGATTCTTCAAAAAAACCTTTTGGAGAAAACACATAGAAACCGTGAACAAAGCTGCAGCCAACTTAGATATCTCGGATGACCCGAAAATTGCTGCAAGAGCGGAACTAAAAGCTTATTTCTCAAGACCATCGTCCCCGTTCGAATCCAACCCGTTAACAGTATGGGAATCCCTCTCGACACAATTCCCCAACGTCTACAAACTCGCCAGAATATTCGTGCCAGCCCTAGCAACGTCAGTCCCTTCAGCGCGCCTATTTTCCCTTGCAGGGAGAATAATGACCGACGAGCGCAACCGACTAACGCCAAATCATTTGTCGCAACGAATTTTTTTGCAAAGTGTGGACGATTCATTGTGACCTTTTTAAGTGACTGATGCTATAAACAGAATAAGGGCGTCAGCTAATATTCGTCGTTGCAAGTAGACATTTTCTTTCAGAAAAACCCTAATTTTTTTTTTTTTTTAATTCGAAGATGTTTTTAGCATCATAGATCAAATTTTATTTGAAATCTGATAAATATTCAAGGAGTGTTTAAAGTGCCTTATACACGACATCAAACAAGCATCAGTATTTTTCCGTGTATGCTTTTCGGTGTGCACTTCAAACACTTCTTGAATATCGATCAGAATTCAAATAAAATTTGTTCAAATTTTCTTTTTTAAACAATTATGTGTTCCTTTTATGTACCACCGTGGTAGACCGATGTATCTTTATCATCAAAATTATTTTAGTCATTTTTATTATACATGCCTTAGTTAAGAGTTATTTTTATTGTTGAGTTAAAATATTAGGTGTAGTAAAAAGAAATCCATTATTTTTCCAATAGATGGCGTTATTTATCTGCATCTCGCGTTGTATAAGTCCGATCGTGTTCCGCTAGGGGGCATTAGAAAGATGACAGTTCCTACTAAAAAAGCTTTTTTGACACTTTTTTGATTGATTGATTCAGTTTTGTTTGAGAGCTTGTCAAAGATGGACATCAGCAAAGAGAAAATTCGCTACATTTTACAGTTTTTCTTCGATAAGGGAGAAAACGCAAGCCAGGCGGCTGAAAATGTGAATAGCGTTTATGGACCTGATACTGTAACAGCCAATCATGCGCAATTTTGGTTTCGTCGATTCCGTTCCGGTAACTTCGATGTCAAGGATGCACCACGCACTGGAAGGCCAATTGTCGAAAATGTCGATAAAATCATGGAAATTATCGAGTCCGACCGTCATGTTAGCACTGTTTCGATTGCAAAAGAGCTAAAGATTGCACAAAAAACCGTTTGGAACCATTTGAATAAGGCTGGATACACAAAGAAGCTCGATGTATGGGTGCCACACGAGTTAACGCAAAAAAACCTCATAGACCGAATTTCCATCTGCGAATCGCTGCTGAACCGCAACAAAATCGACCCATTTCTGAAGCGGTTAGTGACTGGTGATGAAAAGTGGGTCACTTACGACAACGTCAAGCGAAAACGGTCGTGGTCGAAACTCGGTGAACCGGCGGAAACGGTGGCCAAGCCAGGATTGACGGCCAGGAAGGTTTTGCTGTGTGTTTGGTGGGATTGGCAGGGAATTATCTACTATGAGCTGCTCCCATACGGCAAAACTCTTAACTCGGAACTCTACTGTCAACAATTGGACCGTCTGAAGGAAGCAATCGCCCATAAGCGGCCAGCTTTCGCCAATAGGAGAGGAATTGTGTTCCATCAGGACAACGCCAGGCCACACACATCGATAGTGACTCGCCAGAAGCTCCGGGAGTTTGGTTGGGAGGTTCTTCTGCATCCACCTTATAGTCCGGACCTGGCACCAAGTGATTACCATCTGTTTCTGTCCATGGCGAACAATTTTGCTGGTGAAACATTCGCTTCAAGAGAGGCTTCTGAAATTCGACTGTCTCAAATTTTTGCTAATTGGAACGAGGGCTTCTATGAGAGAGGCATAATGAAATTACCTTTAAAATGGTAACAAGTTATCGAACAAAACGGCGCATATTTGACCTAAATCGGGTCATTCTAACTATCTTAAATAAAGCCCTCAATTTAATGCAAAAATAATGGATTTCTTTTTACTACACCTAATATGAATAAAAGCTTTTGTTTTCCTTTCAAAGTTATTATTTATTCATATTTTCTTAATTTCATCGTCATACCGATCGTCACCGTCAGGGGTCAACAATTGAGAAAACTTTTTTCTCTCCTAAGATATGATTTCTGCTTTCAGTTGTTGAATCTCGTGCGAACCGGCACATATATATTTCGGCGATATATCGATATATCGACATTTTCTATGTCGATATTTCGATATATCGTATCGGCTATGTAATAGAATCCCAGCAAATCACGTTTCTGGTAAATTTTCCAAATTTTCTCGAAATTTTTCCAGGAATGTCTCTTGGTAAAGCTAAATGGGCATCGGGAACTTTATTCGAAAACATTTTGTGTACATGTAGCAACTGTCCCTCTCTTGTACCTTGGAAATCGCATATGTGGTCGTGAACATCAAAATACTTGCATTTGTGATAGTAACATTCCGAAGCAAATTTTGCTGGGATACGGGAATATCGACTATCGATATTCCAACGCTCGATGCCCATCCCTAAGAATAAGTGAAAAATTCTTAGAATTTTAGCACAAAAATAATAAAAACAAGTTGAGTTGTGTCATAGGACACCAGATAAGAACGAAGTTCATAATGGTATTTATAAATCTTAGTAAATATAATTCGCAGCAAGGTTTTTCTCAAAACTCAATTGTTTTTATTAATCGAAAAATATATGTATACAAGACGGCTGTTTGTTGTTTTCAACTGTTTTTAACAAGCGAAAATGCGATACAGTATATTCTGCTTAGCTGCATTCAATTATTTTCCAGACAATTTTATGCACTTACGCGAAAAACGCACCTACCCGAAATTTTTTGCTGTATTTTTGAGTAACATATCAGAATGTCTTTAACAACACTTGAATTCTTAAAAGAACGCCGTCCAAATATTAATTTTATTAACAAACAAGTAAGAAAGCTAAAGTCGGTCAAGCCCGACTTTGAAATACCCAGCGTCCCGACGTTATGAGCGCACTATGCTTTGCTTCTTTATTTATGGGCGTGGCAGTGGGAGGGCCACATAAATTATTTCCCTACACCTTTCATTCGCCTTGGTGAACCTATGTTGCGAATTTGAAGCTTCTACGCCTTTCACTTCGGAAGTTACGAAAAATCTTCATTTGTGGGCGGGCCACATACATTTTTTCCCTACACCTTTCATTCGCCTTGCTGAACCTATGTTGCGAATTTGAAGCTTCTACGCCTTTTACTTCGGAAGTTACGCAAAATCTTCAGTTTTGGGCGTGGCAGTGGGCGAGCCAAATAAAATTTTTTCCTACACCTTTCATTCGCCTTGGTGAACCTATGTTGCGAGTTTGAAGCTTCTATGGCTTTTACTTCGGAATTCACGAAAATTCTCCATTTGTGGGCGTGGCAGTGGGCGGGCTACATAAATTTTTGTTCCTACACCTTTCATTTGCCTTTGTCAACCTATGTTGCGATTTTGAAGCTTCTACGCCTTTTACTTCACAAGTTACGATAAGCCCTTATTTGTGGGCGTGGCTCACGGAGGGCGATGTCCATTTTTTTCCAGGATATGTCCCTTTTCGTAGTTTACCAGTACACCAAATATCAATGAAATGTGTTGAGTGGTTCGCAAGTGACAAGCATTTTACTGAAAACACATTAAATTCATTTGTGGGCGTGGCAGTGAGCGGATGTCTTCCATTTTTAGTTAGGATCATACTCGGACCCCGATATACCTGTGTGCCACATTTCGACTTGATTGGTCTAGCCATTTCGGAGGAGATCCGGACACGGGCGGACGGACAGACGGACATGTCTAAATCGATTCAATTTTTTATCCTGATCAAGAATATATATATTATATATGTCTATATCTACGGAGCTTAGTTCTGGCTGTTACAAGATACCCTAATATACCCTGCTTACGCTGGGTATAAAAACAAATAAGTACTTTGACTTACTTTCGCTACTTGAACGCATACGCTTATTACAAGTAATCGGACTCACAGGGTTGCATTTAAGTCACACATTTCCTATATTTCTGTCGACCTGTCATCGAAATTTCAACTCTGATTTCCTTTCTTCAAAGTAGTGAGCTCGTTACTTCCTTTCAATTTACTTTAACAGCGTTGAGCCCTCAAAGTGCTAAGTTAGATAAGCAGAATATACTGGAACTGAAAAAGCATACGTGTAAAGCATACGCGTAAATTTTCATACATAAAGATGTTTTAAAGTATCGATATTTTTCACACCGATATTACATCCGCAGGCCCCGGAGTACAGACGATGATTTTAAATATGTTTTAATTATGTACGAATTGACGTATACTTTGATAGCGCAAAAAAATTATAAGCTACCTAAAATGCCCTTATATATTTGCAACAACCTACTAATCGGAGTTATTCTGAAAACGTTCAGTCTGGCAGCACCACATATTGTTTTGTTTTGTTTGAATGCATTTATGCTTGTATGGGTCTGTGTAGTTTCTGAATTTAATAATTAATTGTTTTTTCGGGATATCGTCGGAAATAAGTGTCGCCTAAAAAAGTATAATATCTCGGCCGCATCAGGAAGTCATTTTACGTAAATATATGTATAATATATTTCTTTCTTTTTGCAAAGGTTATTATACCCTTTTTTGCGAACTTCAATTTAGGTAACGCGGATTTTATAGCGGTTTTTCACTTTTTCTCGACTAGGCCCCCTGTCGCTATCGTTTCATAAAGAACTTCGTTCTAAAAACTGGTCCTTTCTGGACCCATTTGGAACAAGACCAAAACTAGACTAGAAACGGATTACAGTTTCTTGAAAAAATTTTGTCATATTGTACTTAGGCTGGTGACAATCGATATAATTAGTTACAATCAACAGTGATGTCAACGAATTTAATATTTCGTTTTATGTATACCTACAAAGCTTATTCTCTAGCATGATGAACCACTGTGAAGCAAGGTGCGCAAAAATTCGCTCGCGAACGATTAAAAATACGATCTTTCTCACATTAGCTCGTTTGGCGATTGCATTCAACAGTGATAAATTCTTCAGCCAACGAGCAATCGCGAATACATTGCCTTCGTACGTTCGTTAGCACGAACGCTCTTTTTGTACGTTCGCTCGTTCTCAGTGTGCATTGATAAACTCGGCGCAAACATTCTCTCACGAACGAAAACAAAGGCAGCGTTGTCGCGATTGCTCGTTTGCTGAAGAATTTATCACTATTGAATGCAATCGCCAAACGAGCTAATTTGAGAAAGATCGTATTTTTAATCGTTCGCGAGCGTTCGCGAGCATTCGCAAGCGTTCGTTTGCGGTGTGTTTACATGCACTCATCGCATGCAATCTCTTGCGAGCGAAGACGCAGGCAGCAGGAATGAAAAATTAGAATTTTAAAATGTACCTAATTTCACAAAATAATGAATGTTTTTGGGCACCAACGGACGGACCTAAAATTATTAGCCCTTTATTTTTGGTTTTTATGGAAAAATATTTTATTAAAAACATAACGCATATTCAGTATATACCTACTATACAAAAGTAAAAAAAAAAAAAATTAGCGCTACGCGCTACTAACATGTTTTCCACAGATTCTTATCTTAAGTCAAATTAAGTTTTCAGTGACTGATCCCATATAAAAAGAACTAAACATATCAACTCAGCTGATTAAATAAGTAAAGTTAAGTTACGTTCAATCAAGAGTAACTGAGCCTTTAGAATGAACGCTCGCAATCGACGAACGCTCGCGATCGATCAAAAATTCAATCTTCACAATATGAGTTACTGAACGAGTTTTACAATGAACGTTCGCAATCAACGAACGCTCGCGAACGAACGAACCAACGACGATTTCGTCGGCATCTTTTCGTTCGTGATTTTTACGAACCTTGCGATTGCTCGTGAGAGATTGTTAGTGCTTACGTTCGTAGCGCTGCTTTATCACTCGTGAGAAATTGCAACCACTCAATTTTTTGCCGCGATTAGTTGTGAGAAAGAGCGTATTTTAATCGCTCTCCGCACCCTGCTGTGAAGCATGTAATACATGCTATATACTGCAAAATTTTTAGTTATACATACATATGGAGGAACATATATGAAAAAGGACTAAATGTAAAATAAAGGGACCGGCGGACCAAATGGTAAAAAAGGGACCGTTTTTGGTCCAAATGGACCAAAGTGGCAACCGTGACTACAAGTAACACTTGGCTATGGTGGGAAAAAATCACCGAGACAGGTGAGGGGAGGTGGAAAAATTGTATGGAACATGGACTTTCACCACACAGATTGGACATTCAACAAAAGCAATACAGCCGCAAAAAAGTTTAGACTTTCACCAAAACGCGTGTACGTACAATGCCAGTGTCACTTACACACAGTCAAGAACAAATTTCAACTCCCCACAGCTATCAGTCGTTTTCACTCGCTTTCATTTCGACCATATATTACTATATATGTCACTCAGGAGCCGTTTCGGTTTTGGCTCGTTTCACCACGGTCTTGGGTACCCACCACGGTTTTGGGTACCCACCAAAATGAGCATTTTGCACTGAGGTACTCACCAAAAGTATTTCTCTCTTGCTCTTTTTTTGCCTGCCGAGTAACATCTCTTTCTAACTGGCGCGAAATGTCCCGCCCAAAATCTATGAGAGTGACATATATAGTAATATATGATTTCGACTATTCTCTCCGTCGTATTCGCTCTTATGTATTCTTATCAAACCTGCAACCAAATTTAAAAAAAAAACAAGTAAAGAAGTTTACATCGGCTAAGCCGATTGCACACATACCTTTTCCTCAGCCTTAAATATGTTGAAACATTACCTTAACAAAAATTCCTGCCCTTTTCGTTGTTCTAGCTACACATTATCTGTGCTTCGATTTAGCTTCACAAACTCGAAATTATATTTAAGTTCAAATTTTTTGCGAATGGTGGGCATGGTCAAATTTTAACCGTTAGAGAACATTTTGTCTAGCAGCGAAATACTCAATTCAAAATAGTGAAAATGAAAATTTTTGCGAATTTCGCGAATGGTGGTCATGGTCAAATTTTAACCGTAAGAGGACATTTTGTCTAGCTGCGAAATACTCAATTCAAAATAGTGAAAATCAAATTTTTGCGAATTTCGCGAATGGTGGTCATGGTCAAATTTTAACCGTTAGAGGACATTTTGTCTAGCTGCGAAATACTCAATTCAAAATAGTGAAAATCAAATTTTTGCGAATTTCGCGAATGGTGGTCATGGTCAAATTTTAACCGTAAGAGGACATTTTGTCTAGCAGCGAAATACTCAATTCAAAATAGTGAAAATCAAATTTTTGCGAATTTCGCGAATGGTGGTCATGGTCAAATTTTAACCGTAAGAGGACATTTTGTCTAGCTGCGAAATACTCAATTCAAAATAGTGAAAATCAAATTTTTGCGAATTTCGCGAATGGTGGTCATGGTCAAATTTTAACCGTTAGAGGACATTTTGTCTAGCTGCGAAATACTCAATTCAAAATAGTGAAAATCAAATTTTTGCGAATTTCGCGAATGGTGGTCATGGTCAAATTTTAACCGTTAGACAACATTTTGTCTAGCAGTGAAATACTCAATTCAAAATAGTGAAAATGAAAATTTTTGCGAATTTCGCGAATGGTGGTCATGGTCAAATTTTAACCGTAAGAGGACATTTTGTCTAGCTGCGAAATACTCAATTCAAAATAGTGAAAATCAAATTTTTGCGAATTTCGCGAATGGTGGTCATGGTCAAATTTTAACCGTTAGAGGACATTTTGTCTAGCTGCGAAATACTCAATTCAAAATAGTGAAAATCAAATTTTTGCGAATTTCGCGAATGGTGGTCATGGTCAAATTTTAACCGTTAGAGGACATTTTGTCTAGCAGCGAAATACTCAATTCAAAATAGTGAAAATCAAATTTTTGCGAATTTCGCGAATGGTGGTCATGGTCAAATTTTAACCGTTAGAGGACATTTTGTCTAGCAGCGAAATACTCAATTCAAAATAGTGAAAATCAAATTTTTGCGAATTTCGCGAATGGTGGTCATGGTCAAATTTTAACCGTTAGAGGACATTTTGTTTAGCTGCGAAATACTCAATTCAAAATAGTGAAAATCAAATTTTTGCGAATTTCGCGAATGGTGGTCAAATTTTAACCTTAAGTGACGACTTTATTTGGCGGCAAAATAGAAAATCAGAAGAAGCAAAAAAAACATCATTTTTGTATACAGATTTGAGAATAGGAGAAAGAGTGTTTTTTTCTAATGTGTAGGATGATGACCATAAATATAGCGATGTCACAATTTGTTTTCAGCGAAAGCTTAAGTCTACATAGTAGCTATATACACACCAAATTTCAATAAGCTGGGATGTATCCTCCTACGTACATTTGTCCTACGCATAGTACGTAAGAAATAAAAAATTCTGTGCACTTCGTGTTAGGTGGCAGCACACAATTTCTTTGCTAATAATACCTATTGGCATCTCGTGCGTTAGAAAAAAAATTCAAACGTCAGCTGGCATCTGCCATCTCTGTAAAGATGTCGTTGGAAGGCAAACGTGCGAGCGGACGTCCAGCCAGAGGTAAATAAATCCGTATACATCAAGTGAATTATGTCGTGTTTTCTTCCTTTTTTGTAGTAAACAGTATATAAATACTGTATACTAGTAATTATAAGTGTTATTTCTTGGAAAAATAATTTATGTGCTTTTGTCTTCAACTTTTGTTTCTATGTGCTATGTACAGCACAATAGCATGCAAATGATATTCAAAAAAATGGCTTCCCATGTTCTATGTGAAGTACATTGAAGGATTTTCTTTTTAGTTTCCTTTGTTGTTGCAGCATATACAAACGATGACATCGCAAAAGCTTTGAATGACTCTGAATTCGATTTTTCTGATGATGATTCAGATGTAGATCCGGATTTTTATCCTCCAGATTTTTCTGGAATGGCCAAACATAATTCAATAAGTGAATCGAGTAGCTCGGACGAGGAAGACGAAGCGTTACTTACCCCAGTGGTCTCTTCAGCACAGTCCGGTCGGGATGATTTTTCCCCTTCATCTTCGGTATATCTACGAGGAAAAGGACGAACAAGAACTGTATCCCGTGGTCGAGGACGTAGTCGCGGGCGAGGTGAAGGGTCGATTTCATTGTCTACTCGGAACACCCTTACCGAAAAATATAATTCTGACACTCTAAGCACTTGGGTAAACAATACATTGGAGTCAGAAATAAGGAATTTAATGCAACCTGCGTATATGGAGCACCATACTGAGGAGTGGGAGTGGTATCAATTCTACCACCAATACATAGATGATAACATTCTTAACCATATAGTAAACTGCACCAATAGGACCCACGTTTTGGTGACAGGCAAGTCTATGGGACTTACTTTAAAAGAGCTGAAGGTCTATATTGGTATTACCATGATAATGAGTGCATTGCAGTATCCGCAGATATCAATGTATTGGTCTGAAAAATGGAAAATTCCGATAATAGCAATGGCCATGACCCGTAATAGATTTTTTTTCATCAGACTGCGATTGAAATGTGTCTTTGACTCCGAAGTCACGCCCGAACAAAAAGTACAGAAAATTTGGAAAATCCAGCCATTATTTGATCGAATATTAGCCGGATGTCTCGAACAAGATCGTCCTCAAGAAATGAGTATTGACGAAATGATTATCCCTTTTACAGGGAAATGTCCCATGCGGCAGTTCTGCCCCAATAAACCCAACCCTGTTGGTCTCAAAGTATTCGTTTTAGCTTCGCCAAAAGGTGTTGTTTGCGATATGGCAGTATATCAGGGAGACACAACATTTCCCCAGTTAGTAAACCAAGGATTTGGTTTAGGAGAGTCTGCCATCATCCATTTGACTAGAACTTTGGTTCCCGGACATTTGCTGTTTTTTGACCGTTTCTTCACCACTGTTAAGCTCTGCGATGAACTATTAAAACGTGGATTTCATGCTACAGGCACTATAATGAAAAATAGAGTTCCAAAAGACTGTGCTCTGACTGAAGAAAAAATATTTAAGAGGCAAGCACGGGGAAGTAGCGAAGTAAAGATAAGACCAGACCGCAAGCTTGCTGTGACGATGTGGCTAGATAACAAGCCAGTTCTAATGATGTCCACTTGTTATTTTGGTCAAAACTGCGATGAATGTGAGCGATGGTCAAAGACAGCTAAGAAATACGTCACAGTGAAGAGGCCAGACGTTATCAGAAAATATAACGAAAATATGGGAGGCGTGGATCTCGCAGATAGAATGCTTTCAGTTTGCCCATCGCGACATCGTAAAAAGAAGTGGACGATTCGCGTAATCTCTCATCTATTTGATTTGTGTGTAGTAAACGCTTGGTTTCAGTACAAGGCTGTAGAATTAGCGAAAGGCAAATCAAATACAGACGTTAAACAAATACGAGAGTACAAATTAGATTTGGGAACCAAACTCATCACTGACAATGTGAAAAACAGCGAAGATGAAGACGAAACTGCTTATGACGACCTTCAGCCAAAACACAAAAAACGCAAGGCTCAAATAAAGCCAATTCCTTCCAGAGAAAGTCGTTTCCATTCTGCCACACATTTACCTGAATATGGCACAAAACAAAACCGTTGCAGAAAACGTGGCTGTGATAAAAAAAACGACTGTGTTTTGTACAAAATGTGAAGTTTACTTATGTTTTACGACCAATCGCAATTGTTTCAAAGACTTTCATGTAAACTGCTAAAATGGCTTAATTTAAAATTTTTTGTTTTGAAGGAAAAAAGTTTAGTTTTTTAAAAATATTTTTAAGGAAGAGTTTCAATTTCTGTTACTTGCAAATTCTTTAATAAAAACGATAAAAAAAAGGCTAAATATATTATTTTATTTGTATTATTTCTCACTGGAATAGGCTATGTCCTTTATAAAAGACATAGCCGTTTAATGCCCTTGTCCTTCATGTGGGACATAGTGAAAAACCACTTTTCCGAATTTATATTTTTTTCATAATTTTTTTCCTTTCTTAGTAATCGCTTAATCATGTCATACCAAAGTTTCAGAAAGAAATTCCCAAAAATGCAGATTCTGTACTCAGGAGGGTATAGTAAAAAAGTTATTCACGAAAAACGTTAAAAATCGTGATTTTTGAAACTTCTGAACCACTTCCCACGACCCAAGAAGGGACTACGAAAAAAATTTGTATGCAGTTTTTCGGACATTTATCTGGTTCAAGTCCATGCCAAATTTCAATATGATATCTTTCATGGCTTAGGATTTAATTACGAAAAACTAAAGTGTGACCGACAGACAGACAGACAGACAGACAGACAGACAGACAGACAGACAGACAGACAGACATGGCTAGATCGATTCCTCTTGTCACCCTGATCAATAATATATATATATGTCTATATCTATCGCGACTCCTTTGGTATGTTACATACTCCGTGCCAAACTTAATATACCCTTTCCTTCGGAAAAGGTATAAAAATCATTTTTGTATACAGATATGAGAATAAGAGAAAGAGTGTTTTTTTTCTAATGTGTAGGATGATGACCATAGTTAGAGCGATGTCGCAATTTTTTTTCAGCGAAAGCTTAAGTCTACATAGTAGCTATACACTCACCAAATTTCAATAAGCTGGGATGTATAGTAAAAAAGTTATCCACGAAAAACGTTAAAAATCGTGATTTTTGAAACTTCTGAACCACTTCCCACGACCCAAGAAGGGACTACGAAAAAAATTTGTATGCAGTTTTTCGGACATTTACCTGGTTGAAGTCCATGCCAAATTTCAATATGATATCTTTCATGGCTTAGGAGTAAATTACGAAAAACTAAAGTGTGACCGACAGACAGACAGACAGACAGACAGACAGACAGACAGACAGACAGACAGACAGACAGACAGACAGACAGACAGACAGACAGACAGACAGACAGACAGACAGACAGACAGACATGGCTAGATCGATTCCTCTTGTCACCCTGATCAAGAATATATATATATGTCTATATCTACCGCGACTCCTTTGGTATGTTACATACACCGTGCCAAACTTAATATACCCTTTCCTTCGGAAAAGGTATAATGAGAGTGTCACTTGTAGTATTGTATGATCAGAAAATATAAATTTTCTTGACTTTACTGCTTTGAAAACGCTATGTCTACACACAACCTCTTACAAATATATGCATGCATGCCGATTTACAAGTCCCGTTTATTGGCAAAGGCAAAACGTATTGTATGGCCAAAACGAACCAAAGGTTGCGTCAAACGTGATTTTCGTGTGCTCGACCGGATCGAACACAAAAAAGCGTGTTTGAACATGGTTTGAGTTAGCTTCCTCTCGCTGCTGGTCCGGGTGAATTTCAAAATATATAAAATGACATCTCTTGTTGTTCTATACTCTTTGTATATGGTTATGACCATTAGTGTTGAAACAAAATGAGTAAATACTACTTGATATCGAATACTTTTAGTCAATACTGAGTATAATTTGTACTCAATACTTACCACCAAGTATTTTCGCGGTATCGATACTTTAAAGTCAATATTTACTCATAATATTTTCCAAATTAGAGGGGGTTTTCCCTTTTTGAGGGACTTTTTCGATTTCATTTTGATATTGATTTTTCTTAAGAATTTTCTTAGAAAGGGAAAAGGGATGTTTATTCATTATCTAAAGGTAAAACCTGCGCCAAATTATTGGCAGCACTGACAAGAAACAGTAATTCAAAAAGAAATGGCCAAGTCTAATGTCTGGATCAATTTTACGCGCTTGGATTCCACAAGTGCAAAGTGCCGTATTTGTTTTTAAACAATGAAGTCTTGTGTTACCTGTGTCATGATATGTAAATACCAAGAATCATAAAAATTTACTTAATCTTGAGCAAGTACTACCTAGTATCGATACTTTTGGATCGGTATTTTAGTGGTATCGCCCTAGCAGCCAGTGCTATACTCTACAATAAGTTAGCATAAGTTTTTGTAAACTTTACTATCTTTAATAAATAAATAAATAAATTTTAGTGGTATCGATACTTTATCTCGATACATTAAATGAGTACTGGTATTGATACTTTAATGGTATCGTTTCAACACTAATGACGTAATATATGGTTATGACTAAACTGATTGTTAGCACGAAAACCTTTTAGTTTTTTTTTTTTTTTTGTTGAGAAAAATGTTAAGATTTTTTCATATAGAACGATTTTCTTTTGTTTTGATGCGTAGGGAATTGTGTAAGTTTATCTGAAGTTTGTGGGGAAAATTCAATTTTTCCTAATGGAAGCACTGCCTTGAATTGAAAAAGTAGCTGTGATGCCACCAAATCTTACATAAATTATACAAAAAATGTATCTTTTCGAACAAAATTATATATATAATTTTTTGAATTATGCCGTAAACAGAATAAGGACGTAAACGAATATTCGCCGGCCGAATACGCCGAAGAATTCACGCGAATTTGCGCTGGTGAACACAATGACAGTGAATGGCGATGTCATGTTGTTAGAATTTTGAAAAAATATGATTGAAAATATAAGTCATTTCCAGCAGAAAGTACAAACCCTCATTCTCGAAACAAAAGTTAAAAGATTTTATACAATTGCTTATGTTTTCTGATGTGTAAATTCTGCTATTCGCCAGTCGCCGGCTCTACCATTAGAATTAAATCTATTGTGGCGTATCCCAGTGGGAAGTTTTAGAAGTCATTCTTTTCTTCTTTCAATATATATTCAATTCTATAGGAATAAATGAATTCATTCATAGACAAGCATTGCATAATTCTAGTTTAAGGTAATGCATTACCGTTTTTCTAAAAAAGGAATGCAAAGAATAATTAAAATGAGCTTTGAGGGAAACTCCGTATTACAAAGTAATGAAGTTTTGTTACGTGACATGCCTGTTAAAGAAAAGAAAAATGTGGGTTAAAAAAGTTCAATGAGAGAATAGAAAGAAAAGTGTAAAATATGAATTTTTTTTTAAATATAAAAAAAAAAAAAAATTAAAATTAAAAAAAACAAGTAAAGAAGTTTACATCGGCTAAGCCGATTGCACACATACCTTTTCCTCAGCCTTTAATATGTTGAAACATTACCTTAACAAAAATTCCTGCCCTTTTCGTTGTTCTAGCTACACATTATGTGTGCTTCGATTTAGCTTCACAAACTCGAAATTATATTTAAGTTCAAATTTTTTGCGAATGGTGGGCATGGTCAAATTTTAACCGTTAGAGAACATTTTGTCTAGCAGCGAAATACTCAATTCAAAATAGTGAAAATGAAAATTTTTGCGAATTTCGCGAATGGTGGTCATGGTCAAATTTTAACCGTAAGAGGACATTTTGTCTAGCTGCGAAATACTCAATTCAAAATAGTGAAAATCAAATTTTTGCGAATTTCGCGAATGGTGGTCATGGTCAAATTTTAACCGTTAGAGGACATTTTGTCTAGCTGCGAAATACTCAATTCAAAATAGTGAAAATCAAATTTTTGCGAATTTCGCGAATGGTGGTCATGGTCAAATTTTAACCGTAAGAGGACATTTTGTCTAGCAGCGAAATACTCAATTCAAAATAGTGAAAATCAAATTTTTGCGAATTTCGCGAATGGTGGTCATGGTCAAATTTTAACCGTTAGAGGACATTTTGTCTAGCTGCGAAATACTCAATTCAAAATAGTGAAAATCAAATTTTTGCGAATTTCGCGAATGGTGGTCATGGTCAAATTTTAACCGTTAGAGGACATTTTGTCTAGCAGCGAAATACTCAATTCAAAATAGTGAAAATCAAATTTTTGCGAATTTCGCGAATGGTGGTCATGGTCAAATTTTAACCGTTAGAGGACATTTTGTCTAGCAGCGAAATACTCAATTCAAAATAGTGAAAATCAAATTTTTGCGAATTTCGCGAATGGTGGTCATGGTCAAATTTTAACCGTTAGAGGACATTTTGTTTAGCTGCGAAATACTCAATTCAAAATAGTGAAAATCAAATTTTTGCGAATTTCGCGAATGGTGGTCAAATTTTAACCTTAAGTGACGACTTTATTTGGCGGCAAAATAGAAAATCAGAAGAAGCAAAAAAAACATCATTTTTGTATACAGATTTGAGAATAAGAGAAAGAGTGTTTTTTTCTAATGTGTAGGATGATGACCATAAATATAGCGATGTCACAATTTGTTTTCAGCGAAAGCTTAAGTCTACATAGTAGCTATATACACACCAAATTTCAATAAGCTGGGATGTATAGTAAAAAAGTTATTCACGAAAAACGTTAAAAATCGTGATTTTTGAAACTTCTGAACCACTTCCCACGACCCAAGAAGGGACTACGAAAAAAATTTGTATGCAGTTTTTCGGACATTTATCTGGTTCAAGTCCATGCCAAATTTCAATATGATATCTTTCATGGCTTAGGATTTAATTACGAAAAACTAAAGTGTGACCGACAGACAGACAGACAGACAGACAGACAGACAGACAGACAGACAGACAGACAGACAGACATGGCTAGATCGATTCCTCTTGTCACCCTGATCAATAATATATATATATGTCTATATCTATCGCGACTCCTTTGGTATGTTACATACTCCGTGCCAAACTTAATATACCCTTTCCTTCGGAAAAGGTATAAAAATTCTAAGTGTTTCTACATATGGCAAGTGACGACCTAATCAAGTAAATACGTACCACTGACAAACACATCTACACTTCATGAACATATATACACGCCACGAATACATATACACATATACATACATAATATCACACCTTAATCTACTCCTAGAAAGACACAAAAATCATGAGCTCCACGGATAAAAAGTTGGCTCTAATCAATAAGCGAATTCATGCTAAGACGATCCAAAGGGCGAGTATGGTCAACAAAACAAAATTACTCCCAGCCGATATGATCGAGGTATATAACCCGAAGACGAAGGCCATTAATTTAGCTCCGCGACCGCAGCCGAAAATATCATCAGAACCTGGACTGGTGGACATGACACGCGATCCACGAAACCTCTGTATAATTAAAAGCGATAATGCCACGATACCACCACCCCAAAACATTCTACCCAGTGGGAAAGATGACGACGACGACGACATTCTAAGCATCGGAAGCTACGACCTAGAACTGGAGAATTGGGAAGAATTTGGAATTGACGATGAGCCAGTTTTTCCAAAAAAGGCACCAATCAATGTTTTCGACCGCACATTCCAAATCCCAGAAAGTGAGCTGGGTGATGCGATTCCCATTATTATTCGGGAAGTGGCCAGGAAGGCAGAAGATCACCGAAAGAAAAACGACCAAGGGTTTAACTCGAACATCAACTATTAGCCAAGGGTTTAACTCAAAGCTTCGTCCTTTTTTTGGACAGATTTCCTTGCGGTAATATATACAGAAAATTTTTGATGCAAGGGTTTAACTCGAACATCAACTAGCCAAGCCAAGGGTTTAACTCGAAGCTTACTTTTTTTGACAGACTTTTTTTTTGTTATGATACATATAGACGGACAATTGCCAATGGGTGAAACAGTTAGAATTTTTATTTTGTAGGCAGAGCTTAAAAATTCAATAAAAAACCAAATTTTTTTCTCTCTCTTTTTGAACTTTCATTCCTAATTTTTTTTTATACGAAATATTGAAGAACGATACACAGAAGAAACAACAAATGCGTGACATAGTGTCATCATCCGATGTTCCGTTTCCTTTTTTTTCTCTCATTCCTTCTTCTCAATATTATTTTATTAATGTTACAGCTTACACACTCTACATTACAAGACCTTTATGTAAATACATATAATTATTTCACTAATAAGAACAAAAAAAAAATTATGAATTTATGAATAAAAGAAATTTTTTTTGCGTGATTTTTAAATGATGCCTTTTTTTTCTCCCATAAAAGGGGGTGGAAGAAATTGCTAAAAAAAAAAAAATGGAAAGCTGAAGTAAGAAGCCTTTTTGGAGCCCGTTTCAGGGTAACTTTGGGCCCCTTTTTTATACGAAACATGGACAAACGAACTAGAATTTAATTAGGACGAACAAAAAGTACAGTACCAAGGGGAGCACGCTACAACTGTAGCCGGAGCAAAGCGTGCTCATGGACTGTGGACCGCAGAAATGTCCACAGTGGGAGGGCCACTCCAGACTCAGGACAGTGACGGTAGGCGGAGTACATGAGGGGTGGGCCTTTTTGTCTTCACAGTAAGCAGTATGATAGAATTATGAATGACGGTGGTATGAGTAGTGCGTGTTCGGAGTGTTTGGGTAGAATGAGTGTGGCGAAACTTAAGTTAGCAATTAGGAGTGTGAATTTTTCTTGTTTCGGACTGTAGGTGTTTGTATAACCCAATAATTTTTTTTTTCAGGTATCATCTTTGAACCCCTACTGGCACGACAATTTCATGTTTAATTGGAGAGAGGTTGCTGTGCGGTGTGGCAAGGCCCCACCCCAAACCGCGAGCTAGCCGGCCTTAAGCCACCGTGCCAAACCGCCCCTGCATACAACCAAGGCACCTTTCTTTTCCAATTACACTGGCGCCCAACGTATTCGCTTCTTTTCAACTTTGTTTTCAACATAAAACCGATTATTTTTCTCTCTCTCTCTCTCTCTCTCTATTAAACTAATTCTATTTGCATTCCTTTAAAAAAAAATAAAAATTAAAAAAAAATTTCTTTTTTTATACCTTTTCCGAAGGAAAGGGTATATTAAGTTTGGCACGGTGTATGTAACATACCAAAGGAGTCGCGGTAGATATAGACATATATATATATTCTTGATCAGGGTGACAAGAGGAATCGATCTAGCCATGTCTGTCTGTCTGTCTGTCTGTCTGTCTGTCTGTCTGTCTGTCTGTCTGTCTGTCTGTCTGTCTGTCTGTCTGTCGGTCACACTTTAGTTTTTCGTAATTTACTCCTAAGCCATGAAAGATATCATATTGAAATTTGGCATGGACTTCAACCAGGTAAATGTCCGAAAAACTGCATACAAATTTTTTTCGTAGTCCCTTCTTGGGTCGTGGGAAGTGGTTCAGAAGTTTCAAAAATCACGATTTTTAACGTTTTTCGTGGATAACTTTTTTACTATACATCCCAGCTTATTGAAATTTGGTGAGTGTATAGCTACTATGTAGACTTAAGCTTTCGCTGAAAAAAAATTGCGACATCGCTATAACTATGGTCATCATCCTACACATTAGAAAAAAAACACTCTTTCTCTTATTCTCATATCTGTATACAAAAATGATTTTTATACCTTTTCCGAAGGAAAGGGTATATTAAGTTTGGCACGGAGTATGTAACATACCAAAGGAGTCGCGATAGATATAAACATATATATATATTATTGATCAGGGTGACAAGAGGAATCGATCTAGCCATGTCTGTCTGTCTGTCTGTCTGTCTGTCTGTCTGTCTGTCTGTCTGTCTGTCTGTCTGTCTGTCTGTCTGTCTGTCTTTCTGGGATTTGGAATGTGCGGTCGAAAACATTGATTGGTGCCTTTTTTGGAAAAACTGGCTCATCGTCAATTCCAAATTCTTCCCAATTGTCCAGTTCTAGGTCGTAGCTTCCGATGCTTAGAATGTCGTCGTCGTCGTCATCTTTCCCACTGGGTAGAATGTTTTGGGGTGGTGGTATCGTGGCATTATCGCTTTTAATTATACAGAGGTTTCGTGGATCGCGTGTCATGTCCACCAGTCCAGGTTCTGATGATATTTTCGGCTGCGGTCGCGGAGCTAAATTAATGGCCTTCGTCTTCGGGTTATATACCTCGATCATATCGGCTGGGAGTAATTTTGTTTTGTTGACCATACTCGCCCTTTGGATCGTCTTAGCATGAATTCGCTTATTGATTAGAGCCAACTTTTTATCCGTGGAGCTCATGATTTTTGTGTCTTTCTAGGAGTAGATTAAGGTGTGATATTATGTATGTATATGTGTATATGTATTCGTGGCGTGTATATATGTTCATGAAGTGTAGATGTGTTTGTCAGTGGTACGTATTTACTTGATTAGGTCGTCACTTGCCATATGTAGAAACACTTAGAATTTTTATACCTTTTCCGAAGGAAAGGGTATATTAAGTTTGGCACGGAGTATGTAACATACCAAAGGAGTCGCGATAGATATAGACATATATATATATTATTGATCAGGGTGACAAGAGGAATCGATCTAGCCATGTCTGTCTGTCTGTCTGTCTGTCTGTCTGTCTGTCTGTCTGTCTGTCTGTCTGTCGGTCACACTTTAGTTTTTCGTAATTAAATCCTAAGCCATGAAAGATATCATATTGAAATTTGGCATGGACTTGAACCAGATAAATGTCCGAAAAACTGCATACAAATTTTTTTCGTAGTCCCTTCTTGGGTCGTGGGAAGTGGTTCAGAAGTTTCAAAAATCACGATTTTTAACGTTTTTCGTGAATAACTTTTTTACTATACATCCCAGCTTATTGAAATTTGGTGTGTATATAGCTACTATGTAGACTTAAGCTTTCGCTGAAAACAAATTGTGACATCGCTATATTTATGGTCATCATCCTACACATTAGAAAAAAACACTCTTTCTCTTATTCTCAAATCTGTATACAAAAATGATGTTTTTTTTGCTTCTTCTGATTTTCTATTTTGCCGCCAAATAAAGTCGTCACTTAAGGTTAAAATTTGACCACCATTCGCGAAATTCGCAAAATTTTGATTTTCACTATTTTGAATTGAGTATTTCGCAGCTAAACAAAATGTCCTCTAACGGTTAAAATTTGACCATGACCACCATTCGCGAAATTCGCAAAAATTTGATTTTCACTATTTTGAATTGAGTATTTCGCTGCTAGACAAAATGTCCTCTAACGGTTAAAATTTGACCATGACCACCATTCGCGAAATTCGCAAAAATTTGATTTTCACTATTTTGAATTGAGTATTTCGCTGCTAGACAAAATGTCCTCTAACGGTTAAAATTTGACCATGACCACCATTCGCGAAATTCGCAAAAATTTGATTTTCACTATTTTGAATTGAGTATTTCGCAGCTAGACAAAATGTCCTCTAACGGTTAAAATTTGACCATGACCACCATTCGCGAAATTCGCAAAAATTTGATTTTCACTATTTTGAATTGAGTATTTCGCTGCTAGACAAAATGTCCTCTTACGGTTAAAATTTGACCATGACCACCATTCGCGAAATTCGCAAAAATTTGATTTTCACTATTTTGAATTGAGTATTTCGCAGCTAGACAAAATGTCCTCTAACGGTTAAAATTTGACCATGACCACCATTCGCGAAATTCGCAAAAATTTGATTTTCACTATTTTGAATTGAGTATTTCGCAGCTAGACAAAATGTCCTCTTACGGTTAAAATTTGACCATGACCACCATTCGCGAAATTCGCAAAAATTTTCATTTTCACTATTTTGAATTGAGTATTTCGCTGCTAGACAAAATGTTCTCTAACGGTTAAAATTTGACCATGCCCACCATTCGCAAAAAATTTGAACTTAAATATAATTTCGAGTTTGTGAAGCTAAATCGAAGCACAGATAATGTGTAGCTAGAACAACGAAAAGGGCAGGAATTTTTGTTAAGGTAATGTTTCAACATATTAAAGGCTGAGGAAAAGGTATGTGTGCAATCGGCTTAGCCGATGTAAACTTCTTTACTTGTTTTAACGTAAAATCTAACCCAATTCTTTTAATACTACCATTTACTCTAACAATTCCTTTTTTTTTCCTTTTACACATTTTTTTCTTGGGCTATACAAACATCGCATAGGGAATTTTGTTTTTGAAGGGTTTATTGGTCTTAGGGTTCATCGCAGCAAGCTCTGTAAATTAAATGCTGGAGGCTTATGTGCAGGTATGGGCACCACTACATTGTTGTTTTGCGTGCATATTTGTATGCGTGGCACTGGAAAAAAATATTTTGCGTGAAATAAAAATTTATAAAACAGATTTGCTTTTTTCATAACTGTAACAGGAAAGGGCTTTGGGTTGTTCAATTTATGGTTTTGAAAACCTTATAATCTCATCGAAATCGATATTTGCAGTAGAAGTTTTTATAAATTAATTTTCATATTTTATATCAAACATATTTGCTTTTTATTTGCATTTATTATATATTTCAATTTTGCTTAAAACTATTAAATATTGAAAAAAAAACGTGTTAAAAAACGTGTAATATTACAATATTTCTTTAAATTAACGCGCATTAATGAAGCGGTATGAGCAACAAACGCAGTCAAAAAATTTTCAATTCGCTTTTCTACAATGTACTTTTTCGTCTATTTATATTCTCTCTATTCGCGCGATGCGGCACACGTCTGACTTGCTTCGAGTTTTTAGTCAGACTGGATCAATTTTCATTACTCCAAAGAGTATACTAATAGTAAAGAGATTGCATTTCTCTCATTTTTTGACGTTAGCCCATCGCACAACTACGATTCGTGTGAGCTATGCAAGCTGAACATGTTCAGATTATCAAAACAAATTTCTTGCTTGCTTGCTTGCTTATGTGCATGAACGAGCGCCTGAACGAAAAATCAATGCGAACGAATTGATGCCTAGGCCGCATTTTGTCATAACCCAGCGAAAATTTTTTGCCGATTTCCGTCAGACATCTGACAGAATGTCTGAAGTAATTACCGAGTCTGATGCCGATTTCCATCAGAAACTGTACCGAAAGTTGTATAAGCGGTTGACAAGAAATCGGAATGTTTTGTCTGAGAAATTTCGGAAGGAATTTCCGACATTCTGGGCTGATTTCGTAAAGAATTCGTAGTGAAATTCTTGAGAAATTATAGAGGAAATTTAAGATGTCTCTTAACAAATTCGGCAAAAATAACCGAATTTTCTGATGTATGTCGGAAATTTTTTACGGTTTGTCGCTTAGATTTCGTAAAGAAGTCGAATTAAGTACCCGATAAACGTCAGACTTTCTCATGAATGTCTTATTTGGATTTTTTGTAAAAAAGCAGACGTATTCATATTTCAAATAAGTAGTATTATTATATAATAGTATTATTTAAAATTTTTTTTAGCTTTTTAAATTTTTGTAGTTTATATATATATATATATATATCTAATAATACAAATAAAAAAAATAGAAGCCATAACTTAAAAAAAAAAAAACTTCCTTTCTTAACACTACAAATAACTTTAAAAAAAAATCTTTCAGATTTTTAGTTTTGACTTGTTTTCGAAACAATTATATCACCAATGTTGGAAATATATATAAAAGGAATAATAAAAAAGTAGCGTTAGAATTGCTTGTTAAAAAAATTATGTTTGTCGTCATTCCGCGTTTATGTTGGAAAGGTCGGAGAACAACTTTCGCTTATTTGTAGTTTATATATATATATATATATATATATCTAATAATACAAATAAAAAAAAATAGAAGCCATAACTTAAAAAAAAAAAAAAATTTCTTTCTTAACACTACAAATAACTTTAAAAAAAAATCTTTCAGATTTTTAGTTTTGACTTGTTTTCGAAACAATTATATCACCAATGTTGGAAATATATATAAAAGGAATAATAAAAAAGTAGCGTTGGAATTGCTTGTTACAAAAATTATGTTTGTCGTCATTCCACGTTTATGTTGGAAAGGTCGGAGAACAACTTTCGCTTATTTCGCTTATTTAAGCGGTCCTTGCTTAGGTTGAAAAACGTTTTTATATGTGCGTCTACGGTAGATGGAGTTGTTGTTGGAATGGAGTCCAGAGCAGTGTCTAAAAAATTTAAATTTACATAAGACATAACAATTAAAATGAGAAATATTTTTTAACTAGGGTTCGGAATTTGTTGCAAAATGCATTTTGTTTTTATGCGTCGTATGTTTTATGTGCTTTAGAAACACAACAGTGACCGAAGTATGACATTTTGTTTTTCACTTTGCACTAAAACAATTTCTGACGATACAATGTCATTTTTTGTTACTTTTAAGTGCAATTTTCATTGCATTATTTTTGTTTTTTTTTTTTGTCAACAACTTCCGAACCCTATTTATGACAAACCTTTGAGTAGACGTATGAAGAACATGTCCTTCGTTGCAGTATTGCTTTGCGAACTCGACCATGAAAACTTAACCGTGATGGCATCATTTTTAAAAATTATTTTAAGATTTTCATGAACAAATCTTTTTATATTAGCAAACGGCTGGTTCTTAAAGCGTTTTATCTAAAATTGTACGTAAACTATGATTTAGTTGGGGGAATCGTAAAAAAATTTTAAATAGTGTATAAACTTACCAACTCTGATTTCATGTTGTCATTATTTTTTAAGTCATTGTCAAAAGCTAAAATTTCATTACCGCATTCAAATTCGGGAATGGATATTGTGGATGTCATATTGACCAAACTTTTGAGCGCTTGGTCGACACTGGTTCTCAGGTGTATAAATTCTTGTGCAAAGTGTGTATACATTTTTTCATTTTCTTCGGCCTGCTTTTTATGTGCCTCCATGACTGAACTCAGTTTTATATCAAGTTCCTTATTTGCCGCTGTTAATTTTTGAAGTTGCTGCGAAATATTGCTCAATATTAGCTGGAAAGCTAAAAAGAAAATTTTTTAAAATATCATTGCAAATATAACAAATAAAAATGTATTTCTCACCTGCTTCATTACTAGATTCCATGATTATTTCGGATTTCGTATCTATATCTGTCTATATCTGTTAATTACATGTAATAAAATTAAAATGTGTCATTCTAATATGTTATTAAATTGATATTGTTACTCAAATGTTTTACAGAAGTGGAACAAAAACTAAAAGTGATTCCAATTTGAAGCGAATATATTTTTTTTTAATTTGTGGAAGTAAGATTTTAACGTAATTTGCTGAATATGATTCTTTTGTTGTTTTAAATATACCAAGAGCTTTTGCCGAACTGTTTTCAATGTCAAAGAAATATTCTAGATTTGTAACCTCATTACAAACAAGACATATATCATTGTTTTGTTTTTTTATTGATCGGATTACGTAAACAGTGTTATTAAATTCCACAAAATTGTTTGGTGTATTTATGCAGTATCTTCCACGTTCAGTTAGTATACTGGCATATACGTTTCGCTGTTTATTTTTCTTTAAAATAGGAAAGCACTTCAAATCTTTCCTTTTTCGAAAAAAATGCTTTTCTCTGTTATTCTATTAGAAATTTGCGCTAATATGTTGCTTCCACTTTTAATATGTTTTTTTAATTCGTATAAGTAATTTTCATATTTAAATGCACTGAAGGAATCTAGACACCCGTGTTTATTTACATCTTCAGCAAGATGACACAAAGAGTGCATATTGTACCCTAAACGCTTCCTGCCATACAATGAAGAAGTGTCGGCAATAAACTCTTTTAAAAGTAATTCAGCCTCTGAATTATACCGGGAACTCATACTTTCATCACCAAGTATTCGAATGGCTATTGAAAGTTTGCAAAAGTGCCCATAAAACTCATCCGGTAGAATATTTTTTAAAGCAATTATGGAACTGTATAACAAAAATGAACGAAATTCCGCCGCTTTCCATCTCTCCAGTTCCTCTACGGTTCTAGGTTTTCTATTAAATTCGAAGCTAAAACACTTTTCCAGTTCTACATTGGCTTTTGACAGCGCAACTATTTGATTACCATTTAGACTATACGGCTTACCTTTTTCTTTTACCCACAATTTCATAATTTGTTTTGTAACGCCTAGGCACACAACGTGCATGTACAAGGAAACTGTGTCACACATCCAACATCTATTACCTCTAATGCTAATGATTCTATTTTTGTGTGATGCTCCTTCTGATACCTATTTTTAAAAGATACGTCTGTGCGATTTTTCGAATTACTGATGGGTAAAATAATTCTTCTTTCGAGGTATTCACCCTTTTGTGTACATTTAGTACAGCAGTAAAAGCCAGAGTGGGATTTTACATTTAGCAAAAAGGCTCTTGCAGGAGCATCACACACAAAATTACCGATTTCAATTTTGTATACCTTGTTTCCAAACGGCAACCCACTTTCCATATATGTAATGTTTCCGCCTCGATCCAAGATCTTCTTTCCCTTAGCTCTAAAATCTACCCCAGATAATCCCGTAGAAGGCAGTACGTTTTGTTCGCCTGGGCTTGGCTCGCCGGATTGGGGGAGGTTCTTCCTACGACAATCTGGTATGGCAGGATTTCCAAAATATACGTACTACCGTAAATGGATGTTAATTCGAACCCAAAAAAAAACAACAATTTGTTGGCCACAGCCTTCATTCATTCCCTAAAGAGAGAGGCAGAAGGTGGAACCTGCCTTAACCCATACGCCCAACCATAGGTTCCATTGAATCTAAAGTAAATTATCTGGAACCACCCGTTCTTGTTTCCTCAGTCCTCAGATGTTCTGCGATTCAAGAAAATTTCAATTAACAAGACATTTTCAAAAAAATTAATTCAACTTAACATAACGAGAATTTATTCATTGTTTGCAAAATTAAGAGGCTTCTTACAAGCGCGTAAATTGCGTAGATGGCAAAATAAAAAAAAGAACAAAAAAAACCATAGTACTAAATAAATTAAATTACTACAAATTCAATCAATAATGGTCGTTCACTCGGCCAGAACTTTCTTCTTTTTTTTCTCTCTTTTGTTCCCTTTTATTTTCTTTTAAGGAAGGGAAAACCTCAAAAAAAAAGGAATTCTTAAACACCAAGATAAAGTTTTAAATTTTAAACAACAAAACAAACGTATATATATATTTACATATAAATTCCAAAAAGGTGGTACTTACATACATCTCGTTACTCGCAGGCCTGTGATGAACGAAGTGTAGTACAGCTGTAGGGGATTTCTTTTCTTAAGAACGTTATGAAATAATATTTAACTCATATCTAACTATTATCATATACTGATAGAAATACGCGGGCCAAATGACAATTTCAATTACTTCTTGAACATAATCTTCGCGGTCTAGAAATAACTAATTCAATTTGATTCGAATTCCCTTTTGTTTTGTTTTGTTTTTTTTTTTTTTTTTTTTTTTTTTTTTTTTAGTGATTAAAAGTTGGCTTGAACGGGGCTATTCGGATTGAGAACAAAACTCAACTTAGCGGCATTGAGCAAGAAAGAAACGCTGTCAAAACGCTGAGAAATCTTCAAATGTCTCTTTCACTCATTCAGAACGTTAAACCGCGTTTTCAAAATTCCCTTTCCTTCTCGTGCTTTAACTTTTCGTTCTCTGTATTCCTCGCTTTACCCCTTTGCCCTTGAAATCAGCAACCCTTCCAGCAGCACATGCTTCTTCCAGCTGGAATCACTTTGTGGTTAGGACGAAATCCCAGAGTTGGTAGGAGACTCCAATGGAGGCAACGGGTAAAAAAAACACGCCGACTCTCAGTGAACACCAATCGTAGCTGGAGTTGGAACACCCGGAAGGAAAGTTGGATGACTACCAATGCTTTCTACAGCAGAGAATGCAATCCCCTCCGATGCGGTGGAAATCTGCCAATGAACACTAATCAATCCTCTTTCTTCGACCTCAATTTAATTGTTTTACCTGTTAGAAGAGCCAAAAGTAGCGCCGTTGCCAAAACTTAAAGATGTTACCGGAGTACGTTCTTAGAAGTTCGTAATTTGTTCGTACAAAAGGTCAGCCGACCAATTCCAACGTAAGATAAGAAATGAAGGAACAGCAAACGCTGTCAATGCAACTAGCCCTGATTTCGACTCAGCAGTGGCCTAGCAGGAGCGAGAGAAGGACAACCAGCAGGCATTCGCGAAATTACTTTTGATCGCAAATGGGGCTGCCAACTAACAAAAATTAACAGCTGTATTGCTCCAGAAACAAAATCGAACCAAAATATCTACCAAAGTAGGTAGTACATTACAAACCAGATGCTTTTATAAAACCTGTTGAAGTAAAAGCATCGGGAAGCCAAAACAACTTATTGCTTATCAAAAGGGAGTAGCAACGGTTAGCTGAAGTGTCGTTGTATGTCTTTTGCATGGAAAATGGCCACCTTGTGATCCTTCTCATCCTTTAATTCATAGTAACTAGATCCCCTTTTCTGCAGCACAGTGGCTTTAACGAATTTTGGGGCTAATTTGGCATTAAACGCCGCAGATTTGTTGCTTTGTGCAAAGTTCCTACGGAAAACAATTTCGCCTGGCTTAAATTCGTCTGGCCTCGAACGTAGGTTGTAAGTCCTCATATTAGCGTCGTACGCGGCCTTCAGGTTGGATTTTATCTGTTCCTGGATAATTTTAATTTTATCCGTCATATCCAGAACACATTCGCCCTCTTCTAACGATTGGAGTTTATTAAGGAGCGGGTAAGTATTACCGTTTAAGATCATAGGATGACCAAATAAGGCGAAGTATGGTGAGCAGCCTATGGAACTATGATGAGCTGAACGAAGAGCAGTTGATATGTCGCCTAAGTGTATATCCCATTCCTTTTGTTCTCCCTTTAAATAGGAACGGATAGCAGCTATTAATGACCGGTTGACCCTTTCAGACAAATTAGATTGGGGGGAATATATTGCTGTTAATACATGCTTAATGCCAAACTGAACCAAAAATTTTTTGAAATTGTGACATTTGAACTGAGATCCGTTATCCGACACTACCACTTCGGGAACCCCAAAAACCTGGAAAACTAGCGTTCTTAGGACTTCTACTACCGAAGCAGATGAAAACTTGCGAACAGCTTGAACGATTGGATATTTAGAAAAATGATCCACTACCACAAATACTCCAATATTGCCTCCTTTAGACCGCGGAAAAGGTCCTATAAAGTCAACGTAAATCCTTTGGAAGGGGCGAACGGTTCGGATTTGTGCACCCATCGGGGGTCTGAGAACTTTGTTTGGGGCCTTACTTTGCTTACATATCTCGCACCTGGAAATAAATTTTGTGACGTCAGCCGTCATCTTCGGCCAATAGAAGTTTCTTCGAAGCTTTTCTAGCGTTTTCCCAATGCCTCCATGAGCAGAAGTAGGTGGACAGTGAGCACTAACTATTAGAGGGTATTTTAGATCCGATGGGATCCAAAGCTTCCAGACGGTGGATTCAGAAAAATTTTCGTCTTTATCAAATTGAGTTTTTTTGTAAATTAAGCCCTCGCAAACTTTCAAGTCAGGCAATTTATTTTGATTTTCTGCAATGGTTTTAAGCAAATTACGGTAATCCTCACTCTGAAAGGAGGGAGAGTTAAGGTCAATGTCGGGAAAATGGCTCAGCTCACAAAGTTCTTCACTTGATAGGCGTGAAAGGGCATCCGGGACCACATTAAGGGAACCTTTCCGATGTTCAATGTCAAAATTGAAAGCTTGGAGCTTTAACGACCAACGCGCTAGCCTGCCATTAAGATCTTGCTGCTTCATGAGCCATTTCAAGCTAGCATGATCTGTCACTACGGTGAACTGGTGTCCCTCTACGTACTCCCTAAATTTCTCTATACTCAGCACAGCGGCCAGACACTCAAGCTCGGTAACGGAATAGTTCCTCTGCGCCTTGTTCAACTTAAGTGAAAAATACGCAATCGGACGCTCGTTACCTTCTTCATCCTTCTGGGCAAGGACACCACCAACACCTGTGGAGGACGCGTCACATTGTATGACAAAGGGCCTATCAAAGTCGGGTGTTAATAAAACGGGAGCGGAAGTTAGACGATTTTTTATTTCTTTAAAGGAATTCTCAGCCTCCTGCGTCCAACAAAAAGGTTTATCCTTCCGAAGTAAGTCGGTCAAAGGAGAAGTCAAGGCGGCGTACCCTTCAATAAAGCGGCGGTACCACCCGGACATTCCGAGAAAACCACGAAGTTGACGCACATTCTTAGGAGCTGTAAGGTCCTTAATTGCTGAAAGCTTGCTAGGATCCGGTTTTATGCATCCATTGCCTACCAAATATCCGAGGTTACGAACTTCTCTCAAGCAGAACCTGCATTTCTTCAAATTCAGAGTGAGCCCAGCCTTCCTTAGCAAATAGGCTACTTGATGAAGCAAGGAAATGTGACTTTCGAAGGTCTCAGAAATTAACAACAAGTCGTCGAGGTAAACTAGAATACGATTTCGCATTTCTGGAGGCACAATCATGTCCATAAGTCGACACATCGTCTGCGGAGCATTAGTTAAACCGAACGGCATGACCTTAAACCGGTATAGGGGCCGATTAGGAACGGTAAAGGCTGTCTTATTTCGTGATTCTTCAGCCAAACCAATTTGCCAAAACGCGTGCTTTAGGTCAAGGGAGGTGATGAAATCTGCTTTAGGTAATCTGCTTAGGATGTTGTTTAGCTTCGGCTGAGGGTAAGCATCCTTCACTGTTACCGCATTTAATCTCCTAGAGTCTAGGCAGAGGCGTAGTTTTCCTTCTTTTTCAACCAACGTTACTGGGCTGCTCCATGGACAATTAGGCGGGGCGGGCTCGATCACTCCTAGCGCTAGCATATTGTCAACTTCCGCATGAATTTTTCTTTCTACCGCTGGTGAGATGGAAAAGTATCTTTGCTTAATGGGTTTAGTACCAGTTTCGACTTCAATCGAATGCTCTAAATATGAAGTTTTCCCTAAACCATGTACTTCATACGAAGGAAAAAGGTCAATTGCCTGCTGAAGAATGCCCGCTTGAGATTGGTTAATGGAATGCAAGTGGTCATCCACTGAAGAAAGCTCAGAAATATCGAACCCACTTCCCATATTATCAAACAATTTTTTTAATAGGCCAAATGACCTCCAAAAATCGATCCCGAGATATAAATTTTGCTTTAAATCAGGAACAATATATATGTTCATCGCCTTGCAGTTTCCTTGGAATTCGATCATAGTGTTTATATAACCAACGATACGATATTGTTTACCTCCTGCAGTTTCTACACTTTCAGATATGGATTTATATGGTTGTGTTTCTTTCAGATATTCGTAAGCAGCTTGTCCTCCAATGCAAGAAAGAGTTGCCCCTGAGTCCAGAAGACCAAGAAAGTCCTTACCTAACAGCTTAATGTGCGCAAAAGGCCTTATATCATTTTGTGAATTTTCAAAGGACGAAATACTGGCCCTTGCTCGTTTTCTAAGTAGCAAAACTGATTTCCAGAATTTTCTTAGCCGAAGGGTGTTGCGCTTGTGGAACCTGTGAACTACTTTCGTATCCCCCAAATACTCCAACGAATCATTAAAAATTTTAGAGCGCAGTTCATTGTAATCGGAAAGCCTTTCTTGATATGGTTTAAATTGAGAAGATAAAGGTTTAACTGAAGTTGTCTGTACTGGCGACAGTCTTTTTTGTATTATTAGGGCTTCGGAGTTTTGGCCTACTTTTTCGAGTGGAGTCTCCGAAGTTCGCCACTCGCTGGTTAGTTTTCCTTTTTATTGCAATTTGTACAGTGAGGTTTGTAAACCTTTTCTGCCCCACAACCATAACAAAAAACGCTCCGGTCTTCAAGACAGTTTTGAAAGGTATGCCCTGTTTTACGACAATTCCAACAAACTATGGTGAAGGTTTTAGCTTTCTGAGATATTTCATCAACCGATACAGAAGAAATGTTATTTGCAACCAACGGTGGCTCGAAAGCGCTAAGCTTTTTCGGTGTAGTTTTGAGTGCGACCTCAAATTCTGCGTTGCAACTCTCACGACGTAAAACTAGATTTCTGAGCTGAGCAACTGATTTTATGTCCAAAAAAAATAACTCCTTTCGCAAATTCGGTTTTAAATTTTTCCGGAGGATCTCGACAAATTCAGATTCGGCCAAGGACGAATGAAGCCTGTCACAAAGTCTAAGAACATCATAGTAAAACTGGTCAAAGCTCTCGTGAGAATGCTGCTTTCGCTCACGGATGAGATCTCGAATATCAGAGTCTGAACAATGATCATTAAAATGTTCTCTTAAGGCCCTACAAATTGAATTCCAATTGGCTGCTGGGTTATCCCGACGATGACGCCAATACCAATCATATGCGTCCTTTTTAAACAACAAATAGCCATGGTCTGTGAGGGCATTAGAATTTGATGGAAAATTGTCTTTGGCCAACGTATTTACAATATAAATGAATTTTTCCACCGGAAGACCGGATGCTAATCCAGTGAACGTAATATTCCAACTGCTGATGAGGCTAACCGCTCGGCTATTTTCTGCTACAGTCGAACGTGCTATAGAAGGTATTGCCGAAAAATAGGGCATAGGATTTTCTCTCGAATTAATGTTTCGTTCCGCATTCTTAGCTGCAGTGGAGCTATTACCAATAAAAAAGTCGTTCACGCCTGAGATTCGATTAGGCCAATCTGGTTCGATGAACCCTTGGCGTTGCATTTGTGCGTTTCGTGTTAACGTATCTAGGCAGTCTTGAATTTTCTTCAATTGCGTACTTAATTTTTGCTCAACCGAATTTGAAATTCTACTCTCCATTGCGGATTCAGCGGGATTTAAAACCTGACTTACCGAAGGATTGAGGACAACATTTCGTGGAGGGAATGAAAGATTTGGAAATAAGGGAAAACTAGGAGTTTGTGTCGGGTGGATTGAACTAGCAAGGTTGTTATTAAGCGATAGAGTTTGTAATTGGTGAGACTGCGGCTCCTCGGCTCCGCGTAAATCCGAATGGGCCTGATTTTTATTGGAAATTGTATTGGGAGTAAGCTTCAGAGAATTTTGAGAAATTCTAGTTTCACATCGAGGACAAAGTTCTGAGGATTGTAAATAGTTCGCCAAACATTCTTCATGAAAAGAATGCCTACACTTCGTTGTAAGTGTAGGAGAATTTTCAAGGCTTAGAAAACAAATTACACATGTGTTAGGCGCTGGCAAGTCTAAATTCAATGGATCATCACTATGTCTCACAGCCATGATGATTAATATTATTTGGTTATTTTTATTATAAAAAATATTTTTTTTTTCAATAAATCCGATGTAAATATTTAGCAGAAAAAGGAAATCTTGAAAACGATAAATTCTTAAAAAAAAGGAAAATTCGCTGTTTAAATGGCGTCTTCAAAAATTTGATTCAGCTTCGGATAACTTTCTCCCCCTTTTCTTTTTTTTTCTTTTTGTAATAAGGGACCAATCTTTAATAAGACAACAATATGGAAAATTTAAAATCAAAGTTTATCTCAAATACAACTTGAATCGCTTCACATACCAAATGACTGAGGAACAATACTGACTTCAGGGAATGCATGAATTCTGTAACTAGATATTAGAATTTTTAAAAGATGGGAATGAGTACTGCTTGATTCTCGGACGGACTAGCCAAGCGGTAACCGCTAGAGCCCCGTATATCCAGATAACTCAGAACAGATAATCTCCAGAAAACAAAATTAATAACTAGACTGACTGAAAATAAAGGCTTGCGGCCTAGCAAAGTCTAATGCAGGAAGCGGACAAAATTAATTTACGTACGCAAATAACATTTCTGTTACTCTCGACAACCAGAATAGTATTGACAGACCACCAACCATAACTAAGATTTTAAGTGTATTACCTTAACAAGTTGTCAATCGGTCTTCTTCTACATCTCTTTGACTTTGACTCAACGGTCATAAACCACCTGGGCTTGGCTCGCCGGATTGGGGGAGGTTCTTCCTACGACAATCTGGTATGGCAGCATTTCCAAAATATACGTACTACCGTAAATGGATGTTAATTCGAACCCAAAGAAAAACAACAATTTGTTGGCCACAGCCTTCATTCATTCCCTAAAGAGAGAGGCAGAAGGTGGAACCTGCCTTAACCCATACGCCCAACCATAGGTTCCATTGAATCTAAAGTAAATTATCTGGAACCACCCGTTCTTGTTTCCTCAGTCCTCAGATGTTCTGCGATTCAAGAAAATTTCAATTAACAAGACATTTTCAAAAAAATTAATTCAACTTAACAAAACGAGAATTTATTCATTGTTTGCAAAATTAAGAGGCTTCTTACAAGCGCGTAAATTGCGTAGATGGCAAAATAAAAAAAAGAACAAAAAAAACCATAGTACTAAATAAATTAAATTACTACAAATTCAATCAATAATGGTCGTTCACTCGGCCAGAACTTTCTTCTTTTTTTTCTCTCTTTTGTTCCCTTTTATTTTCTTTTAAGGAAGGGAAAACCTCAAAAAAAAGGAATTCTTAAACACCAAGATAAAGTTTTAAATTTTAAACAACAAAACAAACGTATATATATATTTACATATAAATTCCAAAAAGGTGGTACTTACATACATCTCGTTACTCGCAGGCCTGTGATGAACGAAGTGTAGTACAGCTGTAGGGGATTTCTTTTCTTAAGAACGTTATGAAATAATATTTAACTCATATCTAACTATTATCATATACTGATAGAAATACGCGGGCCAAATGACAATTTCAATTACTTCTTGAACATAATCTTCGCGGTCTAGAAATAACTAATTCAATTTGATTCGAATTCCCTTTTGTTTTGTTTTTTTTTTTTTTTTTTTTTTTTTTTTTTTTTTTTTAGTGATTAAAAGTTGGCTTGAACGGGGCTATTCGGATTGAGAACAAAACTCAACTTAGCGGCATTGAGCAAGAAAGAAACGCTGTCAAAACGCTGAGAAATCTTCAAATGTCTCTTTCACTCATTCAGAACGTTAAACCGCGTTTTCAAAATTCCCTTTCCTTCTCGTGCTTTAACTTTTCGTTCTCTGTATTCCTCGCTTTACCCCTTTGCCCTTGAAATCAGCAACCCTTCCAGCAGCACATGCTTCTTCCAGCTGGAATCACTTTGTGGTTAGGACGAAATCCCAGAGTTGGTAGGAGACTCCAATGGAGGCAACGGGTAAAAAAAACACGCCGACTCTCAGTGAACACCAATCGTAGCTGGAGTTGGAACACCCGGAAGGAAAGTTGGATGACTACCAATGCTTTCTACAGCAGAGAATGCAATCCCCTCCGATGCGGTGGAAATCTGCCAATGAACACTAATCAATCCTCTTTCTTCGACCTCAATTTAATTGTTTTACCTGTTAGAAGAGCCAAAAGTAGCGCCGTTGCCAAAACTTAAAGATGTTACCGGAGTACGTTCTTAGAATTTCGTAATTTGTTCGTACAAAAGGTCAGCCGACCAATTCCAACGTAAGATAAGAAATGAAGGAACAGCAAACGCTGTCAATGCAACTAGCCCTGATTTCGACTCAGCAGTGGCCTAGCAGGAGCGAGAGAAGGACAACCAGCAGGCATTCGCGAAATTACTTTTGATCGCAAATGGGGCTGCCAACTAACAAAAATTAACAGCTGTATTGCTCCAGAAACAAAATCGAACCAAAATATCTACCAAAGTAGGTAGTACATTACATATATAGTTGAAGATCGTCAATGAAATACTTCAGAAACTCATTTGAGTCCTTTGGTTTTGAATATTTGTCAACAACATTATCAATTCCTACATTGATATAAACTCCTAACAAGAAAACCTTTTCATATCCGGCAACACTTATTAATATCGGCCAGAGACATTTTTTTGAGCTCTTGAAAATAGGGAGACCGTCTATACCAAAATTTAAAGTTAAACTGGTTAAGTCATTTGGAATGACGGTTTGGTTTAAAAAGTCAGTCATGCAGCCCATAGTGAAAATAAGAACCTTTTCCCATTTCTGTAATTGTGGTTTTTTTAGGAGTTCCGCGCAATGTGCGCAAATCTACGGGCAAAGTATCGTCAAAGGTTTTTAGTTTTTGTAGCAATTCGTTCATTGCTCGTGAAGAAATTGCATGTCTGATCGACCATTCGCTCAGGAATTCTTTGAAGTCAAAATTTTCAATTGAATTAGATTGCATTCCGTGATCAGAATAAATTTGTTGACAAATCGAAGGCAAAGATTCCATAAGTAAAGGGTTTGCAGCTTCATTCACTACACTTTCTGAATGTATAACGCCAGCTTCTCTATTTGAAGCTTCGGGGTTACTAGTAACATTGAGCATACTATAATTCTTAGTTTCACTTTGAACTCCTGTGCCCATAACGCTCGAAACCAACAGTTTCGCCGCCTTTTTCGTTTTACGACGAATTGCTTGGCCCGATATCATATCTATAGATAACTATAAGTCAACTTCTTACCTTCTGATATTTTTAATGCAATTAAAATGCAGTTTATCGTTATATAAATTGTCCAACACGATGCGTGGGAACAGGAAAAAAGACAGTGCTGTATAAAGCAAAAAATAAAAACTCCCTAACATTTTCGGGAAAAATCCGTAACAATTTTTACCTATTGGAAGTATAACAAATCTGTTATTTTTTCCCTACCGGCTGCATTACTTTCAAAAATCCCTTACAAAGGGCAATTTCCCAACAAATAACATCACTGCCTAAGAGAAATTCGGACAGTTTACAAAGCTGGCGTTTGTTTATCTGTTGAAATATCAGATATTTCTAAGAAAGTGCGGATATTAAAGTGAAGATAACTTTAGACTATTTCCAGACATTTCTTGTCAATATCGCAAAAAAAATTAGAGGAATTTCGGACATATCGGGAAATGTTCTGAAAAAATATCCGCTTTTGTCTGACGTCAGACACGTCTGACATAAATGTTCGGTGGGAAGTAAATATCAAGTGTTCGTTTTTATTATTAGTTATTTTTCTTGTAATTAAATGCGTTGTTATTATTTGCCCGGTATATTGATTTAATTTAAAAAAAAAAAAGAAACATGTACCTAATTTTTATCCCAATGCTTATGATGCTAAATTTTTCATAATCAAAAATCAAATCTTGTTTGGTATGATAATAGAATACTTTATTTGCTGCAAAGAAAGATATACTCATCTTTTAAAAATCTTATCTATATTTGTACTTACGTTTGCGTACGGTTTTTAAAATTCCACGTTTTTCTTATCGAAGGAGTTGAGCTTTGTTTACGAAATTTGGTATGATCTTTCACTGAGGCGTGACTTATAACAAGTCCGAGAAATAACAGGGACTCGATGGGACCATTGTTAAGGGTACCTCTAGTACTAGGGTCTGTCACAAAAATCCCAAAACTGCCTCAAAATCAGACTTTGCGAAAAAGTTTTTTTTCAAAGTTTTTGGGCGTGGCTTAGAAATTATTTCAACATGTGTGTCTGTGTCGGATATTTCATTGTCAGGCTCACATGACTATAACACCCTTACTTGTTTTGTGTTTCCTTTGTTATTAGATCACAGTTAATATGCAGAACTGATCCGCAATAAAAGCGCAATTGGACCAACGGTTTAAGCTCATGCAGAATAAGTAAAGTTGACTTTAAACAATCAAGAAAGCTAAATACACAGCCTAGACAATATTGGCGGATTATATTTTTCCTTTCTGTACAGAAGTTTTCACAAACCAAATATAGAGGCGACAATCTGCGGGCCATATCGGTCGGATGGGCAGACACAGACGGACATGTCTAAATCGATTCAGTTTTTGATCCTGATCAAGAAGATTTATATTTGTTTATATCGCCGGAGCTTAGTTCCAGCAGTTCCAAGTTTCGCTAAAAAATTCATATACCCTGCTTACGCTGGGTATAAAAATACCACAGAAAATGTCCATATCATGAATTTATTAAGTATAAATGTCATTCCATCTGTCCGTTTTTCGCCGTAGCCGTAGCCGCTATGCGGGCGAGCCCTTAATCGAACCGATTTAACGAAACCCTTTTCTCTAGTGATGGGCGATACCGATACGATAGTATCGGGTATCGATACTTTTGGGGCGATACTATCGAAATTTGGCATCGATTCTTTCGCAGCGCGATACTTACTAGTATCGATACTTGGAGACTTAATTTAGAGTATTCTGTCTGAATTGGGTACTCGTTCCTTGCGAAAGACTTTTTTCAATGGCGGCTTTAATAATGGATGAGTGCGGGAATTGACTTTCGCCAGAGCATTTGAAAAGAAGAATTTTCCTTGCTGCTCTGAACCAACAATAGGCCAATTCACAGCTCATGCTAATTTAAGGTTTAATATGCTAATTTGCTTTTTTTTTTGGATTTTCATTAAAACTGCTCAAGATACTGTACATAATTTGCATATATAATACATACATTTCAAATACATACCCCGAAAATATTTTTTAAGTATTTCATATTTTATAATTTCTTTACGATCATCGTAATGATAATGCGGGTAAGGAAGAGTTTAGCCTATTATTGCGCTTCAAAGCACTTATTTACACAGGGGAGCGGATATAAAAATGGGTATCGTTTTATTCGATACTATATCTTGGTATCGATTCCTTTAGCCGCGATAGTATCGTTGTATCGATACTGATTGGACTTGAGTATCGCGATACCCAAGTATCGATACTGGTTTCGGATTTGCCCATCACTACTTTGCTCTCTCACGTTCAACAGTTCGACCTCCAGCGTAGAGCTGCAAAACTATCGATGGTACTATCGATACTATCGATAGTTTCTATTTTTAATAACCATCGATGGTTTTTATTCGCCATCGATAGTTAGATAAGCATCACTAACAGACAATGTTGCTCATCTTTAGCTAAAAAAGGACGCGAGTACTTGGCGATAAGTAGAAATTTAGATTTGTGAGAAATTCCGACCACTTCAACGGAATTTGAAAGAATGTTCAGTAAATCGAAAATTCTTATTTCGGACAGAAGGACGTCCTTTGAACCCAAAAACGTCGACATGTTATTGTTTTTTAACAAAAATCAATGCCTGGTAAATTAATTACCTTGTGATTTTTGTTACCTTTTTTGTTTTTTGAATGATATATGAACTGTTTACCAATAAAAATTCTGTAATATGTTGAAAGCTATAAAATCTAAAAAACGTATGCAACTTTTGTCATTATTAAATTGTCTAAAAATAAACAACTAGTTAAAATTTTTCAATTCAAATTTTAACTCCGGGTCATGCGATACTATCGACGATATATCGATAGTTTGGACTATCACTATCGAAACTATCGATGGGCCGACTATCGATAGTATGACAGCTCTACTCCAGCGACGACGGCACAGTTTATGATCGCAACCATATAGGACTATAGGTCTAACTCTTCTTCTTCCTAATCCCTGCAATGTGTTAGAGCTACGCTGCTTCAACATATGCATATAGCATGAGGAAAAGAGAAGCACGCTATGGCAGCGAAATCTTTAGCTCTGCTGTGGTGAAATGCATTGCCACTTTTAATTTTATTTTTGGGAGATTTTTGAGTACATTACATATAAAATATCTACCAAACTCATAAAATGCCATGAAAAGCTTGGAAAACATAAAAATAATCAAGGAAACTCAATAGTAAGGAAAAATAGATATGGTTTTTTTTTTTGTCCTACCCCGTCCACATAACTTTTTGATCACACTTTTTCAGCAAAAATACTAAATTCTATATACAATCAAATTCGTAGCAGTAGTCAAAAATGTGCTTAAGGTTTTTGTTGGTAGCTTTTTGGTGAATTTCCCCAATTCGTTGAATTTCCTATACCTGCCTAATGGTGTATTTTCCCATCGCGGCAGAGGCTTTTTGACGTCGACAGTTAGACCTACAGTCCTACATGATCGCAACCATGTAAGACTGTAGGTCTAACTGTCGACGTCGAAAAGCCTCTGCCGCTTATAAGAAATATACCATTGGGCAGGTATAGGAAATTCAACTCTCTCGAGAAATTCACCAAAAAACTTCCAACAAAAACCTTAAGCAGGAATAGGAAATTCAACTCTTTCGAGAAATTCACCAGAAGGCTACCAACAACAATACTGGTAGACACAAAGTGGCACTATGATGCCACTTGTGAGAAAATTATCAAAGAAAAACCGGGAACGGCTCGGTTTTTTATATTGCTTGGAAAGTTCATAATTGAAACTTTATAAAATGTATTACGATATGTTTTTGCTCAATGTGTTCATTTTGTAATAAATTGACATACATTTTTGACTACGGCTACGAATTTGATTGTACATAGACTTCAGTATTTTTGCTGAAACAGTGCGATCAAAAAGTTGAGTGGACAGGGTAGAACTACAAAACAATATATTTTTCTCCTTAATATTGAGTTTCCTTGATTAGTTTTATGTTTTTCAAGCCTTTCATATCATTTTATGAGTTCGGTAGATATTTTATATGTAATGTACTCGAAAATCTCCCAAAATTAACAATAAAAGTGGCAATGCATTTCACCACAGCAGAGCTAAAGATTTCGCTGCCATTGCATGCTTCTCTTTTCCTCATGCTATATGCCTATGTTGAAGCAGCGTAGCTTTAACACATTGCAGTGATTAGGAAGAAGAAGAGTAAGACCAAAGACCTTATAACCAGTGTTGCCGTTTTGTGTACTTTAGTACGCATTGCGTACTTTTTCAATCACCTGAGTACTTTTTATGTACCAAATTATTTTTGGTCGATTTGCGTACTATTTCGCTCAACTTCCCATTAGAGTTGCAGGACTATCGATTTCAGTTTTTCTTTGATTGTTAAAGGTTAAAATTAGAAACTGGGCTAACGATCAGCTCGATTCTGAATATTCCCGGGGAATTTACTTTTCTCGGCAGTAAACTTCATCTTTTTTAAATATGTGGGAATGGGTATTTGATCCACTCATAATTTTCGTTACTCTATCTATTTAAAAAATGATAATTTTAGTCTCGAGAAATGTAAATTCCCCGGGAATATTCAGAATTGGGCTGTATTTCTTCCATTCCTCTTTGTTTCTCTTTATGATTTTTCACTGATTTTTTATGTTGCTCGTTAAACCGAGTGCAGAAAAAAAATTTATGCCATTTTGCTCGTTATATAAAGTATTCAATAGAAATAATTTGAATGCTCGTTAAATGCGAGCCTCGCTAAAGCGAATGCTCGTTAAAGTATTTTTAATAAGTTTATACTCAAAACTAGTCTTTTAGTCTAGTCTTTGACTAAAAAAAAAATTCATCTTGTATAAATATATTACCATGATGAAAAAATTACGTTTGTTTTTGTGATTTTTCTTTTTCAAAAAAAAAAATATATATGTGCGTACCTTTTCTATAAAAAAGGTCCGTTTTGTGTACTTTTTGCTCAGTTTTTTTTGGCAACACTGCTGCTTATTGCCTATATGACTTTCATACAATACATGACTTTGGTTGCGTTCGGATCATATAGAACTATAGCTGCAACTTCGGCCAAAAGCTATTACGTGGTACTCCACACCTACTATTACGTGGTTCACCACAACACTGGGCTTATGGCGTGGTTCACCACAGTTGAACTTTTTCACCAAATCATGCCATAACGCGCCAAAATTTGGCCGAAGTTGCAGCCATATAGAACTATAGCTGCAACTTCAGCAAAAAGCTATTACGTGGTACACCACACTTTCTATTACGTGGTTCACCACAACACTCGACTTATGGCGTGGTTCACCACAGTTGAACTTTTTCACCAAATCATGCCATAACGCGCCAAAATTTGGCCGAAGTTGCAGCTATAGTTCTATATGGTTGCAGCTATAGTTCTATATGGTTCGGATGCTTGGTAAGTTTCCATAGAATTTCTGTGAATAATAATTTTTTGTTTCAGGCATACTCTTGAAACCGTTAATTTCGTCGTTCTGCGTTGGATTTGTTGCTTTTGCTGATTACGTTTTTTTGGTGGTTGTCGTTTCCTAGACGTTGTCGATAGCAAAATTTTCCCTAGGGCTTAATTTTTCTATTGCTTTGATTTGTCGCTTATCCTAATAGGGCTATGAGTGAGCCAAAGGAAAAGGCAAAGCGTAATCAAATAAGTATTAAGCGGTGTTGCTTACCGCACTGTCGCAAATATAAGCGTGACTGTGCAGATTACAGGTTTTTTAAATTTCCCGAGTTTGACAGCCCTCTTTTTATGCAATGGGTGAAAAATTGTAATATAAGTGAGGACTTCGTTGCAAATAGTTCTTCTTTGTTTTTGTGTCAAGACCATTTTAATAAAGCTGCAATTGGTAAAAAATTCTTGAAACGAGGCACAGTTCCAGAGCTCTTCTTAACGCATAAATTTGAAGGGGTTACCAATGACTCCACTGATACGGAAGACATTGACTTAAGATTGCTAAAATCTCCGCTACGAAAGAGGAAACGGTCTGATTCACCCGCCGAAGTTTGCCGTCAATGCCACAGAAGTACAGCAAACTTAAAGTGCTTAAAAAAAAATACTTTTTGGCTAAAACATGCGCAAACTTAAAAAAAAAAACAAGTTGAAGAATTAAGAAAAGAAAATATTAATCTGAAAAAAAAGTTGAGTCGCTTAAAAGCAAAACAAAAATACTCCTTTGAAGACAACTTGAAAGATTTTGATTTAAATGAAAATGAAAAAATGTTTGTAAAAATGCTTGTTAAAGGCAAAAAAGGCACTAACACTCGTTGGGAAATCTCTGAGAAGCTCTTCGCACAAGCAATTTTTTATCGTTCAACATCCACCTATTTATTTTTACGAGACTCTTTACAATTGCACCTTCCAAGCCCATCATCCTTACAAAAGTGGAGCAATATAAAGAAGTTACAGCCTGGAGACAATGAATGCTTATATGCAGCTCTCGCCGATGCCGTCAAAGAAATGAATATTTCTGATCGAGAATGCATTCTTGCTTGCGATGAGGTTGCCATAAAACGAAATCTCACCTACAACCCAGCTTTGGATGTTATCGATGGGGTGGTCGATTCGATTGAACGGTCCAATAATATGGGAAGCCATATTTGCGTTTTTGTTCTGCGAGGAATTTTTTCAAATTGGAAATTCGTTCTTAATTACTTTGTTCCAGAAACAAATGTTAAAGGCGAAGATCTCAAAAAACTGAAAAAAAATCTGTATAAATCAGAAGAGTAGGCTTTGAGTGTACGAGCTATTACTTACGACCAGGGAGCCAACAATAGAAAATGTACGAAGCTTCTTGGAGCCTCGACGGAGAATCCTTTTTTTTATTTCAAACACAAACAAATTTTTGTGTTATACGACGTCTCTCACCTCTTTAAATCTGTGAGAAACTCGCTTCTGAAGGCAGATTTTCAAACTCCAGATGGTGTGGTGAGCTTTAATGTAATAAAGGAAGTGTTTGAAATAGAAAAAGGTAATGTGACAAGAATGACAAAAGCTTACAAAAAGTCATGTAGATCCAACAAGGTTTGAACAAATGCGGGTGTGTCTGGCTACGCAAACTTTCAGTGATACTGTTGCGGCTGCAATTAAGGTGTGCGCTCAAACAAACCAAATGCACAAGAACACCTTGGAAGTATCCTTTTCAACAGCCGAATTTGTGCAAAAGGTTAATGATTATTTCTATTGCTTAAACAGCCGCGTTTGCAAAGATAAAAATCCTCTTCGGTGTGGTTTGCAAGTAAGCAGTCCAGTTTGGCAAAAATTTAACGAACTGCAGCAGTACTTTAACAATGTCAAAGTTCTTGGCAACAAAGTTTTTTGCATTGAGGGGCTTTTGCAAACCACCAAGGGAATCTTGTGTTTGACATCCACCCTTTTGGAAAAACATCCTGACCATTATTTAGTTTTGACAAGTCGCTTAAACCAAGACATTGTTGAGAATTTGTTTGCATGTGTTCGAGCTAAGGGAGGCGACTCCCGAAATCCTTCCGTGCATGAATTCAACATAATCATCGCGAAGTTGCTATCCCTGAAATTTTTTCACTTTACTAACAAGGCCAATTGTGAAAAAGATGACGACGTTATGTTACCCATCGAGTATGATTCCATTATATACGATTCCAGTGAGGAAGTCGAAAAGAGCCAGGACCCTGATCAAGGTGTATCTATTTCCTACACTAAGCTTGTCGAAGAAAATAAAGTATATTTTGAAAATTGTGATAGTTTCAGCTCAAAAGAAATATCAATTGAGTCAACATCAAGTCGATATTTTGTTGGCTATATTGCTGCTGGAGCAAATTGCGCCGATTGCAAAAAAATAATATTCAAGGGCAGTGAAGTTTTAACTTCTCCCTCAGAAAAATTTATAAGTGAAAAAAATTATTCCAGTCAATCTGATTTTGGAAAGCTTTGTGCACCATCAAACTTATTCTTTGAAGTCTGTAAAATACACATCAAAACTTTTGAATGTGTATTTAAGGAAAAAAAGCACATAAAAAATATAAAACAAGTAAGAAAGCTAAAGTCGGTCAAGCCCGACTTTGAAATACCCAGCGTCCCGACATTGTGAGCGCACTATGTTTTGCTTCTCTATTTGTGGGCGTGGCAGTGGGAGGGCAAAATAAATTATTTCCCTACACCTTTCATTCGCCTTGGTGAACCTATGTTGCGAATTTGAAGCTTCTACGCCTTTTACTTCGGAAGTTACGAAAAATCTTCATTTGTGGGCGTGGCAGTGGGCGGGCCACATAAAAATTTTACCTACACCTTTCATTCGCCTTGGTGAACCTATGTTGCGAATTTGAAGCTTCTACGCCTTTTACTTCGGAAGTTACGAAAAATCTTTATTTGTGGGCGTGGCAGTGGGCGGGCCACAAAAAATTTTTTCCTACACCTTTCATTCGCCTTGGTGAACCTATGTTGCGCATTCGAAGCTTCTACGCCTTTTACTTCGGAAGTTACGAAAAATCTTCATTTGTGGGCGTGGCAGGGGGCGGGCCAGTTAAATTTTTTCCCTACACCTTTCATTTACCTTGGTCAACCTATGTTGCGAATTTGAAGCTTCTACGCCTTTTACTTCACAAGTTACGTTAAGCCCTTATTTGTGGGCGTGGCTCACGGAGGGCGGCGTCCATTTTTTTCCAGGATATGTGCCTTTTTGTATTTTACCAGTACACCAAATATCAATGCAATGTGTTGAGTGGTTCGCAAGTAACAAGCATTTTACTGAAAACAAATTATATTCATTTTTGGGCGTGCCAGTGGGCGGATGTTCCCATTTTTACTTAGGATCATACTCGGATCCCGATATACCTGTGTGCCAAATTTCGACTTGATTGGTCCAGCCGTTTCGGAGGAGTTCCGACCACGGACGGACGGACAGACGGACAGACGGACATGTCTAAATCGATTCAGTTTTTGATCCTGATCATTTCTATATATATATGTCTATATCTCCGGAGCTTAGTTCTCCCTGTTACAAGATTTGCACAAAACTAATATACCCCGCTTACGCTGGGTATAAAAAGAAAGACCAACTCAAAATTTGTTTTTATTCAAGTGCGATGGAAGGCTTGAATAGGCTTCAAGATCTTTAAATGATTTAATGGGCTTGAAAAGGGCTAAAAAAGCAGACCCATTTCAATTCCATAGTGGGCTTAAATTCCGGATTTCAAAATCCTGGGCTTAAGCAAAACGATTTCAATCGATGCATGAAAAAATGATTTTTCAAAAAACGATTTACGATTTCTCTACTCTAAGAATTAAGTGATAATTAGGTGAAAATTAGGTACGGCTCTAAAAATTTCGGTGCTCATTAAGTTTTCCCGTAATTTAAGATTAATGTTTTCACAGCTACATTGATATCTAGTCAGCTCTACGAGCGTCAGTCCGATAAATTTCCGCCTTAAAAACTTTATTATAATAAGGTGCTTAATTAGGTGCTTCTAAAAACCTAGGATAGTAACCGATAAGTCCTTGCATTATTTTTGTAGGATCGTTTTAAATTCTACGACCCCTATTTCTTTTAAATGAACAGAAAAGCTGTTTTCTGCGGAGAGCTTCCCCGTATTATGGAAGCTCAATTGAAAGCGCTCTCTGTTAATGGCACGCGACATATTATTACACGGTTGCATTTGAAAGCATTTTTTAACATCATCGATAACATTTACAATCGTTTAACATAAAAAGTGTTAATTTAACATTAAATGACGTCATTCGCCTCATCGTATTCTCTTTAAGGGTAGGCGGTGGTCTAGAACACGAAAACTTGCATTAAACAAAATAAAAAAAAAAATTTTTAACTTTGAAGGCTTGTTATTATATATATTGACATCCCGAAAAGATAGGTTTTTGTAATTAAAAATTTTTTGTTTTGTTTTACAAATGGATCTGTAGTCGACCTTCTTGAAAAATTGGACTTGAGCTGCGTTGATGATTTTGGGAGTTTTATTTGCAAACAAAAGCGAAACAAATACATATTAATCAGTACAAGTGCGACGTCCCTAAAGCTGGAAGAGCAAAGTCAGCAGAATCCAAAAAAAAAAATATGTGGAACATTAAAGGTTAATTAAAGGCTAATTAAATGCCCTAATCCGAAATTTTCCGGAAAATCCATGTTCTGCCAGCTTAACGTTATGCTCGAAAAAATGGTTTGCACAACAATTACAGAAATTTAATTAGCACAGGAATAAGCGGCTCATTTAAGGCTCTAGGAAAATATCAATCGCAAAAAGATCACAGCATTTCTTCAATATAAAAATTCGACTTGACGCGTGAGCGGAGCATCGTAAAAAACATGTTTCGGATAAAAAAATCGAACTTTTTTTAAAGAATTATTTAAAGGCTTATTAAAGGCTGCAAGAAACTCTAATTTCCCATTTTTCGGCTCCAGCCGTTTCCCGGAAAATCCATGCTCTGCCAGCGCTTGAGCAGAGCATCGTAAAAAAATTTGTTTCGGATAAAAAATTCGAACTTTTTTTTCCTCAGCCAGGGATCGAACCCGCGGTCTTCGGATTGTAGGTCGAGCACTTAGTCACTACGCCATCCATGCTTCGGCTCAACTGACGCTAAGACCTTATTTAAATTTCAGTAGCCAATGAGATTCAAGAACATGAACAGCATCCCTGCACGATGACATGTCCCCCAATTTGTCATACATTACAATGTCATCTGTATTAGTGATGTAACGAATATTCGCATTCGCATTCGCGAATATTCGCATGTTTTTTCACATTCGCATTCGCATTCGCAAAATGTTGCGAATATTTTGCGAATATATAATTAGCAGAAAATTGACCAAAAATGTAAATTTCAATTTTGCCGATCCCTGAATTAAACGCATTTGGAATGCCTTTAAGTTCCTTCACATAAATTTTCATACAAGAACGACCGTCTGAGGGCTGCTAAACGAAAAACGACAACAACATTGCGTATTGCGCAGGGGCATTATGCTTGCACGAAATCGTCGGATTAGTTTTGTTGTTGTCATGTGACTGTTTTGTTTTTAACACTTTGAAATTTAACATCGAAATGTGTAATTTCTTTTACTTATGAATGAATTATTTTTTTTCCAAAGTTGGTGCGCTATATAAATAAATGAATTGATTTGGTGATGTGTGCCAAATTTGAGATATAGATTAAAAAACTGAATATTCGTATTCGCATTCGCGAATATGAGTAGGAATTCGCATTCGCGAATGCTAAAATTTGACATTCGATACATCACTAATCTGTATGACCCAGTGAAATCACTAATTTTTTTCCCTGCTGGATGTATTTGCCTGCTGGGATTCTTACGATGCTCTGCTCACGCGCTGCGTTCTGAGAAAAAAGTTCGATTTTGTTATTCAGAACACCGCTGCGCGCGCGGTGTTAAGTCGTATTTTTATACCCGACACACTCTGTTTCGAGGGTATATTGCGTTTGTGTGGTTGTATGTAACACCCAGAACAAGTCAAGATAGACCATACAAAATGTATATAGAAATGACCAGAATCACCAGGAGATTCGATTTAGACATGTCCGTCCGTCTGTTTGTATAAAGTTTTCTTATCGAAAGAGTTGAGCTATCTTGACGAAATTTGGTATGCGTACTCACGGGGACATGAGTAAGATTAAGTTCGAGAATGGACCCAATCGGACCATTTTTAGGGATTCCTGCAGTACTAGGGTCTGTTACGAAAATCAAAAATACTGCTTCTAAATCGAAGTTTTTCAAGATATTTTGATGAAATTCGATATTTGAACATTTTTAAAGGCAAGTAATATGATTATAAAAAATTGGTAAAGTGGGCGTGGCAGAACGGCGTTTTTCGAAAATTGCCTGCTACACCCGAAATGCAAATGGGACTTGAACGAATTTTGGCACTTATGCTTCCTTTGTAGCCTATAACATCATCTCCACAATTTTTTTTGATAGGTCCATTATTAAGGGTACCTCTAGTACTAGGGTCTGTAAAAAAAGTGTAAGAACTGCCCCAAAATCTGACTTTTTCCAAATATTTCAATGAAACTTAGAATTTGCACGTATATTTAATAGGGTGATGACTTTAAGTGTTTTTTTCTCCAAAACAATTTCCAGTATTATAGTACGATGAACTTTTATTAAAGGTGCCATTAAACTCTAATTTTAAGGTTATTTGATAAAAAAAAATGTCACGCACCAAGTCATTTGAAAAATTTAATTTTTTATTTTTTTCCAAGTTTTTGAAGTTACTGTAAGCAGAGTCGCTCCTAGAGGGGTCAAATGTAAGACCAACTACCATTATTTTTTTATTCCCAAACATTTATCCAAACATACCTTCCCCCTATCGCCACTCCTTAAGGGGGCTCCCATACAAAAGTAATTTTTTTGCATGTCTCTCTCGGTCTGGATGCATGCAAAGACTCAAGACACGAACGTCAAAACAGTGAATAATGCGTTTCATAAAATATTTGTTTTGAATTAATTTTATGAATAGAAACCACTAACCGATTTTAATGGTTTTAGTCTCAAAAAACTCGTCATAGATTGAGGTTTGCGGCATTTGACTCGAACATTTATTTTTTTCTACTAGGGTCATTATTTGGCCAGTTAGGAGATGGAACCCAAAATTCAGTTTTATAAAAAGGTAATATTTATAACATATTTTTAAAACATACCAAAAACGAATCCAATATTCTTCATATTAGGCTCGTTTAAAAGGTAATTTTGTAAATTTTTCGAATATGCATACTGAACATGCTCGTTCTTGTTCCTACAGCATCTATATTATAGATTGAAGTTCGTGAGGCATTTTTTTTTAATTTAAGCCTATTTTTGTATGAAGACCCCCCTAAGGAGGGGAGATAGAGGGTGGGTATGTTTGAAGAAAATATTTGGGGTGAAAAAAAATGGGGGTCGGTCATATATATCATCCCCCTAGGAGGGGCTTGACTGTTGTGGCAGCCATTTTGTATGAAATTGTGATAAAATTAATGTAATTTTTTATGGGTGACCCCCTAAGGAGGGGAGATAGGGAGTCAGTATGTTGGAAAAAAATGTTAGGGAGACAAAGTTAATGGGGGTCGGTCAAACATTTGACTCCTCTAGGGGCACTCTGGGGCTAGTTAGGACAGGGGGGGGAAAACTCATAAAAAAATTACTTTTGTATGGGAGCCCCCTTAAGGAGTGGTGATAGGGGGAAGGTATGTTTGGATAAATTTTTGGGAATAAAAAAATAATGGTAGTTGGTCTTACATTTGACCCCTCTAGGAGCGACTCTGCTTACAGTAACTTCAAAAACTTGGAAAAAAATAAAAAATTAAATTTTTCAAATGACTTGGTGCGTGAAATTTTTTTTATCAAATAACTTTAAAATTAGAGTTTAATGGCACCTTTAATAAAAGTTCATCGTACTATAATACTGGAAATTGTTTTGGAGAAAAAAACACTTAAAGTCATCACCCTATTAAATATACGTGCAAATTCTAAGTTTCATTGAAATATTTGGAAAAAGTCAGATTTTGGGGCAGTTCTTACACTTTTTTTACAGACCCTAGTACTAGAGGTACCCTTAATAATTGACCTATCAAAAAAAATTGTGGAGATGATGTTATAGGCTACAAAGGAAGCATAAGTGCCAAAATTCGTTCAAGTCCCATTTGCATTTCGGGTGTAGCAGGCAATTTTCGAAAAACGCCGTTCTGCCACGCCCACTTTACCAATTTTTTATAATCATATTACTTGCCTTTAAAAATGTTCAAATATCGAATTTCATCAAAATATCTTGAAAAACTTCGATTTAGAAGCAGTATTTTTGATTTTCGTAACAGACCCTAGTACTGCAGGAATCCCTAAAAATGGTCCGATTGGGTCCATTCTCGAACTTAATCTTACTCATGTCCCCGTGAGTACGCATACCAAATTTCGTCAAGATAGCTCAACTCTTTCGATAAGAAAACTTTATACAAACAGACGGACAGACAGACGGACGGACATGTCTAAATCGAATCTCCTGGTGATTCTGGTCATTTCTATATACATTTTGTATGGTCTATCTTGACTTGTTCTGGGTGTTACATACAACCACACAAACGCAATATACCCTCGAAACAGAGTGTGTCGGGTATAAAAATACGACTTAACACCGCGCGCGCAGCGGTGTTCTGAATAACAAAATCGAACTTTTTTCTCAGAACGCAGCGCGTGAGCAGAGCATCGTAAGAATCCCAGCAGGCAAATACATCCAGCAGGGAAAAAAATTAGTGATTTCACTGGGTCATACAGATTAGTGATGTATCGAATGTCAAATTTTAGCATTCGCGAATGCGAATTCCTACTCATATTCGCGAATGCGAATACGAATATTCAGTTTTTTAATCTATATCTCAAATTTGGCACACATCACCAAATCAATTCATTTATTTATATAGCGCACCAACTTTGGAAAAAAAATAATTCATTCATAAGTAAAAGAAATTACACATTTCGATGTTAAATTTCAAAGTGTTAAAAAAAAAACAGTCACATGACAACAACAAAACTAATCCGACGATTTCGTGCAAGCATAATGCCCCTGCGCAATACGCAATGTTATTGTCGTTTTTCGTTTAGCAGCCCTCAGACGGTCGTTCTTGTATGAAAATTTATGTGAAGGAACTTAAAGGCATTCCAAATGCGTTTAATTCAGGGATCGGCAAAATTGAAATTTACATTTTTGGTCAATTTTCTGCTAATTATATATTCGCAAAATATTCGCAACATTTTGCGAATGCGAATGCGAATGTGAAAAAACATGCGAATATTCGCGAATGCGAATGCGAATATTCGTTACATCACTAATACAGATGACATTGTAATGTATGACAAATTGGGGGACATGTCATCGTGCAGGGATGCTGTTCATGTTCTTGAATCTCATTGGCTACTGAAATTTAAATAAGGTCTTAGCGTCAGTTGAGCCGAAGCATGGATGGCGTAGTGACTAAGTGCTCGACCTACAATCCGAAGACCGCGGGTTCGATCCCTGGCTGAGGAAAAAAAGTTCGAATTTTTTATCCGAAACAAATTTTTTTACGATGCTCTGCTCAAGCGCTGGCAGAGCATGGATTTTCCGGGAAACGGCTGGAGCCGAAAAATGGGAAATTAGAGTTTCTTGCAGCCTTTAATAAGCCTTTAAATAATTCTTTAAAAAAAGTTCGATTTTTTTATCCGAAACATGTTTTTTACGATGCTCCGCTCACGCGTCAAGTCGAATTTTTATATTGAAGAAATGCTGTGATCTTTTTGCGATTGATATTTTCCTAGAGCCTTAAATGAGCCGCTTATTCCTGTGCTAATTAAATTTCTGTAATTGTTGTGCAAACCATTTTTTCGAGCATAACGTTAAGCTGGCAGAACATGGATTTTCCGGAAAATTTCGGATTAGGGCATTTAATTAGCCTTTAATTAACCTTTAATGTTCCACATATTTTTTTTTTTGGATTCTGCTGACTTTGCTCTTCCAGCTTTAGGGACGTCGCACTTGTACTGATTAATATGTATTTGTTTCGCTTTTGTTTGCAAATAAAACTCCCAAAATCATCAACGCAGCTCAAGTCCAATTTTTCAAGAAGGTCGACTACAGATCCATTTGTAAAACAAAACAAAAAATTTTTAATTACAAAAACCTATCTTTTCGGGATGTCAATATATGTATATAATAACAAGCCTTCAAAGTTAAAAATTTTTTTTTTTATTTTGTTTAATGCAAGTTTTCGTGTTCTAGACCACCGCCTACCCTTAAAGAGAATACGATGAGGCGAATGACGTCATTTAATGTTAAATTAACACTTTTTATGTTAAACGATTGTAAATGTTATCGATGATGTTAAAAAATGCTTTCAAATGCAACCGTGTAATAATATGTCGCGTGCCATTAACAGAGAGCGCTTTCAATTGAGCTTCCATAATACGGGGAAGCTCTCCGCAGAAAACAGCTTTTCTGTTCATTTAAAAGAAAAAGGGGTCGTAGAATTTAAAACGATCCTACACAAATAATGCAAGGACTTATCGGTTACTATCCTAGGTTTTTAGAAGCACCTAATTAAGCACCTTATTATAATAAAGTTTTTAATGAAATGATACTCTTTGGGTGGTTTTTTAAAACTATTTTCTATTTATTTTAATAAATTTTACGAAGGCGCGACTTTGTCTTTTTGTCTGTCTCTCTTCTTCTCGCCGGAAGTCGTTCTCTCTCTGCTTGCCATACTTTTTTAGTGTAGCCACCTACGGTCATAATTATGGTAGCTAAAATAATCTACCTTATATTACAGTGTTGCATATAGTTACATCTTTACATATTATATCTTACAGTATTACATCTAGAGTCAGATCATTACAATCTCGGCCAATCTGACCTCACAATCGACCTCGATTGTCGGTTTTAACTTAACTATTATTATTCGCTATTCTCTTCCAAAAACTCATAGTCTTCATATTCACTACTATCTTCTAAAAATTCATAATCTTCATACTCGTTATTATTTTCTAACGATTCATGATTTTCATCTTCGTTATTATTTTCTAACAATTCATAATTTTCATCCTCGTTATTATTTTCTAAAAATTCATAACTTTCACATTCATTAGTGTTGCTTTTAGAGTCCATTACTTCATTGACGTTTTTCTGTTCCAGCCATTTTTTTATTCTTGTAGAGTCTACTACTCCTGTATATGGTATTTGTGTAATTTGGCAATTTTCTACATCTGTTATTTCATAACGATCGTTACCCAACTTTTTCTTTATGACGTAGGGCCCGCGGTATTTTGCTATCAGTTTTTTGTTTACACCCGCTGTCGTGTCAACGTTTTTTAAAAGAACTAAATCACCTATTTCAAACGTTTTTGCAGGCGCATGGTGCTTATTAAAATATTGCAGGTTATATGACTGGGATTTGTCTATAGCCCTTGCGGCTTCTTCTCTAATAGTGTCTATGTTTACTGTTTCATCGTTATACACATCTCTCAGGTATTCAGTAATTTCATCTAACATTTCGCCTCTTTGTTCAACTCCAAATAATATTTTACTAGGGGATTTTCCAGTAGTGCAATGATCAGTATTATTTATAGTGAATTCAACCTGTGACAACATACTAACCCAGTCGGAATGGGTAATTGGTTCTGTGATTTTGGACAATATTGCTTTTAGCTGGCGATTTACCCTTTCTACCTGTCCATTCGACTGCGGGGATGCTACTGATACCAACACGTGTAAAACATTGTTTTCCTTAAGAAAATCTTTGAATTCACTGGACGTAAACGCTGTTCCTCGGTCACTAACAATTCGTCTGGGTCTGCTATAATTATTAAAGTACTTTTTTAATGCGCAACACACCTCTTTCGTTCCGGGAGAGTTTACAGCGAACAATTTTACAAATTTTGTAAATGAATCTATAATTACTAATATATGTTTGCGTTTCGATCGGATGGCTGGTAGAGGACCAAGGTGGTCAACATGTAATGTGTCAAAGGGGATTGGTTTCTTTTGTATGTTGTATAAATTTCGCTCATTTTTTCTATGAGGGGCAGAATAATATAAGCATTTTAAACAATTTCTTATAAATTTGTTTAATTTATCTCTCATGCTCGGAAACCAATAATACTTTTTTATTTGGTTCAGACATTTTTCTATTCCTGAATGGCCATACTTTTCATGTGTAATCCGCATTATGTTATCCTCTAGTTCTTCTGGGACATATAACTGTTTCCGTCTTTTGTCGTTTATGCGGAATACTAGCCCATTCTCGAGTACATAATCATTTAAATCTGATTCCCCCAATTTGTCCCTTAATATTTGAATTTTTTTATCTCTACTTTGTGCTACTTGCATATTGAAATCTACGTCATAATCCTCAATGGTTGCTACAAGTGTTGCTCTGCTTAATGCGTCAACATGGGACATAAGCTCTCCTCTTCGATGTCTTATATTGTATTCATAATTTTCTAGTTCGAGTGCCCACCTAGCTATTCTTGGGTTGGCCAGTTTCTTGTTTAGCGTCAGGGTTAATGAGTTGCAATCAGTAACTATTGTGAATGGGATTCCCTCCAGGTAAATTCTGAATCGTCTCAACGCGTAAATTATGGCGAGAGTTTCCAATTCAAAGCTGTGATATCTTGATTCTGACGGCGAAGTACACTTAGAATAATATGCTATAGGATGAAACCTATGATCTTCCTGCTTCTGTAATAGTACAGCTCCGAAACCTTTTGAACTCGCGTCAGCGTGTAATTCAGTCTCTCTATTTGGATTGTAAACAGCTAAAACTGGTCCATTCACTAGTTTGTCCTTAAGCGCACAGAACGCTTCTGTACATTCGTCTGTCCAATTGAAACCATTTTTTTTTAGATTGGTTAATGGTTTTGCCAATCTTGAAAAATCGGGTACAAAACGGCGGAAAAATGAAAACAAGCCTATACAGCGTTCTACTTCTTCAACATTAGTAGGCACCGGGAATACCTTAATTGTTCGGATATGGTCATCATTTGGACGTATCCCCTCTTCACTGACTTTGTATCCTAAGTAATCTAGCTCTTGGTATCCGAATTTACATTTTTTCCAGTTCAGTTTTAGGCCGGCTTCTTGAAGAGTAGTCAAAACTTCTCCTAAAATTTGTAAATGCTCTTTAAAAGTTTTGGTTGCAATGCTTATATCGTCGAGATAGACGACTATTTTTTGTTGGTCTATAAAATTTCTCAATACTTTATTAATGAATCTCTGGAAGACTGCTCCTGCGTTCTTTAAACCAAAGGGCATATAACAGTATTCAAATTGGCCTAACGGAGTAACAAACGCGGTATATTTTATCGAATCCTCGTGCATTGGCACTTGGTGAAAGCTATTTTCTAAGTCCAGTGTGGAAAAAAATTTTTTGTTGCCTAAGTAATCTAAACAATCTTCAATCAGGGGCATCGGATAGTTATCTTTAAGAGTAATTTTGTTTAAAGACCGATAATCTATGCACATTCGCATTTCTCCGTTTCTTCTTCGAACTAGCACTATTGGGGATGCGTATGGGGAGTCACTTGGCCTGATTATACCTTTTTCCATTAATTCATTTAATTTTTCTTGCACTTCATTGCGTTCTCGGTATGATAGTCGACGAGGCCCACTATAAATTGGTGTATCATTAATTAACTTAATCCTCATGCAATATTCTTCTGTATAAAGGTGACTCGTTCTGTCGCTAAAAAAAATATCGTTTATGGTGGATCTTAATGATGCGCTATCTTCTGGACTTAGCATTTTATCAACATTAATGTCTTCTATGGTTTCGAACGCACAAATACTGTGGAAATGTTCTGTGCATTCATCATTCTCTTCAACTATTTCCATCGCAACATTGTCAAGACAGCGGGGTTTTTTTTGCACTGACAGCATTTACATCGACTTTTAGGTTTTGAGAATTGTCGCATATATCTTTGTTCAAATCGAAAGGTAATATTTTACATAGCTCTGCATTACTACAAATGGCTGAAACTTCTGACGTCTTTTTTGGATCTATAAATAAATTGAACAACATAAGCGCACTCGATGCATTTTTATTAAGTATTTTATTAGTAACTTTTAATCTTAAATTTGTCAGATCATCTTTCGTGTATTTATATTTCACTTTGTACAAACGTACTTCAAGTTTAGGTAAAATATCGCGTCCTAATAGCACTGGCACAACAGCCTCTTCGTCGGGTAAAATAAAAAAATCATGAACAACATTCTTGTTCTCAAACTTAACTTGGCATTCAATTCGGCCTCTTACATTAATGCGTTTATTTCCTATACCGTGGTATGCGGTTTTGTTTATTTCTTTTCGGAACGGACATGGTACTAGCGATTCACGGATGCAACTAATAGGGCTACCGGTATCAAATAAAGAGAAATATTTTCTTACTATGGTGCGCTTATCTTGTTTAAAAGCAACACTTACCGGTTGGAACGCATCTATTTCTGAATCTAGTCTAGCATCTTTCATGGCAGCAGATAAACTCTTCTTCTTTGGGCAATCCTGATGAAAGTGACCCATTTCAGCACATATGAAGCAGGAGTTAGCCGGACGCTTCGGCTTCGGGCATGCACTTTGATAGTGTCCAAACTGCGAACAATTGTAGCATCTTATATTGGCTTTAGCGTCTGTTGTGCTTGGCTTGCTGGTTGTACTTCTGGTTCCTCCGCGCGACTGCATGCGTCTTTGTTCATACCGGTCCAATCGCTTTAATAGCTCGTCCATTGTATTAGCACCGTATAAGTATGTAATTGCATTTGTATTGTCTTCAATCCCGTCGATGATGAAGTCCACCAGCTCTGCTTCTTCAATGTCGGATCTGGCAGCAATTGCCTGCATGGCTACCACATAGCTAATGCACGTCTCGTTCCGGTTCCGCTTACGTGATTGTAGAAGGCGATACGTTTCTTGACGTGACGTAACTCGCTTGAAAACGCTCAATACTTTGTTCTTCAGTACCGTGTACGGTAATAAGCCCAAATTTTCAATAAATGTCTTTGCTGTGCCTTCTAGTCTGCGTCGGATGCCTATGCACTTTTCTTTTTCGTTAAAACCACACGACTCTGCATGATCTTCGAATTGCACAAACCATTTCACTACGTCTCGATGATCATCTCCCGAAAATGTTGGTACAGCAGCATCAAGTTCAGCAAAATCGATACGTCGTGGCTTAAATTGGGATTCCGTTAATGCGCGAATTTTGTTTTGTAACTCCAGCATTTCAAATTGCATTCGTACTTCCTTTAATTTATCCTCAACAGCAGTGTTATTCGGATTATCACCGCGGCGAAAATCAGGAGTGCAATGGTCAGCGGAATGTACAGCGATTGAAGCAGCGGCAGCGCAGTTAGTAGCGTCAGAGCGATTTACATCGGAATATACAGCAATCGGCATGACAGCGTCATCTACATTGGCAGTGGAGCAAGCAGCGGCAGAACGAACAGCAATTGAAGCAGCGGCGGCGCAGTTGGTAGCGGCAGAGCGATTTACATCAGAATATACAGCAATCGGCGTGACAGCGTGATCTACACTAGCATCGGAGGAAGCAGCAGCAGATCGAGCAGCGGCGGTAAAAATTTCGGCAGAATATACAGCGGTTGGAGTGATTTCGTCATTCAAATTAGCAGCAAAATGAGCTGCTTTGATATGTTCAGCAGAGTTTACCGCGATTGGAACAGTTGCCTCGTTCAAATTAACAGCGGAGTCAGCAGCGGAGCGAGCAGCGGAGTGAGCAGCGGAGCGAGCAGCGGAGTGAGCAGCGGCATTGAAAAATTCAGCAGAATCCACATCGACAGCGGGGGTTGCGACTGAACAAACGTCTGCCGATTCCTCTAAATTTATTGAGGCATTCCCAACAGTGGAATCGACAGCCAGGGCTTCATCATACAATGCCCGTAGTTGAGTTATTGTAGCCGGTTCGGGGAACTCTATCCCAGCATGTGTCAATGCGTCGACCATCTTTTGTTTGCTTAAACGTGTGTCCATGTTTAAATCTTTAAATAATTTATCAATCCTGGTGTTTGGTATCAATATTTTACGTTTACCAAAGGTGCACCCCACACCTGATGATGAAATGATACTCTTTGGGTGGTTTTTTAAAACTATTTTCTATTTATTTTAATAAATTTTACGAAGGCGCGACTTTGTCTTTTTGTCTGTCTCTCTTCTTCTCGCCGGAAGTCGTTCTCTCTCTGCTTGCCATACTTTTTTAGTGTAGCCACCTACGGTCATAATTATGGTAGCTAAAATAATCTACCTTATATTACAGTGTTGCATATAGTTACATCTTTACATATTATATCTTACAGTATTACATCTAGAGTCAGATCATTACATTAAGGCGGAATTTTATCGGACTGACGCTCGTAGAGCTGACTAGATATCAATGTAGCTGTGAAAACATTAATCTTAAATTACGGGAAAACTTAATGAGCACCGAAATTTTTAGAGCCGTACCTAATTTTCACCTAATTATCACTTAATTCTTAGAGTACTTTTTTTTTGTTTGGCGACAAACGCACTGCCAACTTTATCGACCTAAAAAATCTCATGTCTGAAATATGTTCATATTTTAATAAAAAGGATAATTTAATAAATAAAATTAAAACATGGTCTAAAAAAACTTGATTTAATTTCAAGGAACAGTCTTCTTTGAGGGAATAACAAGCCTTGCATGAATCAGTTCCCTCAACCCCGATTGCACTGTAGTTGTAAACTTAGTATATTTGAGAAACCTGTGTAACAACATATTATTGGTGTAAAAAAATAAATTCGAGAATCCTATGCAGTTTTTTACTTGCAGCCATGTGTAATCATTCTTTGCGGTCCCTGATTAAAACAAAAATCAAAAATATTTCTTAATGGTTTTTTATTACAAATTAAAAAAAATATTTTAACATTTTCGCATAACTCAACAATTATAGTCCCTGCTTCATTTTTTTCTCTTCGCATTCATGCATATGGAAATCATGAATGAAAAATTTTCTATCATTCTTGAATGGGAATGAATGTGTGTATGTATGCACATATATATTCACTCACATACCCTGTAGTAAACAGTTGGGCAATTCTCTGAAAACAACTAGTACTTTTACCAGAACTAGAAGAACCAGTGCAATTTTTGGCTAAGCTTCCACTATAGGTATACATACTAGTGATAATTGGAATAATCGTATCCGTTAATCAAAGTTGAACTACAAATCAATCGATAGTGATTGAATATAAATGTTTTTTCCCACGATGTGCTTACAGAAGAAGGAAAACAAATAAATGATTCTGGTACCCTTTTCCCGTAAATAGCACTAGTATTTAACTGGTGCAAATTTACCCAATTTTATCCAAAAGTACTAGAATAGTTCTGGTGCATACTGCACTAGTGCTTTCCTGTACGAATGTTATACTGATTTTCTACACAATTTTATGTGGACAAGGGTATAGAAAAGAACTAGTACTGGTGGCTTTTGCACTAGTAAAATACTAGCACAGCACTAGTTGAAATTTCTGCAGGGTAGTTACGCTACTACATCTTTCATCGAATATTATTTGACACAGCGCTCACGCTACTAGAGCTGTAACAAACCGTATGTATTCGGTACTGAGTAACGGGTGCGCCATATAGTAACGAGTAACGAAACGTTACTAACGAATTCTTTCCGTTACTCGCATTTTTCGTACGTACCAAGAATCAAAGAAGATTGCGCACAACGCGTTTGAAATTTGAGCTTTGCTCTTCTACTTTCTTTATACGTAACGAAAACAGCTGGTTTTCTTTAACTAATCTAACGGACCTGAGCAAGACACAATCTTGATTTCTGTCATTCTTGGGTATCTAAATGGCTTCAGTTCCCGGAAGTACCGTTGACGTGCGTTTGCTGATCCTATGTTTTACGTATGAACATTGCACACGTTTGCTTATTCGGTGTTTATTACTGTTTATTAAACGCGTTGTACGTGTAGAAAAAGTTTGAGGTTGGATTCAAAACAAGGTACGAAAATATTTTTTACAAATTAGAAACATGTATATATGTCATGTTTTTGTTTTGTATGTTCACGTTTGTTTTGTGTTCTTCTAAAAGAAATATAAAAAAGCTCTGACATATTGAAATTCCTAATTTTTTAGGTTTTGAATTGGTTGAGTAATTTTCCTCTTGACGTAAAAAATCTAAAAAAAAAAAAGCCAAATGCAATGAAAAAGAGCCAGAGCGGCAAGCGAAAAATAAAGGTGCAATCAGTGATGCCATAAGATTCCATAACAGAACAGAACATAACATAAAATAACACAAGCGCTTTTTCAGTAGTCAGTGAAGACATAAGAATCCATAAGAGCACATAGGAGCCGATGTTGCAATATGATAAGAATGTGCGCACCTTAGGGAAAGAGGGAAAAAATTATTTCGGGAAAAGCGCAACTTATTATGATTTCTTGAAAAAAAAGTTAAAACAAACACTTCTAAATAGGGTGAAAAATATTGCCATATATCATTATATTTAAAAAATTATATAATTATAGCTTTTATCATATTTAAAAGAGTTGTAATTGCAGACTCTTGGCAATTTCCGTAAAAGGGGATATATGGCAGATTTAGGAAACATTTGGCAGCACTCATAAATATCAGCTGATTCGCTCTAACATAACACGCCATAAGAAAAATCTATTTTCTACAGCTTCTTCTGTTATGGTAAGTTATGTTATGGGTTGACTAACCACTTGCATGCAAAATGTATTGAATAGATCGAATCAGCTGATTATGTTATGTTCTGTTATGGAATCTTATGGCATCACTGATTGCACCTTAAAGAGCCAGTTCTGGCACCAAAGCGCCAACTGTAGCAGCCGTAGTTATTAGTTTTCAGAAGTAACTAGTAACGATACGATAGTAACGAGTACTAATTGTTATAGTAACGAAAACATACGGGTACGCTATTTTTCGTTACTTTTACACCTCTACACGCTACCATTCGGTTACTGAGCTCCATATAGGACATATATTACTATATATGTCACTCTCATAGATTTTGGGAGGGACATTCCGTGCCAGTTAGAAAGAGATGTTGCTCAGCAGGCAAAAAAAGAGCGAGAGAGAAATACTTTTGGTGAGTACCTAAGTGAAAAATGCTCATTTTGGTGGGTACCCAAGATTGTGGTGAGTACCCAAGACCGTGTTGAAAAGAGCCAAAATAGAAACGGCTCCTGAGTGACATATAATATATAGTAATATATGATATAGGACTATAGGTCTAACTCTTCTTCTTCCTAATCCCTGCAATGTGTTAGAGCTACGCTGCTTCAACATATGCATATAGCATGAGGAAAAGAGAAGCACGCTATGGCAGCGAAATCTTTAGCTCTGCTGTGGTGAAATGCATTGCCACTTTTAATTTTATTTTTGGGAGATTTTTGAGTACATTACATATAAAATATCTACCAAACTCATAAAATGCCATGAAAAGCTTGGAAAACATAAAAATAATCAAGGAAACTCAATAGTAAGGAAAAATAGATATGGTTTTTTTTTGTCCTACCCCGTCCACATAACTTTTTGATCACACTTTTTCAGCAAAAATACTAAATTCTATATACAATCAAATTCGTAGCAGTAGTCAAAAATGTGTGTCAATTTATTACAAAATGAAAACATTCGTGCACATTAAGCAAAAGTATATCGTAATATATTTATTAAAGCTTTAATTATAACTTTTAAAGCTATATAAAAAACCGAGCTGACGCCGTGTTTCTTTGATAATTTTCTTGCAAGTGGCATCATAGTGCCACTTTGTGTCTACCCGTATTGTTGTTGGTAGCTTTCTGGTGAATTTCTCGAATTTGTTGAATTTCCTATTCCTGCTTAAGGTTTTTGTTGGTAGCTTTTTGGTGAATATCCTCAATTTGTTGAATTTCCTATGCCTGCCTAATGGTGTATATCCCCATCGCGGCAGAGGCTTTTCGACGTCGACAGTTAGACCTACAGTCCTACATGACTAAAATCGGCGTAAAATACGAATGCCACAGAAGCCACTTGATTTCGTTTCGCTCTCAAAAATATGCCTTGGCTGTGGCTTTTTAATAGAGCCACCTCGAAAATTCTTATGGATTTTCAAATGTATGGTCGTTACGCATCTTGTTAGTTATAAGGTCTTTGGTTAGACCTATTGTCCTATATGATCGCAACCGCTTAGACGCGCCTCGCCGTTACGCATTCAATCACAAACAACAAGATTATTCAAGTGCAGTGGAAATCAAAAGAAAAAAAAATTGATTTTTTTAACCATAAGCGCCAAGAAGGCCGATTATTTTTTGGACTTTAAAAGCTATTAGTGCTACTCATGCAGCTTCGCAAATGCCTTCGCAACTTTTCCCATCGTAAATTTTCATATAAATTTTGACAGTTGTGTGACAAATTTCTCATTTCCCACAATTTGCGAAGCTGCATGAGTCCCACTATTAAATTTATCATCGCGTCGCTCAAACGCCGACAACCATAATCGAACCAGAAAAAAAACGAATTTTAGTTATAAATCGCGTCGCGCAAACCGCCGACAAACTTAACACGAGGAAAGGAAACCCAAAGAAAGCTTCTCCACTCCATCTGCAGAAAACCAAGGTACGTTAGCCATTAATTGTCCCTGACATTAACACCATCAAAATATGAATTCAATATGGACTAGGTAGATTTCAAATTATTACGTAGGAATATGTGCCTTCAACCCATTTTGGACCACTGTAAGTTTTTTCGTACAGAAAATTAAATTTTTTGAATTATTAAAAACTGTTTTACATGTTATTTTCTTTCCGGAATAGTTATTTTGAAGTTCTTAAAATATTAATTCGTTTCATTTTTTGATTGGATATTAATTTTTATAAAAATAAATTTAATGACAAAAAGGGACCTTTTCCGATGGTTTTTCTAAAGAAAAATTCGTTCATAAAAAAATGTATTTCTGCAAAAATAACGGCTCATATTTTTTTAACAAAAGCCAATATAAGATTTAAAAATTGAATTCACATATTGTACTTGTAAATCGGATAGATTTAATAGAAACACGCGTATTAACTATAATATAAGCTGCATCCAGCAGACGTCTTTATTAGGTCGTCTCATATATTACTATATGTGGCACTCCCAACAACAACCGAATTAGTGATGCTAGAATGTTTTGAGTACTCACTCAATTTTGTAACTAAGCATTCTTGAGTTGAAATTTTTTAATGTTTTCTTTTTAGTATACAACCTTTTAGGTTTTTGATGAAAGATTATGTAATACTGTGCCCTTTTCAAGAGAGGAGTTCGAAAAATAAGTAGTTTTTGTATTCATTTTAGCATGATTTGTTATAAGTACTTGAGCCATTAGTTTGGTATCGAGCTAGAATTTTTTCTACATCACTGAAAAGTTCATATCAGCTGTTCTGTTTTGTAAACAAACATTCGGTAATATTCGACGCATGAGTGCTCTTCTTTAGCGTTGTTGAAGAACAAAAGGAAAATTTCACGTAAAGATTTTTGATATTATAGGGGTATTCACAAGGAAGGTGGAATTTCTTCGCAAAAAGTCTATGTCGGAAAATTTCCGATTTTAACAAGCAGTCGTAATTTGTTGTTTTTGTTTTGCTTACAAATAAAATTTCCGACAGTGTACACTTTTTGCGACACTCCCGAGCGTGTTACTTTTCGCGTTGTAATTTTGCAACATAAAATGGTGTTGCGAACATTTTTTAAGAGCTTAAAAGCCTCTTTTCCCACTTTATTGGTTTATATTGAATAAGTAAGTAATAGTCATGTAAAGTTTTTATTATTGTATAAATAAATATTTTCAAAATAAATAAACGCTTTCTTCACTGGGTTGCTCACAAAGAAACTTTTTACGATGTTGCAATTTTGCGATTTTCCGATTTTCCGACATTTAAAATTTCCCTTGTGAATACCCTTTATATAAAAACCATATTTTAGTCGAAAAATATGAGCTTTAACAAAAAATATTTGACGAACACTTATACATGTATATGAATTATACCGAACATTTTAATACATGTTACAAGATTTGAAAAGATTGTTAGACCGGACCCGGAATTTCTCGGGGGCGTGCTACATTTTTGATTTTGCCATAAGAATGCATGCAACGGGGGCCTACTTCAACTCAACAAGCATAGTTGTTGTAGAGTGCCACATATAGTAATATATGGTCGTCTCTTTGTCGGAAAACGGAGTGTGGCCGTACGGTTTAAAAATGTCTTATATCTAAAGTAGTTGCCAGACTGTACAATGCAATAATCTACTAGCTGGATATGATAATAATCTACTAGCTAGCTTTAATAGAACACTACAGTACTTATTTCAAAGTTGAAGAAATTGAAAATTTTTTACTTGGCAATGGACCAATGGTGAAAGGGGTTAATAAAACCATATTTCTTATATTAAGAATATGAAATATAAATTAAAAATAAAAGAGTTAAAAATAAGCGCATGCAATAAATAATTTTAAACGTAAAAGATAACTATGACAAAATGCGGCCTTAACGTCATGTAGGACTGTAGGTCTAACTGTTGACGTCGAAAAGCCTCTGCCGCGATGGGGATATACACCATTAGGCAGGCATAGGAAATTCAACAAATTGGGGATATTCACCAAAAAGCTACCAACAAAAACCTTAGGCAGGAATAGGAAATTCAACATATTCGAGAAATTCACCAGAAAGCTACCAACAACAATACGGGTAGACGCAAAGTGGCACTATGATGCCACTTGCAAGAAAATTATCAAAGAAACACGGCGTCGGCTCGGTTTTTTATATTGCTTGAAAAGTTCATAATTGAAACTTTATTAAATTTATTACGATATGTTTTTGCTTAATGTGCACGAATGTTTTCATTTTGTAATAAATTGTAATAAAAAAAGAAGAAGAGTTAGACCTATAGTCCTATATGCTTAACGTCAATCATATAGTACTATAGGTCTAACTCTTCTTCTTCCTAATCCCTGCAATGTGTTAGAGCTACGCTGCTTCAACATAGGCATATAGCATGAGGAAAAGAGAAGCACGCTATGGCAGCGAAATCTGTAGCTCTGCTGTGGTGAAATGCATTGCCACTTTTATTTTTAATTTTGGAAGATTTTCGAGTTCATTACATATAAAATATCTACCAAAATCATAAAATGATATGAAAAGCTTGAAAAACATAAAACTAATCAAGGAAACTCAATATCAAGGAGAAAAATAAATTGTTTTTTTAGTTCTACCCTGTCCACTTAACTTTTTGATCACACTGTTTCAGCGAAAATACTAAATTCTATGTACAACCAAATTCGTAGCCGTAGTCAAAAATGTTTGTCAATTTATTACAAAATGAACACATTCGTGCATATTAAGCAAAAACATATCGTAATGCATTTATTAAAGCTTCAATTATAACTTCTAAAGCTATATAAAAAACCGATCCGACGACGTGTATCTTTGATAATTTTCTTGCAAGTGGCATCATAGTGCCACTTTTTGTCTGCCCGTATTGTTGTTGGTAGCTTTCTGGTGAATTTCTCGGAAGAGTTGAATTTCCTATTCCTGCTTAAGGTTTTTGTTGGTAGCTTTTTGGTGAATTTCTCGAAACAGTTGAGTTTCCTCAACTCTTTCGAGAAATTCACCAAAAAGCTACTAACAACAATACGGGTAGACACAAAGTGGCACTATGATGCCACCTGCAAGAAAATTATCAAAGAAACACGGCGTCAGCTCGGTTTTTTATATAGCTTTAAAAGTTATAATTGAAGCTTTAATAAATATATTACGATATACTTTTGCTTAATGTGCACGAATGTTTTCATTTTGTAATAAATTGACACACATTTTTGACTACTGCTACGAATTTGATTGTATATAGAATTTAGTATTTTTGCTGAAAAAGTGTGATCAAAAAGTTATGTAGACGGGGTAGGACAAAAAAAACCATTTCTATTTCTCCTTAATATTGAGTTTCCTTGATTATTTTTATGTTTTCCAAGCTTTTCATGGCATTTTATGAGTTTGGTAGATATTTTATATGTAATGTACTCGAAAATCTCCCAAAATTAAAATTAAAAGTGGCAATGCATTTCACCACAGCAGAGCTAAAGATTTCGCTGCCATAGCGTGCTTCTCTTTTCCTCATGCTATATGCATATGTTGAAGCAGCGTAGCTCTAACACATTGCAGGGATTAGGAAGAAGAAGAGTTAGACCTTGTTGAATTTCCTATTCCTGCTTAAGGTTTTTGTTGGTAGCTTTTTGGTGAATATCCCCAATTTGTTGAATTTCCTATGCCTGCCTAATGGTGTATATCCCCATCGCGGCAGAGGCTTTTCGACGTCGACAGTTAGACCTACAGTCCTACATGTTATGTGCGAAGGATCCAAAAATCAAGAAATTTATAAAAAAAATAAAAAAAAAAAAAAATAAAAAATTTATGAAGCAAGGGGGCTTTAACAGCAGGGCTCAGCCCGGGTTTAAATTTGCTCTTTGTTTCAAAAATATTTTTTGTTGCGTTCTTTTTTTCTTGGAATGGGGGGACGAATGAGGGTTTAGGCTACCGCAAAGCATGCCATAGTAGCGGCTTTACGCGTGAGGTCTTTACATGAAACATACCAAGTGCTAAGGCATCCTTTACATGAATGTAAAACATGTAAAGTGGGTCTTACTCATTACACATAAAAATAAAAGGGGGCGGGGATTAGTTGGACTCGAACATAACAAAACGGACAAAAAAAAGAGGGTCCATGAGGAACCCTGGAAAAGGGCTCCAAAAAGCATTAAGCAATCCAGTTAGAAAAAAAAAAAAGGAAATATAATATATATTATTTTTTTTTTGTAATCTGAAGAAGAAAGAAAAAATTAATAAATACATACTTACCAATTCACCAATAAATAACAAACAGACAAGTTAAGAGAAGATATTTTTTGTTTATCGCTTTATTGAAAATTTTCCTTTGAAATCTTTTGAACATAGAATTTTTTTTGGTTTTTACGTTTATTACAAGGCAGAAGATAATAAAGAAAACATTTAGTTCTATTAATGGAGAAGCCATCTAATACAGATTTAAATTCACAATTATCATCCAATCAACGACTGACCAGATACCAGACTAAGCGACTGCAGCAATTGCCGGCTGAAAACACGTTACTCAGTGTAGCACCTTCCGCCGTAATACCGAGTACACAGCCACTCTGTAAAGACATAGAAAAATCTTCAGATTCAGCTAGCTTCCCAACAAAATTAGATCAAATTTGCAATATGTCAGAAAAGGAAGAACAAGAAGTAGGGAATAACCACCCTCAAGACCATGCCAGCCTTGATACCAATTATGAGCAGGAACTAGTTATAGAACAGCCGATTCAAATACGAATTGAAGAAAATAGTGATAATACTCAAGCTCCATTGCAACAACAACTAGCTAACCTTGCCCTAATGATGTCTACAAATAATAAATTCATGCATGATTGTATGAAAATGGTGATGGAATTGCAAAAAAAGTTTTAAGAAGGTTTAAAACCGAGTAAATAATATAGAAAGCAGTGGTTCCCAACCTGACAGGCCTCCCCAATCTACCCCCTTAGGACAACCACCAGGAGAACAACCAAGATCCAATTCAAATGAGCAATTCCAGCACTCTTACATAAATGCACCAATAAGAATCAGTGAGATGGAAAGAATGAACAAATTTGATTTAAATAAATGGCAGGTGAAATTTGACGGCTCTAATAAAGATATGACTGTCGAAAGCTTCCTATTTAGAATCGAAAAATTGGCAGAAACGCATGGCATCCCTTACAACAACTTATTCAACAATTTCCATTGCTTATTGAAAGACAATGCTGTTAAGTGGTATTGGAAGTTGTTGGAGGACAACAAACATAACCTCAGTTTTGGGTATTAAAATGTGCGAGAGAGTTGTTAAACTATTATAAAACAAATCAGACGGACTTTGAAATCATTAGAGAATTAGTTGAAAAAAAAAAACAAATGATAGGTGAATTATTCGAAGACTATTATACAGACATACATAATATTAGTTTCAGACTCCAAAATAGAATGGCTGAACGAGAATTAGTGGAGATCATTAAAAATAACTTACGTGGTCCACTTGCGACGATGATGTTTGCCAGCAACGCCTCCACCTTGTCTGAATTAAAGATGGACTGTAAAAAAGCAGAAAAAATTCTGCGAGAGTCCAGGACAAGACCCAAGCAGATTAGCGAGGTCCAGAGCGTAGAAACTGATTTGGATTTCAATATGCCATCCACATCCACTCAAAGCATAGAGGCTTTGCGTCCAAACCATCTCCCTGTGCAAAGAACAGAAACTAGAAGATTTAAAACTGAGTTTCCACAAAAACAAACACAAATCTCACCTTCACACAGTGCGATTTCCAATCTTCCAAAACAGCCAACTCTATGCCCATCCCCTTTCCACTTGAATTTGTGCTACACCTGTGGAATGCCCGGTGATTTTTTCAAAAAGAACAAAATATTATCTGAAAATAGTTGTAAAAGTTCATTCCATGAGATGAAGTGTTTTCTATGCGGTCAGTCAGACTCATTTTGTGTGTATGAAGGTGGGTTAATTAAAAAAAACCCCAAGTTAAACACACAACTGGCAGAGGTGTCCGGAGTCCCGAGCCAACAGAACTCAAATCCGGGTACATCACCATTTTAAAGCGAACACCTCAACTCAAATTTGATGAGCGAGAGCAAAAAGAGCCTAAGTCGCTTCATCAGCGTAAAATCGAATATAATCAGGCTTGTGCTCGAATTTTTTGTGAGGTTGTTAGACAAGAAAAAAGGAACAAAAAAAAAATCCGAAAAATTAATAACTTAAGAGAGAAAAATAAAATTTACAAGAAACTTAGAAATAATGTAGTATCATCAGTCTGCACAATCCAGGGAGATAACCGACTGTTTGCAAAGACTAAAGTAGGAGGAATAGAGATCGTGGCCTTGTTAGATTCCGGGGCAACTTCTAGCTGTATAGGTAAGGGAGGCATGAGTTTATTGGAAGACCACCCAAATAGGATTATTACATTAAAACAAAAAAATGTGAAAACGGCAGATGGTGGAGAAACTCCAATAACAGGCATCATCAGATTACCAGTTCACTGGAATGGTGAAGTGAAAGACTTGGATTTCTGCATTGTCCCTGCATTGCAACAGGACGTGTACTTCGGAATAGACTTTTGGTACACGTTTAAAATAAATCCACTCGGAATAAGCCAAAATAAAACAAGCAATGCAGAAATAGCGCAGGATTCCATATCAGAACTTGTCAACGATGAGCCTATGTCCATGATGAAACAACATGATCTGTCCAAAGAACAATTAGCTAGCTTAGAAAAAGTCAAATTGAAATTCCCATCATATGCGACGCTGGGTCTAGGAAAAACGCACCTGGAGGAGCATGTCGTTGAAGTCACTAATGACGGTATACCGATAAAACAACGTCACTATCCTGTGTCCCCAGTCATTCAAACAATGATTTTTGAAGAATTAGATAGGATGCTAGCGCTAGGGGTAATCGAGGAGTCCAAAATGCAGCCCAGCGCATGTGTCGACTTATGGATAAGGTCATCCCAGCTAAAATCAGAGAAAGGGTATTTGTTTACCTTGACGATCTATTAGTTTGTTCAAATGATTTCGAGGAACATCTTGCACTATTAATGGATGTGGCTACTTGTTTAACAAAGGCCAAACTGACTATAAACATAGAAAAAAGCAAATTTTGTTTCCAAGAACTCAAATACTTGGGATTTATTGTGGGCAATGGGCATATTCGTACTGACGACAGCAAAGTTGAAGCAGTAAAGAATTTTCCGATACCAAAAACACCGAAACAACTCCGCCGTTTTCTCGGAATGTCCGGTTGGTATCGGAAATTCATCAAAGACTACGCTACAGTAGCCGCACCATTGCACGATTGTCTTAAAAAGGATAAATTTAAAAAAATCAATTTAGACAAGAACGCGCTCATAGCTTTTGACCAGCTTAAACTAGCCATGATCCAAGCACCCGTGTTGATTAACCCAAATTTCAGTAAGCCTTTTTTCATACAATGTGATGCATCTAGCGAAGGTGTAGGTGGTGTTTTATTTCAACAGGACGAAGAAGGGAATGAGAGGCCCATCGCATATATGTCAACTAAGCTCAATAAAGCACAGAGAAATTACAGTGTGACAGAGTTAGAATGCTATGCCGCAATATTGTCAGTACAGAGATTCAGGCCATATGTGGAGGGATTACCATTCACGATAATAACGGACCATGCGAGCCTAAAGTGGTTAATGAACCAAAAGGAGCTATCTGGCAGATTGGCACGGTGGAGTTTGAAACTCCAGAGGTACGACTTTTCCATCGAACATAGAAAAGGGTCACAAAATATAGTACCTGACACATTATCCAGAGCCCATATGGAGGAAATACAGATAATAAAACCAATTGAAGTTGATTTAGAGTCCAATGAATTTCAGTCCCTAGAGTATAAAAATTTGATTCAAGAAGTCCAGGAGAATAAGGAAAAATTACCTGATCTTTGTATATCCGAAGGTTTCTCTATAAGAGGACACAGCCTTATAATGGTGACACCATTCAGGAAGATCGTGCATGGAAGCTTTGGGTACCAGAACCACTCCGTGCTGATTTGACCAATCAAGCACATTCCGCTGAAGCTGCAGGCCATGGGGGTATCCAAAAGACTCTACACAGAGAAAAAAATCAACCAGAAAACTGGTTAAATCAAAAGGAAAAACATACAAAACGGCTTCAACAAGGAATATTTTTATTTTAACAAGTCTTCTTGTTGGAAAAAATAAAGATTTTCCTTTTGAATCAACTATGTTTCAGGTTGAATTGACATGATAATTTTCAAAAATGAATTTAAATTTAAATTGTTGAACCAACCACGGACATAGTTGAAATGACAAGATATTTTTTAAAAAAATTCCAAAAAAAAAAATACCTATACAAGAAGAAATGTCAAAAAAAATTTAATTAACGTTCAAAGCAAATGGCCATAGAGCACTCTGCTGAACATGACCCAAAAAATAGCCATCGGATGGACTTCATCCGATTTCGTCACTCCGTTTTGGTGACTGCTTTCGCAATGCTTAAAAAGTTCTAATATGAATAACATATCTTATATGTCTTATTTTATAAAACAAATGAGAATTATACCGAACGAAAAGAAATGTAATTAAACATATTTCCTTTCAATTCAACCAAAAATGTTGTTGACTCAACAATTTTCCTTTTGAAATTTTTGTTCTGCTCGAAAATCAAAAGGACTGTGAATAACAATGCGCCCTTTTAAAAAAATCATGGTTACGTTCGCTCAGTGTAGAAAGATTAAAATTGAGATATTATTGGCCGGGCATGGCAAAAGATGTACAGAATACAGTCAATAATTGTGAAATATGCAAGCAAAATAAATCCGGGAATTTTATTAAAAGACCATCCATGGGTGTGCAGCAGAAGACACTCAGGCCCTTTCAGCGGTTGTATGTTGACTTTATGGGGCCATATCCTAGGATGAAAGAGGGAAATGCCTTCATATTTGTATGTCTAGACCATTTTTCAAAATTCATTTTCCTTAAACCAATGCGCAAAGCGGTAACTACAGAAGTTGTTAAATATCTGGAGAGGGAAATTTTTCACATGTTTGGAGTACCGGAGTTCATCCATTCGGACAACGGGAAACAGTTCACGTCAGGAGCATTCAAAAATTTCTTAAATAGATATGGTGTCACTAATGTGAAAACTGCTTTCTATTCGCCCCAAGCGAATGCATCAGAAAGAGTCAACCGCTCAGTATTGCAAATAATCAGGTCTTTCATTAAAAATGACCAACGCGCATGGGACCTTGTAACGGAACTACTACCTCTACCTCTACTTGAGTCTGAAGCTGAGGCGCTCATCCATAGCAATTCACTCTGCATACATGATGTTGCTCTTGGTTAGCTCGTCTAGGGGTCGTTAGGTTTCTGCTATAGATGAACTTTCAATTTAGTTTTCTTTGTGTCTGTGGAACCGTATCCAGAAGAAAAATCCGTATGCAGAGGGTTAAGATCCAGTTACTTCAAAAAAATGAAAAAAAAAATTCCGAGAGCCCAAGCAAACGCAAACGTTTGCGATGACTATCAAGGCGCTGGGATTGCAGTTGTTGATTCCCGCGCGCTCTACACCCTCCCTCCATGCTAACGAATTGAAATCTAACTTCATTAGCCCAATATTTACCCCAGCCCATTACCTACATTTCGTACGACCGAGAATAATTCACGCAATCATAACGACACCGGATTTACGTTTTCAACACATTATTAATACAAATATAATTCATTTTAACTTAAACCATTGCTAATGATATCGCTATAAATTCTAGCTATCGAAATATCATATCCTAATTTTAAGCAAATTAAAATCAAGCCGAAGATCGATCAGCTGAGTTTTAGCAGTTCAACTTAATGAAAAAAAAAAAAAAAACAACCTCCACGTATTCACAATTACATTAAATAAACATCTTACTCACGTTTAACATTACAGCAACTCCTCTCACGATCAGCAGGCCTGTTGAGACGTTAAGAGCAGCGACGTTTACCTGCTAGAAAGTTAACAGAAACTTAACATTACTCTGTAAAGGAATGAGTCTACATAGCAAGAAGTGCTTTACAATTTGAATTTGCCAAAAGTCGTGGCCCGAAAACTGATTTTGTTTAGAAAGCGAGTGCGAAGCCAAAATCAGTAATAATTAAAATTTAATTATTCTAACTCAGTCGTAGGCGAAGAGAGAGAAAAGTCATCAATCAAAATTCTACGATAATATAATATGCAAGCGCGTTTCTGTGTGAACTAGTCATTTTACGAGTTATATTATTTTAAGCTTTGGATTGAGCTGAACTTTATTTTATTGTATTGAGTTGCTCTTCTTCGTTCACTGAAATAATATAGGTTTTTTTTATTTTTCTTTTATTTTCTTTCCACTTTTCTCTCTTTCGTTCTACAAAAAAAATGCACCAAAACGTGTCTAAGAGGGGAATCCAGCTTTTACGAAGATATCAGCGACTTGCTCTTTCCGATCTGTTACTCTGCGATTTGGCTCTTGTTCGTCTCCTGCATTTATCACTTTGCAATAGCACCCTACGTTCCGCATAGACACAAAATTGAGATTAGAATCTGACGCTGTAATTTGAGTAATTTCAGGCTTACCTCCACGAGGGTTTTGTACTGACAAGGTTAGAGGAAAATTTGTCGGATAGAAGTCAGAGACAGAGTTTATTGCCCAGCACATGAGATTCTCAAGATGGGTGTTAAAATATTCGACCATCCGATGGTGAGGTAGAGACACGTGTAGACGCTAATGGCAGGTTATCGAACAAAATTTTAAACGGGATTAGGACGACTGATAGCGACTTAAAACTCCAAGGATATTTACCTTTAATGAAGCTATGATGGGTGTGAATTTTTCAGATAAAGATTTTCACTTCGCACGTTCCAGAGCGATCCGTTTCCTCACGTGGAAATTGGCCCTTATGGGTTCTTATTCCCCTCTTCTCCTATTTTCCTTTTTGCGTTTTATTTAGGATTTGGTATAAAACTTTTTTTTTTTCACTTCTTTTACGGATTATTAATTCGTTTTATGTTAAATTGAAAGTCTTTTAAATTTTTATTTTTTTTTTTCTTTAATTGCCGAACGAAGGTGATCGCTTAACATCGTCTTTCTACAGTGAGCGGAAATTGATCTTCTCTTGACTAAGCGTGCGGTTGATCGCGTTTAACAGAAAGCTTGCAGTGATGCATTTTTGTTTTTAACAGCCTGTACTGTTGTTAACAGATTATGTTATACTAATCAACTATGCAACCTAGCATGGTTGCATTATCCTTCGGTCTGCGACAAACGAAATTAAATATTTCAAATAATTTTTTTTGTTTTTTTTTTTTTTGTTTTTGGTGATTCAACCCTCACAAAACAGTTACGAAATAAAGTGGGCTGTGATTTAGTAACTGGAAAAGGTTGAATTTCAGTTTTAAATCTACCAGATGTCTTTACAGTGATATGTGCCTTTATTCCCGGTTTCTAAGTCTTCTAACACATAGTCCGTATTGCCTTTTCGTTGAACTATTTTTGACCGTATACCTTTTGGGGCCAATTTGGCGTTGAAATTTTCTGCGAGTTTGCTTTGAACAAAATTTCTTCGAACAACCTCTTGCCCAATTTCAAATTTTCTCTCCCTCGAACGGAGGTTGTAAATTTTTACATTTTTTTCAAAAGCTCTTCTCATACTCTCTCTTATGTTTTCGCGCAGCAGTGTGAGTTCGTCTTCCCTATTAAGTCTAAGGGTACCTTCGGCAGCTAGTCCTAGATTCTTCAATACTTTATAGTCGTCGCCATGCGTAGCCATATACTGACCAAACAGGACATAATATGGGGAATTTTCTATTGATTGGTGGAAGCTATTTCTTAGTGAGCTGTTTATGTCGCTAAGGTATAAGTCCCACTCTCTTTGGTCTCTTCGAATATATGACCGTAATGCTTCGTTTATCGAGCGGTTCACGCGCTCCGAGGCATTCGATTGGGGGGAATAAACCGCGGTTAGAATGTGTTCAATGCCATGATTTGATAGAAATTTTAGGAATTCCTTACTGCGGAACTGGCTTCCGTTATCCGAGACAAGTGATTCTGGGGTACCAAAGGTATCAAAAATGTGTTCTTTTAAAAATTCGATAATGAGATTTGAATTGAATCTTTTTAGCGGCTTAAGGAAACAAAATTTTGAAAAGTGATCTAAGACAATGAGAATACCGATATTCCCTTTTTTGGTTCTAGGGAGCGGGCCTATTAAGTCAACATAAATACGCTGAAAGGGACGCAACGTTTCCGGTAGCTGACTCATTGGGGGTCGTAGGCAATGGGTGGGAGTTTTGGAAGTTTTGCAAAGCTCACAGTTTTGGATGTAGGTTTTTACTTCTTTTACTTGCCCAGGCCAATAGAAATGCCTCCGAATTCTCTCTAGAGTTTTTGCGATACCACCATGCGCCGCTGAAGGAGGATTATGGCAGGCGTATATTACTTGATTTCTAAGCTCATCTGGAACTACCAATTTCCAGTTGTCCGATTCGTCAGCTTTGCCTTCATCAAAGCGGTTTCTATGGTATATAAATCGGTCAATTACTTTAAAATCAGGCAAGTCGGCTTCTTTAAACTTTTGCTTTAGCATTTTATAAGACTCGCTGTCAAAACTTTCAGAATTAAGGTCTATCAAAGGAATTGTTTCGCTATCTAGCTCTACAATTTCTTCGTCTTCGTGGGTACGTGAAAGGGCATCGGCAACCAGATTTTCACTAGCTTTACGATGTTCTATAGAAAAATTGAACCCTTGTAGTTTAAGTGCCCATCTGGCTAACCGCCCACTTAAATCTTTTTGGCGCATTAGCCATTTGAGACTAGCATGGTCGGTCACTACTGTGAATTCATGACCCTCAACATAATGTCGGTACTTTTTGATAGCTAGAACGACTGCCAAGCATTCGAGTTCTGACACTGAATAGTTCCTTTGACACCTATTTAATTTGTGCGACATGTAAGCTATGGGCTTTTCGACGCCACTTTCATCCCGCTGCGCCAGGATGCCGCCCACCCCGAATTGACTTGCGTCACACAAAATTACGAACGGCTTTTCGTAATTCGGCTGTTCGAGAACTGGTGCCGTCGTGAGTTTTTCCTTCAAAGCTTCAAAAGCTTTTTGTGCTGCTGAATTCCAGCAAAAGGACCGTTTCGTGGTTAAAAGTTCGGTTAGCGGAAACGATATTGAAGCATAATCGGACACAAATCTTCTGTACCATCCGGTCATCCCCAAAAACCGCCTAAGCTGCCTCTGAGTTTTTGGAACAGGGTATTCTGTGATAGCAGTAATTTTGTCAGGATCAACCATCAGGTTACCGTGCCCTACCAGAAAACCTAGGTATTTAACTTTTGCAAGGCAAAAGTCGCTTTTTTTTATATTGATTGTGAGGCCTGCTTTTCGTAAACCCGTTGCTACATCACGCAAATGCATTAAATGATCGTCAAAAGTCTGCGAAAGGATCAATAGATCGTCGAGATACACAAAAACATGCGATTTTAAATTGTAAGGGATCACTTTGTCCATTAACTTGCACATTGTTTGCGGGGCGTTACATAACCCAAATGGCATTCTTTTGAATTCATATAATGGACGATTGGGCACAGTGAAAGCTGTTTTTGGTCGAGAATCTTGCGAAAGGTTTATTTGCCAAAAGGCGTCTTTCAAATCTATTTTTGAAATTATGTGTACAGCAGGCAAGCGAGCAATCAAACCATCAATATTAGGGATCGGGTAGGCATCCTTGACGGTTACTTCGTTTAGTCTGCGGGAGTCTAAACAGAAGCGGACTTTACCCGGCTTTACAATTAACACCCCTGGTGATGACCAAGGTGAATTTACGCATTCTTGAATAACTCCTAATGCCAGCATTCTGTCAATTTCTTTTACTAGTAATTTTTCCATCGCGGGCGAAATCGGGTAATATCGTTGCTTGATAGGATTCGCGTTTCCTGTATCGATTTGGTGTTCAACTAAATTGGTATTACCCAAGCCTTCTTTTTCAAAACACGGAAATGTGGATATGACTTCAGCGAGTTTGAAGCGTTGCTCTGGAGATAGTGGAAGTTCCTCTGTGGAGTACTCCTTGGAATCTATTTGCGATATTTCATTGCCAAAATTGATTCGAATATCAAAAAGGTTCCAAAAGTCCATTCCACAGATCAGATTATGTTTTATTGAGGGTACGATAAGAAAAGTTATGGAATTTTGTTTTCCGTTAAATCTTATAGAGAGAGAGACCGAACCCACGACCTGCTGTTTCTGGCCATCGGCAGTACGTACGTTGCCTTTAAACTTTACGACTTTTTCGGTTGATTTACTTAGAAATTTTTCAGCTAGATTGCCGCCTATGCAGCTCCTAGTCGCTCCACTGTCTAACAAAGATAGCAAGGTTTCCCCTTCGACTTCCACCTTAACGTACGGACGGACATCCGGATTTTTCTGAGCAAGAGAAGCTATGTGACAACGATTGAGAATTTTTCTTTGAGACCAAAATGTTCGCATTCTCTTCACTGAGCGATTCGGGTTCTTGTTGCATTTAAAATTAGTGTTAAATATTTGAGCACGTAATTTATTATACTCTTCTACACGGACATGGTATGGTTTGAGTAGTGTTGGCTTAGGATTATTCCTAATGGGGTCGATCATTTTGGGATTTTTCAAGATTTTTGCAGGGCTTATAGTCGAGGCTGGGATTTCGGATGCTCTTTCCCTTCGGATCGAACATCCGTCCTTGGGTTTTCCGGTTTCACGGAACATTTTGAGCAATTAGGCTTATAAGTATCTATCGCCCCGCAGCCGTAACAAAATACTCTGCGTTGTTTCAAACAATCGTGGTATCGATGTCCTATTTCATCACAGTTCCAACATTTTAATTGGTTTGGGGCTATGGCGCATATTTCGCTTCTATTTTCAGAGGATACCGCATATTCATCCGGCATTTGTACATCTAATGAAGCCAGCGCTTGCCGTCGTGTAGACGAGAGTCTGTATGAAGCGGCGTGTAGGTCAAAAAAAAATTTTTCATGTTTCCTAGCTTCCCGCCTTAAAACAGAAACGTCATGGATTGCCAAGTGCAAGAGCTCATGGCGAAGTTCAGGTTTCAGATTCCGAACGAGAATTTCTACTAAATCCGATTCTTGCACCGGACGTCGAAGTCTGTCGCTAATATTCATTATAGCATCACAAAAGTCATCGAAGGATTCCGTTGACTTTTGCTTCCGTCTGCGCATATCATCTTTTATGTCAGAGTCAGTTGCATGATCTTTAAACTGACGCCGCATAGCGTCGCACAAGCTCGTCCAATCGAATTCTTCGGTTGATCGATGATAACGCCAGAACCATTGGAGCGCTTTCCCTTCAAAAAGCGAATGAATGTGCTGACAAAGGACGGAAAAGTTTCCTTGTAAATGCGTGGTTGTCAAAATATTCACACGATATATAAATTCGTCAATCGAGATATCATTGACTGTGCCTTTATACTTTATTTGCCAATTCCTAATGAGGCTGGAAATTTTTTCTGAGAGTCTTGATTCCATTTCGACATTTGAATAAGGCTCTGACGTTCGATTTGGCACAATTCCTGACAACCTCCGAGGATCTCGTGGCCAGTCTGTCGTATTTTGGGTTTGCAAACGATTGGTGTTTGAAGGCGAGGCAGCTTCTTCAGTTCTAGCAGATAGGTTTCTGAAAAGAGCTTGTAGCTCATTTGAAATTGAAGAAGTTATTTCGGTTCTAAAGTCAGATAATGATTCTGCAATAATTGCTTGAACTCTTTGTTCAGAGACAGCAGCAATTAAAGGAATGATTGGACGGTTTGAACTTGGACTTATAGAAGGATTGCTTGCAGGGGCAGTAGCTGATACTACTTGCCTTTGAGTTTGTGCATTTTGTCGTGTATTTGGTCTATCTCGTGGAATTGCTCCTCCCCCTCTACCTCTACTTGGCGAAAGCCTATAAGATGCATTAGAAGGCGCAGCGGTGTCCCGAGGACCGAAAAGCACCCTTGGATTACACGCACTTCTGCAAACAGGGCACGTTGGGTTTGTCTCTACCCATCTTTTCATTTCATTTCAATTCATTTCATCTACAGGGTTTCCCCTCACAGATTACAATCTTAACCTACATATTTAAATAATTAATAAAAATAATAATAATATAAAAAATAAATAATTTATAAAAAATTCAAAAAATTCAAATGGTTCTATACTTAGCTAATACTACGAACAATTCAAATTTCAAAAATTCAACAAAAACAATTTATTTTTAAAAGATTGCCGAGCTTCGTCGAAGTGCAGGACACTGCATATACGATTGCAACGGAACAAACACCGATACATTGGCTCATTCATGCCATAATTGGTTCTGTGAAATTCCAATGAAAAGAGCTCTCGTTCTCTGAGATGTCTCTCAGGAACATACCAAGGAACTAAGCTTAGCAGCTGTGGTGAATCAATTTTTGAGTCAATTATGTCTTTTATAAATAGCACATTTTGTGCTTGGCGACGGAATGAAAGAGTTTTTAAACCAAGGAGTTGAAGTCTAACATTGTAAGCAGGCATAGTGTCAAAGCTAAACATGTTGCGTAAAGCGAATTTAGTGAACCTCTTTTGAATGCGTTCAATCCTATTAGAATGGGCCTCATAGACAGGCTCCCACACAATACTGGCATATTCTAGAACGGAGCGAATCAACGACGAATATATCACTTTTAATGTGTAGGGGTCTATAAACTCCTTCGAATTTCTTTTCAAGAAGCCAAATTGTGAGCTGGCTTTACAGATTACATGATCGATATGACGCTGAAAACTGAGCTTATTATCAAAAAACACTCCAAGATCTTTAACCACAAAGTCCCTAATGCATGATGTATCGTCACTAAGTTTGTAGTCGAAAACAATATTTCTAAGTCTTCGGGAGTAGGATAAAACTTTACATTTGGAAAGATTCAGAGATAGACCATTATTCTGGCACCACACCAATAGTTTCGCAATATCAAGTTGGAATCTGGCGCAATCATTAATGTCCCTAATCGCAACGAAAAGCTTCATATCGTCTGCATAGAGTAAATACTTACAGAATGAAAACTCAACAGCCACATCATTAATAAAAACCAAAAATAGTAAGGGACCTAGGTGACTGCCTTGAGGAACTCCCGAGTTAACATAAATTGTTTTAGAAAAATGATTGTCAATTTTAACTATCAATCTTCTACCACTAAGATAAGATCCGATTCCAGTTTAGAAATTCAGAATGCAAACCTAACGCATTTAATTTGCTCAATAATATGGAATGATTCAGACTATCAAAAGCCTTCACAAAATCCGTATATAAAACATCAACCTGCAAGCCCTGTTCCAAGTATTTGATGCAATAATTTGTAAACAAAACAAGATTTGTATCCGTAGACCTTCCTGGAAAAAAGCCATGTTGTTCAGACTCAATATAGTTTTTGAATTCAGAAAATAGACGCTTGCTAATAATTTTGTCAAGAATTTTCGGCAAAACAGAAAGTTTTTGTAACAGGACGATAATTATTCACCAGATATTTTTCTCCACCCTTGAAAATGGGAGATATAAATGCAAGTTTCCATTCATCTAGAAAAATGCCCGAAGAAAGAGACTTATTAAACAATATCAATAAAGCTGGCGCCAGTACGGTGGCGCAGTTCTTGAAGACAGAGGGGGAAGCAAATCAAAACCTGCTCCTTTACTGCTATCTAAAGAACAGATAGTATTAAATACTTCGTCATAAGAGAGTACGATTTTACCAATATTGGCTACCTCTGGCAGATGAAAGGAATCATATGGAAAATCAATTGAGTTGCAGTCTTCGAAAATTGATCCAAAATGCTCAGCAAAAAGATCACAAATATCACTCTTACTACTAGCAGTTTTAGAACCCAAATTCATTGATCTAGGGAACCCTGAGGACTTTCTTTTACAATTATAAAAAGTCCAGAAGGACTTTGGATTAGACTTAATATTGCTTTCCATGAGAAGAATATAGTTCTTATACAGAAAGTTCGACAGAAATTCAAATTCCCTTCTTCTGAGGCAATTGCCATGAAATAAATGTTTGCACACAGTTTCTATTCTATCCTGGGAATTCTCGAGCGCCGAACTACAAATTGTACATATTAAAGCGGACGATCGCGTGTCAGGAGCGGAATTTTCAGATGCCGTTCCCGGGCTACGAGTGAGCGGCATTTTCAAAATTTACGGAAAATCAGTCGATAAAGATACAGTAACAGATTATAAGTGTACTAACTTTCTCTTCGCGTACGATTCTTAATAATAATAAGTAATAAAGGGATAGTATTTCACAATTCTTCACAAAAATTTATATAAATATTTAATAAGATAATTTTTTTTTTTTTTTTTTTTTTTTTTTTTTTTTATACGTCCTCAATTGATCGGTTGTCTCTAGAATTTCAATATGTAAGATTCGACTACTCTGTAGGTAACAGGCTAAGTATTATTCTTGTAATTATCATCGCAAACATCGCGTTCACAGGATTCACAATTGAAATTTAATTTTTATTTTAAAAAAATTTTTTTTTTTTTTTTTTTTTTTTTTTTTTCTTTCATTCTCTTCTTTTGAAGTAACCAGAATTTTTGAGCAAAAGATTAAATCCTTATTATTCCGAGCATTCACTTGTACCATACAAATTAAACGTTCTGCGGAAATCAATAAGAATTAATTAATCGTATTTCTATTCCAAGGCATGACAAAAATTTGTCATTCTTCCCACAGGTCATTGAAATGCGATTAACCAAAAGAATTAATGCAACTATTCGCATATTGCGCGGTCACTGCCTGATTCTATCCAAGCAATGCAGTTCCGAAAGCAAACGTGCAAATAATGATGTTAATATATGTTTTTTTTTTTTTTTCTCGAAACAACTAATTTCCGAGGAACACACAACAGTTTTTTTTTTTCATCCAGCTCGAAACTAGAAATTTCAATATTTTTGTAAAATTTTTACCAAATGTTTTTCGTGTGGTCCTGGAAATCGGTGGCCTCATTGTTGGGCGCCATTTTCTCTGTAACGGAACTACTACCTCTACCTCTACTTGAGTCTGAAGCTGAGGCGCTCATCCATAGCAATTCACTCTGCATACATGATGTTGCTCTTGGTTAGCTCGTCTAGGGGTCGTTAGGTTTCTGCTATAGATGAACTTTCAATTTAGTTTTCTTTGTGTCTGTGGAACCGTATCCAGAAGAAAAATCCGTATGCAGAGGGTTAAGATCCAGTTACTTCAAAAAAATGAAAAAAAAAATTCCGAGAGCCCAAGCAAACGCAAACGTTTGCGATGACTATCAAGGCGCTGGGATTGCAGTTGTTGATTCCCGCGCGCTCTACACCCTCCCTCCATGCTAACGAATTGAAATCTAACTTCATTAGCCCAATATTTACCCCAGCCCATTACCTACATTTCGTACGACCGAGAATAATTCACGCAATCATAACGACACCGGATTTACGTTTTCAACACATTATTAATACAAATATAATTCATTTTAACTTAAACCATTGCTAATGATATCGCTATAAATTCTAGCTATCGAAATATCATATCCTAATTTTAAGCAAATTAAAATCAAGCCGAAGATCGATCAGCTGAGTTTTAGCAGTTCAACTTAATGAAAAAAAAAAAAACAACCTCCACGTATTCACAATTACATTAAATAAACATCTTACTCACGTTTAACATTACAGCAACTCCTCTCAGGATCAGCAGGCCTGTTGAGACGTTAAGAGCAGCGACGTTTACCTGCTAGAAAGTTAACAGAAACTTAACATTACTCTGTAAAGGAATGAGTCTACATAGCAAGAAGTGCTTTACAATTTGAATTTGCCAAAAGTCGTGGCCCGAAAACTGATTTTGTTTAGAAAGCGAGTGCGAAGCCAAAATCAGTAATAATTAAAATTTAATTATTCTAACTCAGTCGTAGGCGAAGAGAGAGAAAAGTCATCAATCAAAATTCTACGATAATATAATATGCAAGCGCGTTTCTGTGTGAACTAGTCATTTTACGAGTTATATTATTTTAAGCTTTGGATTGAGCTGAACTTTATTTTATTGTATTGAGTTGCTCTTCTTCGTTCACTGAAATAATATAGGTTTTTTTTATTTTTCTTTTATTTTCTTTCCACTTTTCTCTCTTTCGTTCTACAAAAAAAATGCACCAAAACGTGTCTAAGAGGGGAATCCAGCTTTTACGAAGATATCAGCGACTTGCTCTTTCCGATCTGTTACTCTGCGATTTGGCTCTTGTTCGTCTCCTGCATTTATCACTTTGCAATAGCACCCTACGTTCCGCATAGACACAAAATTGAGATTAGAATCTGACGCTGTAATTTGAGTAATTTCAGGCTTACCTCCACGAGGGTTTTGTACTGACAAGGTTAGAGGAAAATTTGTCGGATAGAAGTCAGAGACAGAGTTTATTGCCCAGCACATGAGATTCTCAAGATGGGTGTTAAAATATTCGACCATCCGATGGTGAGGTAGAGACACGTGTAGACGCTAATGGCAGGTTATCGAACAAAATTTTAAACGGGATTAGGACGACTGATAGCGACTTAAAACTCCAAGGATATTTACCTTTAATGAAGCTATGATGGGTGTGAATTTTTCAGATAAAGATTTTCACTTCGCACGTTCCAGAGCGATCCGTTTCCTCACGTGGAAATTGGCCCTTATGGGTTCTTATTCCCCTCTTCTCCTATTTTCCTTTTTGCGTTTTATTTAGGATTTGGTATAAAACTTTTTTTTTTCACTTCTTTTACGGATTATTAATTCGTTTTATGTTAAATTGAAAGTCTTTTAAATTTTTATTTTTTTTTTTCTTTAATTGCCGAACGAAGGTGATCGCTTAACATCGTCTTTCTACAGTGAGCGGAAATTGATCTTCTCTTGACTAAGCGTGCGGTTGATCGCGTTTAACAGAAAGCTTGCAGTGATGCATTTTTGTTTTTAACAGCCTGTACTGTTGTTAACAGATTATGTTATACTAATCAACTATGCAACCTAGCATGGTTGCATTATCCTTCGGTCTGCGACAAACGAAATTAAATATTTCAAATAATTTTTTGTTTTTTTTTTGTTTTTGGTGATTCAACCCTCACAACCTACATGTGAGCGAGGCCGCTTTCGCGTTGCGTAGTGCCTTACATAGCGCAATAAATCTAGAACCACATTATGTGCTATTCGGAATTCATATGATGCAACATGGTGCATCCTATAAAATCAGCAGGCAATTGCAAACATTAGGCCAGGAAGATTTTGTAATTAACAATCAAACGGACAAACAACAGTTAATACAGGATTGGGTTTTGAAAGATCTAAAAAAGTCACATGATAAAGGTACAAAAACGTACAATTTGCGTTGCAGAGATGTAAAATTTAAAGAAGGGCAGGTTGTGTTTAGGAAAAATTTCAGACAGAGCAACTAAGTAGAAGGTTATAATGCCAAACTTGCACCTACAAATGTGAAGTCAGTAATTTTGAGATGTACAGGAAATACAGGTATAGGAAATTCACTATATGGATTCGCAAACAATGCCGGAAAAAGTATAGGTGTCTATCACGCAAAGAATATATTTGCAGTATGAAACATAATAATATTCTTTCTTTTCGTTCTCAAAAAAAAAAAAAAAAAAAGGACATCATTTTACCAAGTTAAGCATATCCTGTTAGCCCGACTGATGTTCAGGGCGTGGTCGAAGCCACACGTTGATACTAGGATTTGATAGAATTTGAAAAAAAAATAAAAATTAGTTAATAAGAAGACCAGAGGAATTTTTTTTACCATTCATTTATTCGATTCATGTAACAAGAAGATGGGAAATATACCAATATATACACGTATACATGTATGTGCATGAATGAAGATACAGGCACAAATATGAATATGAGAAAATTTTTTTTTGCGGAATCGTTCCATGCCGGCATTTCTCCATGAGGATATATTTATGTCATCGACGATTCCGAGCCTGTTACGTGACATGCCTGTTAAAGAAAAGAAAAATGTGGGTTTAAAAAGTTCAATGAGAGAATAGAAAGAAAAGTGTAAAATATGAATTTTTTTAAATATAAAAAAAAACAAAATTTAAATTTAAAAAAAAAATTCTAAGTGTTTCTACATATGGCAAGTGACGACCTAATCAAGTAAATACGTACCACTGACAAACACATCTACACTTTATGAACATATATACACGCCACGAATACATATACACATTTACATACATAATATCACACCTTAATCTACTCCTAGAAAGACACAAAAATCATGAGCTCCACGGAAAAAAAGTTGGCTCTAATTAATAAGCGAATTCATGCTAAGACGATCCAAAGGGCCAGTATGGTCAACAAAACAAAATTACTCCCAGCCGATATGATCGAGGTATATAACCCGAAGACGAAGGCCATTAATTTAGCTCCGCGACCGCAGCCGAAAATATCACCAGAACCTGGACTGGTGGACATGACACGCGATCCACGAAACCTCTGTATAATTAAAAGCGATAATGCCACGATACCACCACCCCAAATAATTCTACCCAGTGGGAAAGATGACGACGACGACGACATTCTAAGCATCGGAAGCTACGACCTAGAACTGGACAATTGGGAAGAATTTGGAATTGACGATGAGCCAGTTTTTCCAAAAAAGGCACCAATCAATGTTTTCGACCGCACATTCCAAATCCCAGAAAGTGAGCTGGGTGATGCGATTCCCAATATTATTCGGGAAGTGGCCAGGAAGGCAGAAGATCACCGAAAGAAAAACGACCAAGGGTTTAACTCGAACATCAACTATTAGCCAAGGGTTTAACTCGAACCTTCGTCCTTTTCTTGGACAGATTTCCTTGCGGTAATATATACAGAAAATTTTTGATGCAAGGGTTTAACTCGAACATCAACTAGCCAAGCCAAGGGTTTAACTCGAAGCTTACTTTTTTTGACAGACTTTTTTTTTGTAATGATACAGTTAGAATTTTTATTTTGTAGGCAGAGCTTAAAAATTCAATAAAAAACCAAATTTTTTTCTCTCTCTTTTTGAACTTTCATTCCTAATTTTTTTTTATACGAAATATTGAAGAACGATACACGGAAGAAACAACAAATGCGTGACATAGTGTCATCATCCGATGTTCCGTTTCCTTTTTTTTCTCTCATTCCTTCTTCTCAATATTATTTTATTAATGTTACAGCTTACACACTCTACATTACAAGACCTTTATGTTAATACATATAAATATTTCACTAATAAGAACAAAAAAAAATTATGAATTTATGAATAAAAGAAATTTTTTTTGCGTGATTTTTAAATGATGCCTTTTTTTTTCTCCCATAAAAGGGGGTGGAAGAAATTGCTAAAAAAAAAAATGGAAGGCTGAAGTAAGAAGCCTTTTTGGAGCCCGTTTCAGGGTAACTTTGGGCCCCTTTTTTATACGAAACATGGACAAACGAACTAGAATTTAATTAGGACGAACAAAAAGTACAGTACCAAGGGGAGCACGCTACAACTGTAGCCGGAGCAAAGCGTGCTCATGGACTGTGGACCGCAGAAATGTCCACAGTGGGAGGGCCACTCCAGACTTAGGACAGTGACGGTAGGCGGAGTACATGAGGGGTGGGCCTTTTTGTCTTCACAGTTAGCAGTATGATAGAATTATGAATGAGGGTGGTATGAGTAGTGCGTGTTCGGAGTGTTTGGGTAGAATGAGTGTGGCGAAACTTAAGTTAGCAATTAGGAGTGTGAATTTTTCTTGTTTCGGACTGTAGGTGTTTGTATAACCCAATTATTTCTTTTTTTCAGCTATCATCTTTGAACCCCTACTGGCACGACAATTTCATGTTTAATTGGAGAGAGGTTGCTGTGCGGTGTGGCAAGGCCCCACCCCAAACGGCGAGCTAGCCGGCCTTAAGCCAACGTGCCAAACCGCCCCTGCACACAACCAAGGCACCTTTCTTTTCCAATTACAGTTTTGAAGAGCAACACTTACAAAACAGCTGGTCCCTACTATTTCAACAAAGTGAAACGTGCAACTTTTCGTATTTAAAACAAAAATAAAAAGGTAAATGATGTATAGCATACGCCACTATTGTCGGCTTATAAAAGAAGAAAAAAAGCGTTTACTTGCGGGGACGGAGCACATGAGAACTTCGAACGATGAAGCGGAAAGTTCTTTTGATGGCCCAACGGACGAAAATAATGAATGAAGGCTACCTTTTGGTTTGATATTTTTAATTTTAAAGGTAAAAAAAAAGACTATAATAAATAAACAAACATAAATTCCAAAAATGTGTGTTATTTATTTCCATGGTTAGTAATGCATTATTTTTCTTATTCCCCAAGGGCGAAATTTCCCACTGGGATTGACTGTGTTCTGGGCAAACCCGTATAGCCGTGTGCATTTTAAGCACCGACGTAAAGCGAATATCCGCTTACGCCGTTATTCCCTTTACAGCATTATACCTAAAAGATACACGAGGGAAAATAAACCATTTTACAAATGGCTCTGCCAGACACATTTATTACTCTATCTACCAAACTTGTAGAAACTTGTGTCCATTTTCAAACTTTCACAGTACATTTCTAAAGCTTAGTGCGGAAAGGCAAATGAATGAGCCAAAGGAATTGAGGTTGAATAAATTTCATTTTCGTCGATGAAATTTTTGACAGGTCTCTTTGTGACAGCTAACTCAAGGCGCCAAATTTGAGCTCGAATCTATCAGCTGATTTGCAAAAGTCAGGATTGAAATTGGTGTGTTAAAAATGAATTCTAGGACTCGGTAAGAAGCAATGATATTTAGAAGAGTGCTTAAATAAAACGATATTTCTTTTAAACATAGTGAATTAGCTGACGAAAGCTCAAGTCGTGAACGTCGATATAATGTTAGCCCGTATCTTAAATAAAGGGATACGAAAGGCCGTTTCTCCATTGATGTAAGCCCTTGATGTAACTTTTAGATATTAGTAAATGTATTGTTGCAATTCCAGTTCGAAGACATGTGCAAAGATAAAAACTTATTTGCTGAAAATTTCCACATGAGTCTGGAAACATTCAATAAGCTTTACGACATGGTTTTGCCATACCTTATGCCGAAAAAGATTTTAAGAAAGGATTTAATTCCCCCTAAAGCGAAATTGGCCATTGTGTTGAAGTATGTATATACATTTATGATGAAATTACAATAGCTTAACATATACTGTCCAGATTTCTCGCGTCAGGATGTCTTCAGCGTCACATAAGCTCTTTCTATCGCATTAGCAAACAGCACTTTGGCGATATAATAGACCAAGTTTGCGATGCAATTATAGCAAATCTTAGCGGCGAACGACAGTGGACGACACAAAATTTTAAAACCATTGCTGCGAGCAGGGCCGGATTATGGGGGGCCAGGGGGGCCAGTGGCACCGGGCCTCCACCACGTGGGGGCCCCCATCAGCAGTGATCAAATTAATTTTTTTTATTTATTATAGTTTTCAAGATATTCAGTAACTACTCTCTTAAAATTTTCACTTGTTTATACGGTTATTCAGTGGACTTAAGAATTGAAAAACCCTTTTATCAATCACAAAACGTACTTTTGCTAACAATCAATCTGTCGTTTAGTGAAAATATGCTACATAGTAAATTTTATTTTATAAGACTCGCACTTGACCGCTTTTTCGTGGAGCAGCAGATTTGTGTTGCGGAGTAAGTGATTTTATGACGATTTATTTTAACCCTTTCGCCCTTACTGAGACAATACGTCGAAGCAATTTTCAACTCTTCATAACATCTTTATTACTTCCAATATTTCTATATTTGAAAAATTTCAATAAGGCCATAAGTATTCTATGTGATGAAATTGCCATATGTATGTGGTGGAAACAAGTATAACGAAATAAGTCTGAAGGATCATTATAAAAAGCAGTGATGCCTGATCAGCAGATTTTCGGCTAGATCTAGCAGATTTTGAAGTTGGACAGCGGAGAAAAATGCATTCTTGCGGTTAGCAAAAAATCGAGCGGAATTTTTTCCGTACATTTTTAACCGAATTTGAATTACATGTTCTGTGGTCGTGCGCAAAAAGATCAAAAAAAATTTATGTTCCATTTGTCCTCACCGAGCAGAGAAAAAAGAATTCCCCTGATCTGGGAATAATGGTCCACTACTTGTGAACATATACCTACCAGAAGTTGTTTTCAACTGTTGGTGAGGTTTTCCGAAATTCTGTGCGAGTCATGTCTCTGACAAACAACTTGTATTTTTTTTCTATTAGTAACCTTTCTTATGTGGCTCTGGGATAGCGTAGGGGATGTGTGCTATGCTCTTGATCCCAGGGTCCGAGGTTCGATTCCCGGCACAGGCGAAACGGAGTGTAATGTTCCAAGCCTAGCACTGGTTTTTCAAAAATCGCATGTTAGGGGCACACTACATAAAAAAGACATACACTCACACAAACACAAGAAAACCTCCTTGGTATCACAATGGGCCGATTAACGGCCTAAGTGGCAGCCACTTCAACCTACCTACCTACCTACCTTTCTTATCATACGAATTTCTGGGACAGAATCATTTTTTTAAGAAAACTACACTTCTAATTCGAGAATAAAACTGCTATTTTTGAACTAACCGCAAAAAAAGTGTTGCCAATTCTTCAGCGAAATATTCCGCTGAATGTATCCAAAAAAGGTCGAAATTCCATAAAATTTAATTTTAAAATTTCTTAAACAGTAATTTGGTCGCATGATATATTATACACATGTATTTTATAATTCCGCGGAGATTCCGTTAAATTTAAAAAAAAAAAATATTTTATGAAAACTGTTAAATAAACAAAATGTGAACGTTGAAAAATATTTTCATTCTTATAATTGATAACCTTTCTACAAACACATTTTCTGCTATTGTGTGAAATTTCATTATATATCTTTCAATTAAGAGAGGGGCCACCACCATTCTCTGGCCCCCGGGCCCCCGGCAACCTTAATCCGGCTCTGGCTGCGAGCTTTGAAAAAAAATGTAACTTGCGTAATTGCGTCGGCGCGTTGGATGGCAAACACGTCGCAATAAAGGCACCACGAAACAGCGATAGTCTTTTGTATAACTACAAGGTAATAAATTAAAACTTTGTGAATTTGTCGATGAACTTTATATATATATATATGTCGTAGATACGTCGTGGTTGTGACTTTTCATAAGACCGTGGCATCGCCAAATGGCCTCGCCTTCTGAGAACTGGGTGTCGCAACAGAAAGAAAAATAAAATAAAAGAGATCGAAGTAGGCATACTTATGAATTTACAAAAAATAAGAAGTATTAAGGGAAGAGAAATGATTGGAAAAATATACTTTTTGAATATATTCGAAAAAGAAACTTGTGTGCATGTAGGACTGTAGGTCTAACTGTCGACGTCGAAAAGCCTCTGCCGCGATGGGGATATACACCATTAGGCAGGCATAGGAAATTCAACAAATTGGGGATATTCACCAAAAAGCTACCAACAAAAACCTTAAGCAGGAATAGGAAATTCAACAAATTCGAGAAATTCACCAGAAAGCTACCAACAACAATACGGGCAGACAAAAAGTGGCACTATGATGCCACTTGCAAGAAAATTATAAAAGAAACACGGCGTCGGCTCGGTTTTTATATTGCTTGAAAAGTTCATAATTGAAACTTTAATAAATATATTACGATATGTTTTTGCTTAATGTGCGCGAATGTTTTCATTTTGTAATAAATTAACATACATTTTTGACTACGGCTACGAATTTAATTGTACATAGAATTTAGCATTTTTGCTGAAATAGTGTGATCAAAAAGTTATGTGGACAGGGTAGGACTAAAAAAACAATTTATATTTCTCCTTGATATTGCGATTCCTTGATTATTTTTATGTTTTTCAAGCTTTTCATATGATTTTATGAGTTTGGTAGATATTTTATATGTAATGTACTCGAAAATCTCCCAAAATTAAAAAGAAAAGTGGCAATGCATTTCACCACAGCAGAGCTAAAGATTTCGCTGCCATAGCGTGCTTCTCTTTTCCTCATGCTATATGCCTATGTTGAAGCAGCGTAGCTCTAACACATTGTAGGGATTAGGAAGAAGAAGAGTTAGACCTATAGTCCTATATGCTTGTGTGTTTGCGACCCCAGGACCAGCTCGGTACTTTGTAGAAAATGAGTAACGCAAAGAAACCTCAGTACGTGGTAGAGGAGAACTTGCAAGGATCTCCGACAAAGAACTTGCAAGGATCTCCGACAAAGGACTTACAAGGGTCTCCGACAAGGGACTTGCAAGGATTTCCGACATATATATATATATATATAGGGATATTTTTCTATTGTAATAATGGCAGTTTGCGATGCTGACTGCAGGTTTACATTCCTTGACGTTGGAGCCTATGGAAGCGAGGGTGATGCAAATGTTTTTCGAAAATCGAATTTTGGAAGAACTATACTGCAAGATCAATTGCCCTTCCCTGAAGAGCAGGATGTTGGTGGGATAAAGCTGCCACTTTTCATTGCAGCTGATGACGCTTTCCCATTATGTAAGCGTGTTATGAAGCCATACGACTCAGCCCTGACGCAAGAGTTTTCAACTATCGCCTCAGTCGAGCAAGGATGACTATAGAACACACCTTTGGCATTATCTCATGGAGGTGGCTGTGCTTGCAGAAAAAAACTCTTTTGTAAACCGTACCGAGCGCAAAAGATTGTAACTACATGCTGCTTGCTGCACACTTTTTTAATCTCTACAGACAACGTCATTTACACCCAAAATACTTCCGTAAATAGTCCGAGTGGTGTGCAACAATTAACAAGCATAAAATCGTCTAGTGGTCGTTCAAGTGATTATGCTAAGTTTGTACGTAACACCTTGAAAGATTTTGTGAATAGCCCCTCAGGATCTGTGTCATTGCAGGACAAAGCCGCAGGTGTCATTAAGTGTCATATCATGAGTCATTTAGTAATAAAATATTATTAAAGTTCAAAACCCAAAACATTTATTACTCTCTGTACATACTCTAGTATTAAAAAATAAATATAATAAAGTTCACTAGCGAAAAGTATTTCCGAAAATAAACGAATAAAAATGTATCCGTTTCCTCTAGTTTATTGAAAACTACATGAAGAATTTCTTTCTGCAAATCTCGAACTTTTTGCATACTTAAATCTTTTGTCAATCCATCTAAAAAGATCCAAAAATCCTCGTAAACCATTTTTGATGTGGGCTGAGTGGCAATCAATTTCTTTTGTGTCTCCAATAATCTTAAAATTGCTTCGTTTTTTGCAGCAGTAAAGTTTTTACCTGAAGATTGGTTCTGAAAAATTGCAATATATCAAGAAATTAGAATAATGCGAGATGAAAAACATGACAATGATGTAAAATATATGTAGCTTTTGCACACTTACAGGTTACCGCGACTGGGTTTGCTCCTAAAACTAGTTGCAAACTGGCCGGTTTCCTACAGAAAAGCCAAAAATGCCAAGTGAAGTAATCCACTAACAATCCTCGTAAATATATTTTGGAAATAACGCAACAAATTTTAGTATCGATGTTTGTTACTGGATTAGCTCCAAACCCATCACTTGGGGGTTTTGGCTTTTCTGTAGGAAACCGGGCAGTTTGCAACTAGTTTTAGGAGCAAACCCAGTCGCGGTAACCTCGTAAGTGTGCAAAAGCTATTAAAGTAGAAGGTAAATTTCAATTGGTTACAAAGTAATATTAAAATCTCAAAACTTACGTAAAAATAGTTTTTTCCCTTATTATACTCGTCGTTAGTGCTATCACCATCCAAAGAATTTTCGATAGAATTGAACGTTCTAAAATTCAGAAACAAATATCGATATATTTTAATTTAATTTCAAAATATGTCACACAACCTCCTTTTTTTAGCTGTCTCTTCCAAAAACGATAGGTCTTCAGCAAACTCCCATGCGCTTAGGCCATCGGCGAATGAAGGGGAAGCTAACGGCGTTCCTCCTGAGGAACCGCTTTTAGTTTTAGCAGAAGCTTTGGTGTGATACCAATATGATTCCCTCATCGATTTCCATGCGATCTTACACTCTGCAACTATCAAAATAGGAGATAGTGTAGAGCATATATTACTATATATGTCACTCTCATGGATTTTGGGCGGGACATTTCGCGCCAGTTAGAAAGAGATGTTACTCGGCAGGCAAAAAAAGAGCGAGAGAGAAATACTTTTGGTGAGTACCTAAGTGAGAAATGCTCATTTTGGTTGGTACCCAAGACCGTGGTGGGTTCCCAAGACCGTGTTGAAAAGAGCCAAAATAGAAACGGCTCCTGAGTGACATATATAGTTATATATGGTGTAGAGAATTGAAATATCTACTAACATTTTTGTCTAGCCGTTCACGTTTTTTTTTTGATTAAAAAAATGAACTTTAAAAGTGAAACGGGTTAATATAAGTGTCCGACCGAAGGTGGATTTTTAGCCGAAGCCGAACAATCGGCAGAGTTGAAGACTTCGGCCGAAGACCGAAGGCCGAAGCCGAATGCAAAAAAATTTATAGTAAGGAAACAAAATCAGTCTTTATTCATTTGACAAGCACAAAAAAAAACCGCTCAAATTTTCACTAAATTCTTTCGCTTTAGTCGCCCACAAAGTGAGAATTTACGGCAGTAATTCACTAGTGTAAAAGGTCTCAATGACCCAAGTACAAATATTTGTATTTATTTTGCACGCCCAAAGCACGCCCAAACTGGGCTCAAATAATGAACAGTATCTCGCCCAAATCGAGCCCAAACCGGGCCCAAATCTAGAAAGAATGCGCCCAAATCGAGCCCAAACCACGCCCAAATAATGAACAGACTCGCGCCCAAATCGAGCCCAAAACGGGCATGGGTAGTGAACAAACGCGCCCAAAATCGAGCCCAATTCGCGCCCAAATCAAGCCCAAATATAGCCAAAATGGGCCCAAATTAAGAAAAAAATTTTCAAACAAGTAAGAAAGCTAAAGTCGGTCAAGCCCGGCTTTGAAATACCCAGCGTCCCGACGTTATGAGCGCACTATGTTTTGCTTCTCTATTTATGGGCGTGGCAGTAGGAGGGCCACATAAATCATTTCCCTACACCTTTCATTCGCCTTGGTGGACCTATGTTGCGAATTTGAAGCTTCTACGCCTTTTACTTTGAAAATTAAGAAAAATCTTCATTTGTGGGCGTGGCAGTGGGCGGGCCACATAAAATTTTTTCCTACACCTTTCATTCGCCTTGCTGAAGCTATGTTGCGAATTTGAAGCTTCTACGCCTTTTACTTCGGAAGTTTCGTAAAATCTTTATTTGTGGGCGTGGCAGTGGGCGGACCACAAAAAATTTTTTCCTACACCTTTCATTCGCGTTGGTGAACCTATGTTGCAAATTTGAAGCGTCTACGCCTATTCATTCGGAAGTTACTAAAAATCTCCATTTGTGGGCGTGGCAGTGGGCGGGCCATATAAATTTTTTTCTTACACCATTCATTCGCCTTGGTCAACCTATGTTGCGAATTTGAAGCTTCTACGCCTTTTACTTCACAAGTTACGATAAGCCCTTATTTGTGGGCTTATTTGTGGGCGTGGCTCACGGAGGGCGGCGTCCATTTTTCCCCAGGATATGTCCCTTTTTGTAGTTTACCAGTACACCAAATATCAATGAAATATGTTGAGTGGTTCGCAAGTTACAGGCATTTTACTGAAAACACAATATATTCATTTGTGGGCGTGGCAGTGGGCGGATGTCTCCCATTTTTACTTAGGATCATACTCGGATCCCGATTTACCTGTGTGCCAAATTTCGACTTGATTGGTCCAGCCGTTTCGGAGGAGTTCCGACCACGGACGGACGGACAGACGGACAGACGGACGGACGGACAGACGGACAGACGGACATGTCTAAATCGATTCAGTTTTTGATCCTGATCATTTCTATATATATATGTCTATATCTCCGGAGCTTAGTTCTCCCTGTTACAAGATTCGCACAAAACTAATATACCCCGCTTACGCTGGGTATAAAAATTAAATAAATTAAAACCTTAAAAATTTAGGAGAAAATTTTTGTCTTCCAAAACAACTACACTCTGAACAAAAAAAAAAAAAAACTGTAATTAAAAAAAAAAATCCAGAAAAATTCCCGCCGCCAGCAGGGATAGAACCCCGAAGCTCACGACGGTCAAGTCACAGCTTAAACAACTGAGCTATTGAAAACTCCGGAGACGGTTGATCAGAATGCGAACTTATACGTCTAAGTGAACGAAAGCGAACTTGAACATAAAAAGTGACTATTTTTCAACTGTTGATTTGACTTCCTTTTCCTGTGCATTTAACGGAGAATACAGTTTATTTGAACACTCTTACTTTAACTGTTCTAAGTGGTTGATTTAACTGTTCTTATTTCTCTCGGTGTGCGAATGTCAAAATCGGCTTAGTTATAATAACGATGTCTTCGAAGACTTCATGCACGATTTTGTCTTGAACGACCGATTTCCGAAAGTGTTATTATTATTATTATTATAATTATTATTATAATTATTATTATTACCGGGGGCTAAGACTCATTGGTCATGTCTATAAGTAGGCATGGCTGATGAGCCAGAGGGAGTTGTCAACGCCCTAAGACCGACCATACGTGGCGAAGAGTCACACCCTGCTAGAGGTGCCCCTGCGGATTCTACGTCTTCCCCTTGAAGGCGCCTCCTGTCTCCAGCAGCGGGTACCTTCTCGTGGAAGACGTGAAGCAATGCTAAATATGGCGGATCTAGAGAGGACAACTCGATAAAACCCGGAATCCTATAGGTGTCAATCGAACCGTGCTTTCAGGATGAATGTCGCAACGTTACTGCTTCATTAACGGTGTACTCCAGAACATGGCGACCTCTGGTTTTATAAAATTTCGCCTTCCCGGGGCAAGAGGCTCTACTCCGGGTGACCTTCTGTAATTCCTCATTACTCGTGGGACCTTGTATGGAAACCTTTAAATTTTTAAACAAAAATGCTCTCGTGCAACCAACTGCAGCAGATTCCGAAGGGCAGTCCTTGCCCACTGGAGTCGATGCACCAATGGAGATCGCATCCGACCACATGGAGACCACTCCAACCGGTCAGGAGCGACCCCCAACGGGAGCTCAACCTACCCAAATGGATCTCGATCCAACCGGGCAGGATGAGCAAATTCCCACAGATGAGGAGGATGCACTGTTGTCCTCCCCATCTAAAAACGTTAGAACGGAGGACAGAAGAGCTGGACCTGAGAGACTATCTGGGGCGAAGCGCAGACGTCTCAAGTTCTACATGTCCAAGGGACTATGCTAGGACGATGCCAAAAGGCTAGCTGAGCTGCCAATGGCTGATGGCAAAAAAGAGATGGCCAACATCTTGCAAGCGGCGAAGAAAAGAGACCGCTCTGAAGGCTCAATGTCTACGCCACCGCAAAACACCCCCAAAAGGCTAATGGGACCACCGGATGCAAGATCCGCAGCCAGGAAGCAGCAAATCGGGAAGAAAGCTGCACCGGCCAAGGGACCAACCGCCGACAGAGACACGGGGAAAGAGCACTCGACGGGTATAAGGCTGGGAATCGTCCCACCAGATTACCCTGAGAGCACTTGGTCGTCCTCTCAGCTGTGCTCTTTGCAGAACGCCATCCTTGACAGGGTGCGGCAGTTGAAAACTGGGTCTGTGAAGCCCTCTTTCAACGGCTGTACCTTTAGACCGGGATGGCTTTCTGTAAACTGCGCAGACGAGGACACGGCTAAATGGCTTAAAGACAATGTCTCAGCCCTTGTGCCGTGGAAGGACGCAAAGTTACGCCTTGTGGATGAGAAGGAGGTGCCTCGTCCGCAAATTTTCGTAGGATATTTTCCGGAGAAGCCAACAACTTCGAACGAGAATATCCTAAGCCTAGTGCAAGGCCAGAACACCGGCCTCAGGGTGAGCGACTGGCGAGTGCTCAACAGGGCGCAGAGAGGCGCCGCAATTGAGCTAACGCTGGCACTTGACCCGGTATCAGCACGGACCCTGTCTGAAAGAGAATGCAGGGTCAACTACGGCTTTGGAAAGGCGAAAATTCATCCCAAATCCAAAGCCAACCCGAAGGATGAAGGTACCGTAACGGATGCGGCCACAGAGCAACCAAGCTGCTCAAAGGACGCAAAGAGCTCGGGAACAAATAAAGCTCCGGTAACCAAAACTGAATCGGGCAGGGCCAGGGTTCCGCAGACATCGACCCCATCCTCATTGGCTCCTCCCTCCAGATTACCTCTTCGCCCACCAGTGAACCCATTCCCAGGGCGAAGAAGTGGAGGTAGGACCGCAGAGGAGCGAGTCATGGCTAGCGGAAGGAGCAAAAAGGTCGCCAAGCGCGCCTTTAAAGGTCAAAAATGACCAAGCTCCGTCCCAAGCTAAAGGCCCTTCAAGTGAACCTCCATCATGCTAAGGCTGCCTCGGACGTAGTATGCAGGTGGTTCACAAACGAAGTCCTGGATATAGTCTTTATCCAGGAGCCATGGGTTCACTCTGGGACAATCAAGGGTCTCAGCGCAAGCGATGGCAAGGTAATATATGCCAAAAATCACTGCAGACCTAGGGCTGCAATCTTATTAAGGAACAATAACATTAAATATCTCCTCATTTCAGAGCTTTGTTCACAGGATCTAGTAGCTGTAAGAGCAAGGATCCCAACGCTCAGAGGGGAACAAGAGGTAGTACTTGCGTCAGCCTACCTTCCAGGAGATAGCATTGAAATGCCCACAAGGGAACTTACGGCCCTACAGGAGTACTGCTGCGAAAGGAACTTAAAATGGCTAGTCAGATGTGATGCGAACGCTCACCATACGGCATGGGGAAGTACTGACACTAATTCGAGGGGTGAGTCTCTTTTGGAATATATTATAAACAAAAATATAACTATTCTAAACCGGGGTAACGAACCTACATTCATTAACGCAATAAGGGGGGAAGTCCTAGACTTAACTCTCTGCAGCTTGAATTTATTGTCCGTTATCTCAAACTGGCACGTCTCAAAAGAGGCCTCCATGTCGGATCATAGGCATATAAGATTCGACATTGACGTCCCTACAGAGGAATTCGCAGTTTACCGCAACCCAAAGAAAACCAACTGGGACAGCTTTCGGTTCTACTTAGAACAGAAAGCTAGCTGCTCATCGTCCGAAATTAATTCGACAGATGAGCTTGAGACTGAGGCTATACTTCTTCAAGAGAGTCTCAAACACTCATTCGAAAAGAGCTGCCCGCTGAAGGCCAAGAAGGCGCATAGGGATGTTCCCTGGTGGAACAAAACACTGGGAAAACTCAGGTGTCTCACCAGGAAGCTCTTTAACAGGGCAAAGCGATCGGGCGACTGGATCGCCTACAAAGCTGCCCTCACAAGTTACAACAAAGAATTGAGGAAATCAAAAAGAGCCACATGGAGAGAACACTGTAGCAGGGTCTCAAACCTGCCTGACATGTTTCGTCTCCAAAAGGCTATAGCGATAGATCACTCAAACGGCCTCAGTACCCTTAGGAGGCCAGATGGTAGTTATACCTCATCGATATGCGAGACAGGAAGTCTCTTGTTGGAAACACACTTCCCTGGCTGCGTACCACTGGTTTTACGTTCATGCCAAACGCCTGTAATTCCAAATACAGCAAATGGCAGAGCCAGAAGTCTCGCGGGGAAAATAATTAACCATCGTACGGTACAGTGGGCTATATCCACTTTCAGCCCATATAAATCCCCGGGCCCGGACGGAATACGTCCTTGTCTGCTTCAGCAGGGGTCCGATATAATATTAACACAATTGGTAAGGATACTAAGAGCCAGTCTTCTGATGGCCTATATTCCATCAAACTGGAACGAAGCGAAGGTAGTGTTCATCCCGAAGCCAGGGAAAGCAAATGAACACTCGCCAAAGGCATTTAGGCCTATAAGCCTCAGTTCCTTTTTCATCAAAACGATGGAAAAACTCATTGATCAGTACATAAGAAGTAATAGTCTCAAAGACTACCCACTGAACAAAACACAATTTGCCTACCAACCGGGTAAGTCAACGGTGACTGCCCTTCATAGCCTGACTACTGTCATAGAAAAGGCTCTACAGGCAAAAACCATAGCCCTCTGTGCATTCATAGACATCTCGGGGGCCTTCGACAACACATCCTACAGTGCCATCGAAACCGCCATGAACCAAAAAGCTATACCACCCCTGCTAGCTAACTGGATTCTACACATGTTGAAAAACAGGGAAATAAGTAGTGATTTAGGTGGGGTGAAGCAGTCGATCAACGCCTCTAAAGGCTGTCCTCAAGGTGGAGTACTTTCTCCCCTACTATGGATAATCGTGATCGATGACCTCCTAAACCTACTTAACGATCATGGCGTTATAGCGCAAGGATACGCAGATGACCTGGTCATATGCGTGGCTGGCTGGGACGATAGTACAATATCGTCTCGAATGCAATCGGCCCTAGAGCTCGTCATAAATTGGTGTACTGGTAAGGGCCTTACCATACACCCAAACAAGACAAAGCTTGTGCCTTTCACGAAAAGGACTAAGATTAATCTTAAAAGTCCCATCATCGCAGGCAAGCAAATAGAGTTCAGTGACGAAGCTACGTATCTGGGAGTAGTCCTAGACAAAAGGCTAAGCTGGAACCCCCATATTGACTATATTGTCAATAAAGCCTCAAAAGCATTATTCATATGCCAAAGGCTTTATGGGAAAACTTGGGGTATCTCCCCGCGCATGACATATTGGTCCTACTCAAGCGTTGTAAGACCAATAATAACCTATGCTGCTTTAATCTGGTGGCCTAAGGTCAGACAAAGGACCACTGAGAACAAACTAGGGAAGCTCCATAGGCTGGTATGCGGAGGCATCACAGGGGCAATGAGAACATGCCCCACAGATGCACTGGGTGTCATAACGGGCATCCCACCAATTACCATCCAAATCCAAAAAGAGGCAATGGCGAGTGCACTTCGATTGCACAACACCATAAGCCTAAAAAGTGGAGATCTCCAAGAGCACCTCTCGATACTCTTAAACGTATTCGACGACCCAATTATGAAGATACCAGACAACATACAGAGAAAACTGTATCTAACTCGCAGGTTCGAAGTTAACATCACTGAACGCGGGGAATTCAATAACGTCCTGCTCCAATTCGACAAGGATTCGCAAATCTGGTACACAGATGGATCCAAACTTGAAGATGGAAGCACGGGCGCGGGCATCATGGGACCTAGGTTCCAAAAAGCCCTCCCAATGGGAAACTACCCAACCATCTTTCAGGCAGAACTATATGCGATAGAAATCTGTGTCCGAGAATGTCTCAAAAGGAAGACTAAAGGGACCACTATCCATATACTGTCTGACAGCCAAGCTGTACTAAAGGCCCTGAAGGCCGCATACGTTAAGTCTGCAATGGTAGACAGCTGCTATAAACTCCTGAATCAACTCAGCTGTCACAACAAAGTGGCACTGTGGTGGGTTCCAGGACATGCAGGGCACGAAGGAAACGAAAGAGCTGATTGCCTCGCAAAACGAGGAGCTCAAAGGTGCTTCATAGGCCCTGAGCCTTTCTGCACTCTTCAGAAATCGTACAATGCAGAACTTATTCGGATTTGGGAGCCAAGATGCCTTAAAGCATCCTGGATGAACTCAAAAGGTCAAAGGCAGGCTAAAAGATTCATCGCTCCCAACGAAAACGTCTCAAAGAGATTACTCTGCCTTGGCAGAGAGGATCTAAAAATCCTAACCGGATACCTGACGGGGCACTGCAAATTGAGATATCATCTCAAAAAGATAGGCCTCTCTAATGAATCAACATGCCGATTCTGTGAAATGGACGAAGAAACGCCAGAACACATTCTCTGCGACTGCCCTTCACTGAGCAGCCGCAGGCTGTTCCACTTTGGGGACGCAATGATCGCCCCCTATAAATTTTGGAACGTCTTTAAACCGTCCAAAGTGCTCAACTTCATAAAGAGCCTAAGGATGGAGAATTAAAGAACCACTGGGGTTAGCACAATAGATCCTCTGTGGTCGCGGTGCGCATTATTCCCCAACTTTAATAATAATAATAATTATTATTATTCTAATTATACGTATTATTATTATTATTATTTGAGTATTGCGCCTTAATGAATTAAGACGCAATCTTAAAAAAAATAGAGAGGCAGTAGGTTCTGAGTCTATCGCCCTCGAATTTCTTGAAATAAACCCAAAACGGGAAAAATTAAAATAAAAAAAATTCCGGCCTTAAACAAGGCCCGGTGGTGTACACACATTTAATATCAAATATTGTTTTTCCCTATTTAAAATTCCAAATACCTTTTGTTTTTAAAATTGTTAATTTCTCGATTTTGATCTCCCTCGTCGTGGGATTTGAATCCCGGAACTCTCGACTGGTGGTCGAGTGCTCTTCCTCGACACCGTCTTTGCCAAATTGAAAAGACTGGATTTTTTACGTTTATAAGTTTAAAGTCAAATTGTCAAAACCTTTCATAATTTTTTCAATTTTGGGATTGATTTGGGCGCGCATTGGGATCAATTTGGGCCCATTTTGATTTTTTTTGGGCTTGATTTGGGCACGCATTGGGCTCAATTTGAGCCCATTTTGGTTATGTTTGGGCGCGCATTGGGCTCGGTATGGGCACGTTTTTGTTAGATTTGTGCTTGGTTTGGGCTCGATTTGGGCGCGATACTGTTCATTATTTGGGCCCAGTTTGGGCGCGTATTGAATTTTGGGCTCAATTTGAGCTCGATTTGGGAGCGTTTTGATTTTATGGCGTCATTTGGGCCCGATTTGGGGCTGCATATTTTTACTCGGGGAAGCAATTGAAAATCTATCGTGACTTTTTTACTTCCATTAAAATGCAAAAATATTCGGCTAAAATATTGGGCGTTTTCTAGCCGAAGCCGAAGCCGAATATTAAAAATTGGCCGATTATGCCGATTACCGAAGCCGAAGCCGAAGCCGAACCTTCGGTCGGACACTAGTTAATATAGATATCACCTTCTTTTCCAACCGACTGTGCAATCGAATTCCACGCACTATTGAGCGCGTTCATATTACAATGGTCTTTGCATTGCAAATCCCATATACTTCGTTGGTCTTTTACAGCATGGACTAATTCTTTTATTTCCTGGACAGAAAAATTTTGAAGTCTTCTGGACTTCTTCCTTTTTTTAGGACGGGATTTTGGAATTTGGTTTGATATTTGGTCGTTTTCATCTAAATCATCTAAATATTCTTCCTCTAAATATTCTGGATCCATATTCGATTTCATAATCTAACGAACACAACTAATACGAACATATAACTAATTTTGTTTTTTTTACAGCAAACAGCTGACATTTCCAACATTTCTTCACGATTTATTCATCCCGAGCATTAAATCGCAAAGAGAATGTCTCCCTACCGCCATCTGTTGGCGAGTAGCTCAAATTCAAACTGTCACATTTTCGTTGCCATAAAATTCAGTCTTCCGTACTAGCAAAGGAATTAATTTTCGCTTCGCGTTTCTTCGCGTTTCGCGGCGGAATTCTCACATACATTTTTATATGGGAGGTAGAATTAATTTGCCTTTCCGTACAAGGCTTAACATTTGAAGTTGAAGACATCCTTTACATATAATATAAACCGATAATTTTTTGTTAAAAATTTTGCCTCATATATTGTAATTAGTCGGTCAACAAAAATAGGGCCGATAAACTACACCAGTATGCTGGCTCACCTAAAACGTATAAATATATTATTAGCATGACGATGCGGTTTTATGTGCAGCATTTTTTTTTTTTAAGGAATTATTAGATAAATAGCAATTCGGCTTAATTATACATAAATTGTTCGAAAAACAAATTATACATTGAAGATACAGAAGCAGGCGAAAATCTCTGGCAACACAGAATAGTAGCCAGTTCGCTACAATTGTAAGTCGGCTTCTACATTGAACGATTATCGACGCGATTTTCACAACGATTTTTTCAAATTCCCTTTTGAAATTGTCTTCTGTCGGTGTTCGCTTCTACACTACACGATTTGCAAGCAACCGATTTATACTTTGTTGTGTTTTTCTTATGACATTCGTTTATTGGATTTATGCGAATTAAGTAAGTAAGTAATAAAATAAGTGGTTGTGACGCATTTTAAAATATATAAATTAAATTAGAATGGATTCAGACACTTCATAAAAAATTATTCGAACAATTCTTTGAAACTGTTTTCCGTTCTACGAACGGCGGGAAAGGCGACTGTCAAAAATCGGCATGGAAATCGATGACATGGCTAGTACAAACGATTTTGACCGCTTCACTTTCGTCTCTCCTCCCTTGCCAACAAACGCAAAAATCGGTGAGTGCTGTTGGCCGACAATCGTCCAATGTAAAAGTAGACTAACCAAACGGCAGTACAGTGCTGCCATTCGTAGGGAAATTTCCCTATTTTAGGGATTTTTTTGGATGAAAAATTGCTTGTACGGAAAAAAGGAAAGGTTTTTCCAAATCGGCAAAATGAAGGGAATTTTAGATTTCTCAAATATGACAAACAATTCCGACAAGTTTGCTTTTTAAATAATTAGAAAGATAAAAAAAGTTATTCCAACCAAACTGTGCTCGTGTAAAAAAGTTCAGTAAAAACTATCGGTGTTCATCGGAAGTCTACAAATTAAAAAACTCTCGATATTATGTCACCTCTACTTTGGCATCATTGAGGCCTTCTACACTATGCAATTTTAGAGGCTGTTTCCACTGTAGGCGCATCTTGCTTTCGCATCTTCAAGATGCGAATTTTTGCGATTTGTGTTTCCATTAGCATTTTGCCTGTAGCATCTTTCAAATCAGCTGATTTTTGTTTACAATCGAAATGCGTATGTCCAGCATACTCGCTCGTCTTCATTTTTTTCATTGAAACAAAGGAATTTAATAAATTTTATTATAATTTGGAATGGTTTTCTTACATTTCTTCTTGGTTTCTACCGCCATTGTTTCTGAAAATTTCTGAAATACTGGGTATTCACATATGTTTCAATAGATATGTGCTGTTAAAATCGATAGATAATCGGAAAAAAAATCGAATTCTCTTCGCATCTTTTAACCCGACAACTCGACACGCAATTTTTCATAGCATGCCATCTGTCAAATTCATGTCTTGCCATTAGCAATATTGCCAGGGTGGGTTTGTTTATGTTATGCCAGTGGCATTTATGAAATAACCACCAAGAAGTTAATACATTGCGCACGCGCCTTGGTTGTCATTGAAAAGCTAATATTATTGAGTTCATCTTGTTTTCGGGTCATGAATATATGATTATTACTTATAATTACTTATAATTTTTAATTTCAATAAAAGATTGGTTTTAATATTTTTTTTCCTATTAGTTAAATACGCTTTAAATCAAAGTGTTATAATGGCATTCATTTAAAACTAATATTCCAAAGGTAAAAATTAATATTAATATGAAAATATCCGAAATGAACAATTCCTCGCTACGATGTGAACACATCGAATTTTTCTGAAAAATGTATTTCGGCTGTCAAACAACCCAAATGGCGCTCATTGCCAACTTCATGGCAAGCAATTTATGGCAAGCAATATTGCAAGACATAAATTGCCATCTTGCGGTCTCCATTGGCAATATCTATACTTTGACAGATGGCATGCCATGAAAAATTGCGTGTCGAGATGCCGGGTAAAGATGCGAAGAAGATGCGCTTCAGCATACAACAACAATTGCATATATATTCATACGGCATCTTTTCGCATCTTGCCAAAATGCTGAAAGATGCAAGATGCGGCTATAGTGGAAACGGCCTCTTAGATGCGTAACTCGCGGGTTTGTTTGAGGGACGAGGTAGGTGGAAGGTAAGGGGAAAATTGATGTCGCGAGTTGTCGTACAGGAATTTTGTGCAATACGCTTTGTGCATCTCTTTCTTACTTTCAAACGTGAAAATTACATCTCTTTCTTACTTTCAAACGTGAAAGTGGCGTCGGGGTCGTTTTTGAAGATCGCGCAACTCGAGTTGCTGGCCCAATGTAGACACGAAAGCAACTCAAAAGAGAATTCGATATGAGTTGCACAACTAAAATTTCCTAGTGTAAAAGGCCTCACTAGTGGTATTCAAGCAACAGTGCAAATCGCAGTGTGCAATATTTGCACTGCTTTTTTTGTACGCAATTTGACAAGTGCAAACATTGCACACTGCGTTTGCACTGTTGCTTGAATACCACTACTATTTCAAAAAGTTCCACGGAATTGGGGACATATAATATATTACTATATATGCCACTCAGTAGCCGTTTCCATTTTGGCTCGAAAGTTAGAGATTGATCATTATGTAAGTATAGAAATTAATGAAAAGGTGAAATTATAATTATATTAATATACAATCTCCGTCTTAATCTCTGTTAAAATTTTAGAGGAGCTCAAAGGTATGCATGCAGAGTTGAAGTTGAAAATTTATTTTTTCTTTGACATAAGTTTTTTTTTCTGTTGTTTAGTGTGTGTTTAGATTTGTGTACATCCAGCCAATGAGGTCAAAATTAAAAATATTTAATCATTAATGATGTTTTTTCATAAAACGCGTTTTAACTTTGCGCGCGTTTTAACTTTTTTTGGAAAATCACGTAGAATTGGAGGTGTTTTCGCTCATAAAAAACAAAAACCGCTGCAGCCCAGTGAGAAATTTCGCCCTTGAGGAATAAGAAAAAGAATGCATTAACTCATTACAGAACACATTAGTGGTATTCAAGCAGGTGGGCATCTTGGACATTTGGGCAAATTGGTTTGTATGGAAAATCGTTTCCGCAGCTGGGCAACTATTGCACATCGATTTTGATGTGCAACATATGCCCGATTTTGTGTGCAAATGAGTGCTATGGCGACCCTACAGTGTCAAATGAGTATGAATGTATGAAGAAATACAAAACCTATGATTTATAAAGTTCAATAAGTGAAAAACAAGTGAAATTGAATGAATGCCATGCATCTATTTAATAACACGGCAGCCACACGTTCAATTTTTGGCTTTCAAGTTCCCATACACTCAAAACAATTTACTAACACACTCACACTTTTAGGACTTGAACGCCAACTTGACTTCAATTTTTCTTTCAAGATCCGTTTCAATTTTACGTTCAAGTTTTTAACAGCTGATCATAGTTGCATAGAATTCTAAGTTGTTTCCTTGACGACGGCAGTTTGAAAATAAAATTGCCTTTCAAGTTGCGTGCAGCCTACGTCATAGCTTCAAATTTAAAGAAATTTGACAACCAGTAGGTGTGCTCAACTTGAAAGCAAATTATTGAACGTGTGGCTGCAGTGTAATACGACTATCGTTTTTCCAAATAAATATTTTTTTTCCAAAAAATTTTTGCATCTTAATTTTTTGATATCAATTATATCTGCGTAATATAAATGTGAAAGACCAAACATGTTTGACTGTCCGTATGGATCTTAAAATCAAACAGCTGTTATCGTTGAATTTTTGAACTCGTTCTTCTGAGGGTTGTTCATGCAAAAGTGCAAATTTTGCTAGTGCTAAATTTGCCCACTTCAATTGCCTCATCTGCTTGAATACCACTATTGCTTTCATCCACATCGATGTCCTACGATTTTCGCTCATTCCCACTCACGAAGGAAAGACATTCCTCTGTAATTAGAAAGAGAACGTGTTAACTGAACTCACCTCACGACGATTCTTTGTATTACCAAGTAATGAAAATTATAATCAATTACTAAGCATGGAAATAAATAACACGCATATTTGGAATTTATGTTTGTTTATTTATTATTGTCTTTTTTTTAACTTTAAAACGAGTAAAGAAGTTTAGATCGGCTAAGCCGATTGCACAAATACCTTTTCCTCAGCCTAAAATATGTTGAAACATTACCTTAACAAAAATTCCTGCCGTTTTCGTTGTTCTAGCTTGGATATCTATTTATACCTTATCTGTTCTTCGATTTAGCTTCTCAAACTCGAGATTATGACTAAGCACAAAATTTTCGCGGATAGTGGGCATGGTCAAGTTATAACCGTTAGAGGAAATTTTGTTTAGCTGCGAAACACGCAATTCAAAAAAGTGAAAATCATATTTTTGCGAATTTCGTGAATGGTGGTCATGGTCAAAATTTAACCTTAAGTGACGACTTTATTTGACGACAAAATACACAATCAGAAGAAGCAAAAAAAAAATCATTTTTGTATACAGATATGAGAATAAGAGAAAGAGTGTTTTTTTCTAATGTGTAGGACGATGACCATAAATATAGCGATGTCGCAATTTTTTTTCAGCGAAAGCTTAAGTCTACATAATAGCTATACACACACCAAATTTCAATAAGCTGGGATGTATAGTAAAAAAAAGTTATTCACGAAAAACGTTAAAAATCATGATTTTTTAAACTTCTGAACCACTTCCCACGACCCAAGAAGGGACTACGAAAAAAAATTTGTATGCAGTTTTTCGGACATTTACCTGGTTCAAGTCCATGCCAAATTTCAATATGATATCTTTCATGGCTTAAGAGTAAATTACGAAAAACTAAAGTGTGACCGACAGACAGACATGGCTAGATCGACTCCTCTTGTCACGCTGATCAAGAATATATATATATATATGTCTTTATCTATTGCGACTCCTTTGGTATGTCACACACTCCGTGCCAAACTTAATACAGTAGAATCTCGGAAAAGTTAATAGATTTGTCCCAGGGGTAATCAACTTTTCCGAATTATTAACTTTTCCAAATTTTTTTCAAAATCGAAAAAAATTAAAGAAATAGCGACTACATGCTTAAAAATCTATTTTTGCAAACATAACATGCTTATTTTATTAAAATCTTTTGATTTAAACCATATTTTTAATTATTTTACATACACAAGATCTACTCGCGCACAACTCCTATTTCATAATAAGGTTGCACGCTTAGATAGAATTTGTCACTTTTAAGTGCTATCGTTATGATTTGCGTTGTCTTCTTTTGTTTTTCTTCGCTATTCCACGTAATACACATGAAATGGGGTTGATTTAAGGAAAAAAAGGAAAAGAAAAAAATTACGCTCAGAAAAGTTAACGCCAAAATTAACTTTTTAGAACGCTACTTGGGCGCTGAAATTCGATTAACTTAACCAAGCGTTTAACTCATTCGAGCGGTAACTTTTGCGAGATTCTACTGTATACCATTTCCTTCGGAAAAGGTATAATTAAAAATATTAAACCAAAAGGTAGCCTTCATTCATTATTTTCGTCCGTTGGGCCATCAAAAGAACTTTCCGCTTCATCATTCGAAGTTCTCATGTGCTCCGTCCCCGCAAGTAAACGCTTTTTTTCTTCTTTTATAAGCCGACGATAGTGGCGTTTGCTATACATCATTTACCTTTTTATTTTTATTTTATTTTTGTTTTAAATACGAAAAGTTGCACGTTTCACTTTGTTGAAATAATAGGACCAGCTGTTTTGTAAGTGTTGCTCTTCAAAACTTCATTACTTTGTAATACAGAGCTTCCCTCAAAGCTACATTTTAATTATTCTTTGCATTCCTTTTTTAGAAAAACGGTAATGCATTCCCTTAAACTAGAATTATGCAATGCTTGTCTATCAATGAATTCATTTATTCCTATAGAATTGAATATTTAATGAAAGACGAAGAGAATGACTTCTAAAACTTCCCACTGAGTGGATGTACACTTGTCTAAAAATTACCCACACCAAAAATTGTAAATTTGCCGGTACACTAGTCCAATTGGTTTTTCACACGTACATTTTTTGGTGCGGCTTTTTTGCTGGGCAAAAATGAGACAAGCTACCCCTCACGTCTTTGCGTCTCTCTGTCACCGAAAGTTGGGCAATTGCCTAAGTGTATATTCAGCCACTGGGAGGACTCAGAAGAACACAATGTGGAAACATGGCATTAAATTTTTACTCGGTAACAAATGTTAAAAGACGGCAACTCTTAACCCGATTGGAACAGCCCTGCAGGAAATACGAATAGCTAAACTCTAGCGTGGACTTGTGGACTTGAACTAACGCTTTACTAATGCTTTCGGAACCAATTGGGTAAATCAGATACATTAAACACTAGTTCTTTTTGAAAGGTTATTAACCATAATTTGTGGTTTTTGTTTGTTTCTTTTTTCAATAAAAGCCCAGCCGGAAATTTCACTACTTCTGCAGTACTTCCGAAGTGGTGAAAATTCATACTGCGACTACTTGCATTACTAACCCTTACTTCTAATAAAGTTTGGTAGGAGATGGCCGCTATTTTCAGTACTCAAAAATTCATGTGTTATTCATTAGGTAAAGGAGTGTATGACCCTGGTCCGCATGAAAACTTCATTTGGGAAAATTGCACGTGCTGGCTGGCTAAAATGGCTCCAATGTGCATGATTATTTCATTTAAAAATAGAGTATATGCTGCTAACATGAATCATAATATCATTCTGAACAAAGACTATGGTGCCAACGGGAATGAGAATTTCATTTGAACAAATTTTATGTATACGCCGCTGGGATCTGAGAGGAGAAGGAAAATAAATGTTTAAAACTTTTTAAATTTTAATAAGCGCCTTCCAACTTGTATTTTTTCAATGAATATTATATAAAAATTGGCGGATATGGCCATATTTCGTCACTTCGTGACTGTGACACATTATCGCCTTCGGAAAGTCTTAAAAGTTTCAATTATTAAAACATCTTAAGTACAACAAAATTATAAAAATTTTGAGAATTGTAGCACACAGATTGAAAAGCATCTTATCATGACAATTTCATAGGATCTTCATTGAAAGTAGGAGTATACAACCCTCTTTCAAATGAAAATTTCAAGCTCTTGCTTCTGAGATATTTTCACAAGAAGATCGTTTGAAAAGTCACCAATTGGTCTCTTGCGATATTAATGCTTCACTACTTCGGCATTAATGATTTCTTCATGCATGGGATAAAGTCCGGCTGGGAGGCTTCATCTGTGTAATTTTTAAGGGTAGATTTTATTTTTGATTTCGCTGTATCAACGCTTTTTGCAGTAACAATATCATGGCAACTTTTATTACCGACACGAAAAACAACTTTTTCAACGTTTGCACTAGTTCTTTATTTCTCGTGAAAGTACTAGTAACCTTTAGGCAATTTACCCCATGCTTACTGCAGGGAACACACTTGCCTAACCCGGCATCTCGACACGCAAAATTTCATGGCATGCCATCTGTCAAATTCATGTCTTGCCATTAGCAATATTGCCAAGGTTTGTTTTGCTTATGTTATGCCATCGGCATTTTTGATAAGACCACCAAGAAGTTAATAGTTAATACGTTGCGCACGCGCCTTGGTTGTCATTGAAAAGCTAATACTATTGAGTTCATCCTGCTTTCGAGTCATAAATATATGATTATTACTTATAATTACTTATAATTTTTAATTTCATTCTTTTATTGGTTTTAATATTGCTTTCCTATTAGTTAAATACGCTTTAAATCAAAGTGTTATAATCGCATTCATTTAAAACTATTATTCAAAAGGTAAAAAATAATATAAATATGAAAATATCTTAAATGAACAATTTCTCGCTACGATATGAACACATCGAATTCTTCTGAAAAATTTATTTCGGCTGTCAAACAACTAAAATGGCTCTCATTGCCAGCTTCATGGCAAGCAATTTTTGGCAAGCAATATTGACCTTAAGCTCGAAAAAAACGTGTAGTATTTCTACAAAAGAGGAATTAATTCTAAAGGTCGAACAAAAACGGAATATATTTTCCATAAAAAGAATATTGCAAGACATAAATTGCCATCTTGCGGTCTCCATTGGCAATATCTACACTTTGACAGATGGCATGCCATGAAAAATTGCGTGTCGAGAGCCGGGTTAAGTCGATTCGAATAACTACCAAAAGAATCGAGCCATACTCATGTGCTAATATGGATTTACCCAAGAAAAAGTGTTTTATGACTTTTTTGTTTTTTGTTTTTTACGAACAAAAATGAATTCAAAAGACTTTAAAGGTTCACAAAACTAGTACCCTACCCTATTCATGACTACTTACACAATTTAATATGGAAAAGGATTATTTTAGAAAATATTATAACGATGTTTTTCGTAGGGAAAAAAGTTAAAGATTTTTTTTGCTGCGTAAAGAATTTTAGGGATTTTTTTTGTAGTTTGTGGGGAGTTTTTATTTTTTCTTCTGGCAACACTGCGGCAACATCAGTTTCTTTTCCGCTGAGCTGTCACTGTTATAGGTAAGCAAGAATATTGGAAAATAAATCATCAATGAATTCTAAAGCCATCGATTTCAAATGATTAAATAGCATTGCGGAAATCTGCGAAGCTTATTTGAATATTACTGTTTTTAACGATATTTTTTTTTATCTATTTGAAGCAATGGCCAAGTCAAAGAATCACACCAATCACAATCAAAACAGAAAGGCCCATCGCAATGGAATCAAGCGTCCCATCCGCAAGCGTCACGAAGCGACCTTAGGTGTAAGTAAAAGTGAGCAACATGAATACCCTATTCTATTAAAACGATTTCCATCCATATTCCAGATGGATGTGAAGTTCCTAATTAACCAACGCTACGCTCACAAAGGCAACTTGTCCCGATCTGAAGCAAACAAACGTTGCGAGGAACGTGTTGCGGCGCACAAGGGCAAACCAGCACCGATTAAACTGTAGAGACTACCACCACACTATGTGTAAAAACAATAAAGAAATTGTGTAAATGTCCAGAATCCCACTTTATTAGTTGTATACAATTTGGTCAAGGTGAATTCATCTTCAGTAATAAACACTTAGGACCTTGTGAAAGGGAATATAGTCCAGTTCTTCGGCATGCTGGCGCCTATAGTCCCATAAGAAGTGGTCAATTAGTATGGAGTTGACGTTTGATAGTGGAATATCTGGTTGTTCCTTTAATGCTTTTATCACAATGTCCTTTACTTGTTCCACAATGTAAATAGACGCCCCACGAATTTCGACTTCCATAATATTACCATTTTCCATGATTTCGTCCTTGCGTAGGACATCCATTAGATCGTCGGAATATTGCAAGCAACCAAAGTGCACCAGCACCTGTGGTACACGATAATCGGCGAACATTGTAATGCAATCCAGATCATTAAAAAAACCCAACCTCTCCCCACGATAGCAAGCCCACAAGTCACCAATCAGTATCTGAGCGCGCTTATACAGTGCAACATGTTCTCCAGCATAGTCGGCTTCATCTCTAAAGCATGGGAACTCTGAAACAATTAATTTTAATAGCTGTGCGGCGGAATTTTGTGCAGCACGGACAACGTTTTCAAATTTCCCTTGCCACTTAGCAAGCAGTCGCTGACCAACTTCATGCAGACAGTTCAGGCGCTCCTTGATAAGCGGAACTTTTGTCTGACCATCGTCCGACCGGAAAATGTGCTCCAAGGTACTGAGGTATAGCTTTGAATACACACTTGCATTGATTATATCCACACCTTCTGATATGGCACGGTTTATAGCAGCACATAGAGCAAAGTAGCCAGTGTAACCTTGATGGAAAGATTTACTTTTAAATCTTATTATAAACGTTTCAATTAGTTGTAATTACCTTTTACCTTGTACTTGGTATAGTCGGCTGAAAGGCGAAATCTATGTTGAAATTTTCGTCTGAATTCTTGAAAATTTTGCACTTACTTGGAGTCCAGAAGCAAAAATTCAATGTATCAACGACTAAAATCCATTCAATGGCGTTAGCATCTTCAGGCTTTGGATGAAGTTCATGCTGGGAAAAGTTGGCTACATCGATTCGTTTCGATTTGATGCCTTCGATGATTTCTTGGCTCAAGTTTTTAATGCCTTCCGGCAGTACTTTTAGGTATTTTGAATTTTTTACGATGTGCTCACCGGATTCACGTGGACTCAGAGTTTTCGACGGCATTTTTTGAATTACCAACTTTCGAGTTCGAACGCAAAAGCGGCAAAGTTGAGTTCATATAGTAATATAGGGGACACTTACAACAACAACCGAATTCCGTGGTGAACTAGTGATTCTATAATTTTTGTAGTATTCACTCAATTTTGTAACTAAACATAATTGCGATGAAATTTTTAAATGTTTTCTTTCTAATGTAAAGTTTTTTTTTTAGTTTTTTATGATAGCTTTGCAATTCTGTACCCTTTTCACTCAGAAAAGATCCAAAAATATATAGTTTATGCATTCTATTTATCATGATATCTAATAAGTACTTGAGCCAATAGTTATGTATCGGGCAATTTTAGTTATGATATCACTGAATATTTCATATCAGCTGTTCTGTTGTGGAATTCAAACTTTTTGAGAATCGGTCATATTCGCGCATGAGTACTCTGCTTTAGCGTTCCTCAATAATATGAGCAAGATTTTATCTAATTATTTTTAATTGTATAAAAATAACATATTTTGCTGAAAAATTAAATGAGTTCTTATGAAAAACCATTGATTAACACTTATACATATCTGATTTTTTAACAAAAATTTTAGTTCATGTTACAAGATTATAAAATATTTGTTAGACCGGCACCGGAATTTTCAGGGGGCGTGCTACGTTTTTGATTTTTCCATAAGAATGCATGCACAGGGGCCCTACTTCAATTCAACACACGCTTTTTGCCAAGTTCCATCTATAGTACTATATGCTGCTACTAACAATTTTAGGTATGGTGAATAAAACCCAAGCTACTTTAAGATTTTAAAAATAGTAAGCATATATAACTATATATGTCACTCAGGAGCCGTTTCCATTTTGGCTCTTTTCACCACGGTCTTGGGTACCCACCATGGTCTTGGGTACCCACCAAAAGAGCATTTTGTACTGAGGTGTTCACCAAAAGTATTTTTATAAGCTTGAAAATTTTTTTATTTTTTATTTGAATAAGAAGGAAAGGAGAAGAAAACAAAGAAAAGAACATAAGAAGTAAAATTTGTTTGACTGAAAAAAAAATATTAATTTAAAAATTGCAATTTTCTTTTTTTTTAATTTGGAAAAACCTCGTAAGCGAAAAAATTTGCAAATTTTGATTTGCGCAAAAAACACGTAAGCGACAAATTTGGCGAGAGCTACTTGTAACAAGTAAATAATTTCAAAACAAAGTTGTGTACCGTTGGTGGAGTTACAAAACTATATTTTGATAAAACGAAATTGAATTTAAAACACCGATTTAAAAAACTATTAGGTTTTTACGTTTTCTTACGTGGTTTTTGAAGAGTAGCGACGAGCTGCCATTTAGGATGGTGAAAATGCAAATCTGTGATTAAACGACAATTCGTATTTAAATATGCTTGGTGAAATTGGCTCTAAGAATTTGGAAAGAAAAATTAATGTGGAAATTGGAAATTAGTTTTAGAAAAGTAAAAAAAAAACTCAGTTCTTCACTTATAGAAACATATATTGAAATCTCTTACAGTGTAAATCCTGCCATACAAAATTTACTTATTGATGCTGACAGTCATGTTTTAATATATCGACATATCGATGTCTCAAAAAAATGTATCCATTTGAGAGGCAGCGTATCATTGTATCATTTCATTTTAAAAGTATCCAACATATACTACGTTTATGCGTCAGCTATACGCAAATAAAAATAATTCGCAAATAGTTAACTCACTGTTTATACGGCAGTTCAAATACGCAAATAGCGAAACTTTTCAGTGCTGCCCGACTAAAAAATACAATTGCGTGGCAACATATTCATTTGTCAGAAGCCTATGTTTTGCATGGGATAGTTATACCATATCGTAGAAAATAGGAAAATCGTCAAAAATAAGTGGCAGCACCTTGAGCTTTATTTGCAAATAGCTTCGTTATTCAAGACTTATTTTCGCGACTTGCTTATTTTCAAATAAGAATTCAACTCACCGTTTATGTGGGGAAATTTGCTGTTTGCAATATTTTTATTTGCAAATAAGGCATTCGCATAAACGTAGTAATATATGGTATCCAATTTGATACAATTGTATCCAAAACGGCAACGCTAAACACATATTAAACAAAAGCGCTGCCTGATCGTCAAAAAGAGAGAACTCAGCGAAAAATGTGGCATCACCTCTCAAGTTTATCGCGAATAGTCATGATACAAGAAAACAAGATAGCGCCACTTCAGCCCGATGATGTCACAAATACAAAATGAGAGCTTCGTTGTTGTTGTTTTGCACGCTAAACCCAACGTCACAACTATACTTTAGCATGGGAAACAACAACAATGCGAATGCTACAAAATAGCGGTACCCGAAGTGGCGCTATCTTTCTCTCTTTGTATCATGGCGAATAATCTCACTCATATAGAACTATAGCTGCAACTTCGGCCAAATTTTGGCGCGTTATGGCATGATTTGGTGAAAAAAGTCAACTGTGGTGAACCACGCCATAAATCGAGTGTTGTGGTGAACCACGTAATAGCTTTTGGCCGAAGTTGCAGCTAGAGTTCTATATGTCGTCGTTCATACTATGAGACAAGACAAGCGAGAGACACGGTGGTTGTAGGCAAGGGACGTTCGGGGTAGAGAGAGGGGTACGTGTCTTACGTACTCGGCGACACGCTTTGTGCTTGTCCTTCTCATCATAAAAATAGTGCTGCCATATTTGGGTAAATATTCTCTTCTTATGAAGAAGCATATCTACAGATATCGGAAATAATTTAAAAAGTTAGCTTTGAAGTATTAAATACGAAAAATTGTGGAGAATAGCTTACACTTTTTCTAAAAAAGATCTTTGGACCAACTTATTTTGTCGAAAACCGTGATAATAATTTATTTATCTTATTTCAAGAGCGTAGGGGATTTTTAATTCAGATTGTAGGTATTTCAAAATATTTTTTCTGGCAGCACTGTATAAAACCAGTTTCTTCTTCTATTTCAAATGTCGCAGAGACAATTTTTACTAGTATGAACACGAATAAGACACCAAAAGAGAATTCACCGTGTCTCTCGCTTGTCTTGTCTCATAGTATGAACGACGACTATGGTCTCACTATTCACGAACAACTTTCGTGAATTAGCTATTCGTGAATAAGACCGTTTATACGGTAAAATTCGCTATTCATTAATTCTTATTCACGAATTAGGCGTACGTATAAGCGTAGTGACCATGTAGGAGTGTAGGTCCAGCGTTGCCGCTTTGGCTAAATTTAGCCAAAATTGGCTATTTTTATTTTTAAAAAACGTTTTTGGCTATTTGGCGATTTTTTATTTGATATGGCCATTTTTATTTTGCTGAAAGCTGTATTATATTTCCCCTAAATTTTGCTCTCGTAAGGTAGATTTTCTGTGCTATAAAACGATATTGAGTTTTCTTTGTCTTGTGGCAGCACTTTTACTTGAAAATGAACAGAAGTATTGAAAACGCATGGAACAAAGTCAGGTGAACGTAGACGTACGTTTGGATTTCGATAGCCAATATGGATAAGTAAGTTTTAAGTCATTTTAATATTAGTCCATTAATTTGCACTTTTAATATGTAGATTCTTAAAACGCTCACGAAAGGGAGAAGAAAATGAGTCTAGTAGCAAGTAAGAATTATTTATATATTAAATTTGTTTTGGCTATTTTGGCTATTTTTTTCTTTACCTGTGGCTATTTTTAAAATTTGGTCGCGGCAACGCTGTGTAGGTCTAACTGTCGACGTCGAAAAGCCTCTGCCGCTAATAAGAAATTCACCATTGAGCAGGTATAGGAAATTCAACTCTTTAGAGAAATTCACCAGAAAGCTACCAACAACAATACGGGTAGACACAAATGGCACTATGATGCCACTTGCAAGAAAATTATCAAAGAAACACGGCGTCGGCTCGGTTTTCTATAAAGCTTGAAAAGTTCATAATTGAAACTTTCATAAATGTATTACGATATGTTTAATGTGCACGAATGCTTTCATTTTGTAATAAATTTACATTCATTTTTGACTACAACTACGTCTTTGATTGTATATAGAAGTTAGTATTTTTGCTGAAACAGTGTTACTACGTTTATGCATCATGTTAACCCGGGTATATTCAACTCAGGTCAATTCAACCCCCTCGCATAAACGCTATTTATAACCGAGTTAGAGAATTTAATCGGGTTGAATAAACACATTTATTTAAAGTGGGTAGAAAATTCAACTCGAGTTGAAGTTTGTGCATAAACACGAGGGCTTAGGCAAATCGAAGCGAATGACAAAAAATCCAACTCATTTCGACTTTTAGTCATGCATTGTAATGTGTGTCCCATACATTTATATTTCTAAAAACATAATTTTCGTGTATGTCATGCCGCATCGCTGTTCAGTGTCTCTTAAGAATAAAACTGGGTTAGTCTTTTAACTCAAGTTCAAAATTGCCCGTTTATGCTCAGGTTTTTTACCCGGGTTGAATATACCTGGGTTAACATGATGCATAAACGTAGTATGTGATCAAAAAGTAATGTCATATATAACTATATATGTCACTCAGGAGCCGTTTCCATTTTGGCTCTTTTCAACACGGTCTTGGGTACCCACCAAAATGAGCATTTTTCACTTAGGTACTCACCAAAAATATTTCTCTCTCGCTCTTTTTTTTCCTGGCGAGTAACATCTCATTCTAACTGGCGCGATACGTCCCGCGCAAAATCGACGAGAGTGAAATATATTAGGGTGACCAAACGTCCTTTTTTAAAAGGACATGTCCTTTTTTTTTTGGCGATTTGGGTAAAGCAATTAATCGGCCTTTGATTGTCCTTTATTTTATTCATTTTTCTGGTGATATTAATAAACCCCGTTCCAGTGTATATAACTTATTACTAATAAGTACTAGGGTGTTCAAAAAAATTTTTTTTAAACGTTAAAATGTCCACACGGAATTCGGAAGATAATTGCCTAGGAAGATTTTGAGAATTTTTTCAGATTTTTTTGTAAAATTTTATTGTGAAATGTAATCATGTCCAAATAAAATGCATTGAGCTTTATTTTGAAGTGTAAAGAAGGGGGCTTAAAAACGTTTTTCTGGACCCGCTAGGCCGCGAAATGGGTTTCTTCTAAAACAAAGTAAATTTTTTGGAAAAAACCCCAAAAAATAAGTAAAATTCGTTTTAAAGGCTGTTTTCACTATAGCCGCATCTTGCTTTCGCATCTTCACGATGCGAATTGTTCCGATTGATGTTTCCATTAGCATTTTGCCTGTCACATCTTTCAAATACGCTGATTTTTGTTTATAATAGAAATGCGTATGTCCAGCATACTGGCTCGTCTTCATTTTTTTTTATTGAAACAAAGGAATTTAATAAATGTTATTATAATTTGGAATGGTTTTCTTACATTTCTTCTTGGTTTCTACCGCCATTTTTGCTGAAAATTTCTGAAATTCTGGTTATTTACATATGTTTCAATAGATATGTGCTTTTAAAATCGATAGATAATCGGAAAAAATCGCATTTTCTTCGCATCTATTAAAGATGCGAAGAAGATGCACTTCAGCATACAACAACAATTGCATGTATATTCATACGGCATTTTTTCGCATCTTGTCAAAATGCTCAAAGATGCAAGATGCGGCTATTGTGGAAACGGCCTCTTAGATGTAAAATCTGAGTATGCAGATTTAAAGTCCAATCAATTCTTAGCAAATAAAAAACAACGTTCATTTACCTTTTATTTAGACGAAGATTTGCTAATTTAATATTTGTACTCACCTGTGTGCGCGCGATTTGCTACTATGAACTTAGCTTTCGTAGTGCAACAATGAAAATCTCATAGTTTTTCTAAATTTTCAATGCAACAAGAACTTTTTTATATTGAGAAGATAATAAAAAAAAACCAACTGTGTGCTGGTGATTTGTCGCCGCCCTGCAGAAAGTGGGACTAGTCCGGGGAGTAGTCCCCGGAGAAGCCCAAAAATAACTAGGACTCATCCCTCTTAATTTGCGTATGCGGGGCAAAACACGTCAAGTGTACCACCGGCAAAATTTTTTCTCCCCGATTTGGATGAAACTTGGTACAGTTGTTAAGATGTAAGAGTACGTTAAATGTGCAAAAACAGAGTAAATTTTAATCACAGGTTGCCGAGATACAGGGTGTCAAAGTTTAGATTTTTTCTTCGAAGAACATATTTCATTGAATTACAATGGGGCTAAAATCGCCTCGCTTCAAAAATTTTTCGAATGTTTCTTTAAAAAAAATTTCTGAACTTTTCGAAAACAATACTTAAAAAATTTTTCGATAACGGTAAATGAGAAAAATTTGGCATTTTAGTTTTATTTCTTGATTTTCTAGGAGAGACGTCATTTTTTTTATATTTTTATTTTTTAATTTTGAAATAAAGCTTAGTTGTTCCCCTTTAAAATGATGCGTAAATCAGAATGGGCGGACCATGATTAGTGGTCCAAATACACCTTTGAAGATGCTTACCGAGCATATTTCCCTCAATAACCACTAAGCGAGCGCATAATTGTCAAGCGCAATCGTTGCGTTCTGTTTTGATATAGCGCTCGCTTAGTTGTTATTGAGGGAAATATGCTCGGTAAGCATCTTCAAAGGTGTATTTGGACCACTAATCATGGTCCGCCCATTCTGATTTACGCATCATTTTAAAGGGGAACAACTAAGCTTTATTTCAAAATTAAAAAATAAAAATATAAAAAAAATGACGTCTCTCCTAGAAAATCAAGAAATAAAACTAAAATGCCAAATTTTTCTCATTTACCGTTATCGAAAAATTTTTTAAGTATTGTTTTCGAAAAGTTCAGAAATTTTTTTTAAAGAAACATTCGAAAAATTTTTGAAGCGAGGCGATTTTAGCCCCATTGTAATTCAATGAAATATGTTCTTCGAAGCAAAAATCTAAATTTTGACACCCTGTATCTCGGCAACTTGTGATTAAAATTTACTCTTTTTTTGCACATTTAACGTACTCTTACATCTTAACAACTGTACCAAGTTTCATCCAAATCGGAGAGAAAAAATTTTGCCGGTGGTACACTTGACGTGTTTTGCCCCATGCATGGGCTCAACTGACGCATTTAACATTGCGTTAACCTAGGAAAATAACTAGTCACAGTTTTTGCACATATGAACTAGACCGGGAAGTATATACAGTTGGGTCGCTTTTTGGTCAATTTGTATTTTTGTAACTTGAATGAAAAAAAAAATGTTTTTTATTTTGTTTGCTTTTTTCAAATATTTTTTTCTTACTTTTTAATTTTCTCACCTCGGCCGAACCTCGAACCGCTGATCTCTGGGTTGGTAAGTCTGCGTCTTAACCATTACGCTAAAAGACCAAATTTAATGTGTTGATCAAAACGCTGGGTTGAGTTTTTGGTTGTTCAAGTTTTTATGAAACGCACGTATAGAATGTTTCAATACAAAACTTTTTTAATTGAAAAATAAATATTAAAACAATTAAATTAGGAAAAAATGCTTACAAATTTAAAACTATTAAAAAAAATTAATTAAAATATGTACATAACAAAACAAAGGTAATTAAAAAAATATTCTCACCTGAGCCAGGTATCAAACCTCGACCTCCTCCGCGAGATGCACCTACGATGTCTGACGGAAAATGAAAATCTTTGTATTTTTCGTCAAGCAGGTAACGATGTTAGACGGTGTGTCTGAAGGTCTATATCTATGTTGTTCAACCATCATTTGTGCGCGAAATTCAACGTGTGATCACAGAACGGAAAGCGGAAATTTTTTTTAAAAGCGAGCGGAAATTAATTGAAAAAATGAAAGAAAAAATTTTATTTTGGAACTAATAGAAGTTTATCGTTGTTTGCCGGCTTTGCGGAACGTTAAGTCAAAACAGGCACGTCCAGGATTTTCAGACGGGGGTGGGGGAGGGGTTTTATATTTCCAATTTTTTGCTGCGTAACAATTTACATTCTTTCGAAACAATACGTCAATGAAACCGATAGTCGTAACAAAAGTATAAAAAAGTAAGAAACAGAACTCCAAAAGAAGAAGCACCATAGTGTGCGTATAAAAGTTGCTGAAAATTTTATAACTTAAACCAAACCAAACAATCATTGCTGATTTTATTAATTAATAGTTTTAATAATTTTTTACAATCAGAACAGGCTTTACCCGAGAGGGAGTTGATCGAGAGTGTGTTTTGCTGTGGTTCAGTGGTATGGAAAGTTCCAACAAAATGGACATACCAATATCAAGTACATTAAGAGATAATAAAAATATTATTTCATATTACACATTTAATAACGAAAATTTACACTTCATTTAAAAAAAAAAAATCTAAAACTTCTGAAAGTAGTCGGTGAATATAGTAAATCCCGATACTTGGTTAAGTCAGATTGTCTTAATTTATTTTTTCGATCTCAAAATGTCACTAAAAATTAATATTTGGACTAATATTGAAAAACTTTCGTGATATTCCTACAGAGTGAAATATTTACTTGAAAAATTTCGAGTGGGTAAAATACCCATGTAAACGGCGTTCTGCCGTGCCTGTATTTGATTATCTGCATACACAACTGCATATAAAAAGTTTACGATTGCGAAAAAATTCAAAAATAATCGTGATTATTTGTGATTAATGAAAAAATTCGAACCATTCAAAAAATAATACGAATATTTTTTTTTTTGTTGGGTAACATTTAAATGATGCAATGGTGCTCAAAATTTGAAACGGAATTTTCTCGAAATCCTTACGTGATATAATTTTTTTGATATTTTTCAATTTTTCGGGAGACAAAATCAAACAGAAGCACTAATAAACTCTAAAGGAGGGTTTCGTTGTAGAACAGTGTAATTTTCATACCTGCTTAAATCGAGTGGGCAACACTGAAGCAGCGCTTAGACGTTCATGCATCTTGAATGGAATTTTATTCTCGATCACGATACGAGAACAATCTGCCATTTGGACATTGCTCGTCGAACCTAGTAGAGTATGTTTGAACTTCTGAGCTCCGCTCCAATTTTGTAACCGTTTCCGTTTTGGCTTCTTGAAGTTTTAATTTGTGCCAGAGTGCTTTGGAAATACAATTTAAAATGACATAGTCAGATTGACGACGGGGGGGTTTTAACACCCAAAATTCCCCCTTGGCTACGTCCCTGAGTCAAAAGAATATACCCAGCGAACATTTATGTCAGACGTGTCTGACGTCAGACAAAATCCGATATTTTGTCAGACGATTTACCGATATGTCCGAATTTCCTCTAATTTTTTTTTGCGATATTTATAAGAAATGTCTGGAAATAGTCTGAAGTTCCCTTCATTTCACTATCCGCACTTTCTTAGAAAAATCTGTTACCCGACATCTCGATACGCAATTTTTCATGGCATGCCATCTGTCAAAGTGTAGATATTGCCAATGGAGACCGCAAGATGGCAATTTATGTCTTGCAATATTGCTTGCCATGAAGTTGGCAATGAGCGCCATTTTGCTTTTTTCACAGCTGAAAATCATGATACAGAAAATTTCAAAGTGTGAAGAACTAAAAAAAATGGAGTGGCGTGCATCGGACGTTATAAAGTTAATTTTGGAATTCTCCCCTATCTTCCCACAAAATATCTTTTAATAGATGTGTTTCCAAATTGTGCATGTCACGTCCTACTAAAAACGGGTTCTCCCAAAATTTCGGCTTTTTCCTTTTTTCTTCTTCTTCGAATAAATCACAAATATTTTTTAGAGCATCGAGTGCGCGTACGCAGCGAATTAGAGTTGTGTAGTTCGCGAACGAACTAGTTCAATTGAACTATTCACTCAAATGAACTAGAGATCTAGTTCGCAAGAATTCAGTTCAGTAGTTCTTTTAGTTCAGTAGTTCGTTTCGCCCAACTTGCTCATTTTACTCTTTCGTTCTTTCTTCATGTACGTTGGGTTGAAGAGATTAGTTTTCTCTTTTATTAAAAATTTTGCGCTGCCATTTCGAGAACTCGTCCTATTTGAACAAAACTACCAAATTGTCTTCATTACTTTTTATTCAGAAAACGCACAATTCGAGTGAGATCAAAAACAGTTCGGTAGCTCGCAACAGTTCAATAGCTCTTCTAGTTCAATAGTTCTTCTAGTTCAATAGTTCTTCTAGTTCAATAGTTCATAATAGTTCGCGAACTAAAAGACCTAAATAGATCGAAGTATTTCGCGAACTATAAGAATGAACTAGTTCGTAATAGTTCGCGAACTAAAAGAACTAAAAGAACGAACTAGTTCGCGAGGAACGAACGAACTAAAAAGAGCGGTCAGTCAAACGAACTAGAATTGCCAACTCTACAGCGAATTAGCTTGTTCGTCGCCATTTCACATACGCGGATGGCATAAGATAAACAAGCCCACCCTGGCAATATTGCCAATATTAAGACATAAATTTGACAGATGATATGCCATGAAAAATTGAATATCGAGACGTAGGGTTATTTCAGCAGATAAGGTTTGTACATTGTCTGAATTTTTCTAAGGCAGTGATGTCATTTGTTGGGAAATTTTCCTTTTAAAACGAACTTTTGAAAGTAATGCAGCCTGTAGGAGAAATAAACAGATTTGTTATACTTCCCAAAGGTAAGGATTGTTAGGTATTTTTCCCGAAAGATTTAGGGAGTTTTTATTTTGTGATTTAAACAGCACTGTTTTGATTTCAATTTCTAAAGAATTGTTTTTCTATTTTCACGCATCGTGTTAGCTATTTTAAAGTGCAATTAATTGCTGGATTAAAAAACAACAACAAAAGCTAAGAAGTTAACTTCATAGTTATGATATCACGCCAAGAAATCCGTCGGAAAACGAAAAAGCCGGTGGAATTGTTGGTTCGAGTATTCTTGGCGCTCGAGTCTAAAGTGGAACAACTGAAAGTTGTAATTTACTCAATGTTGCCAGCATATATAACTATATATGTCACTCAGGAGCCGTTTCCATTTTGGCACATTTCTCCACGGTCTTGGGTACCCACCACGGTATTGGGTACCCACCAAAATTAGCATTTTTCACTTGGGTACTCACCAAAAGTATTTCTCTCTCGCTCTTATTTTGCCTGCCGAGTACCATCTCTTTCTTACTGGCGCGAAATGTCGCGCGCAAAATCTATGAGAGTGACATAAATAGTAATATATGGTTGCCAGTACCCCCGAAGCTTCAATTGGAGCATGTAGGACTGTAGGTCTAACTGTCGACGTTGAAAAGCCTCTGCCGCGATGGGGATATACACCATTAGGCAGGCATAGGAAATTCAACAAATTGGGGATATTCACCAAAAAGCTACCAACAAAAACCTTAAGCAGGAATATGAAATTCAACAAATTCGAGAAATTCACCAGAAAGCTACCAACAACAATACGGGCAGACACAAAGTGGCACTATGATGCCACTTGCAAGAAAATTATCAAAGAATCACGGCGTCAGCTCGGTTTTTTATATTGCTTGAAAAGTTCATAATTGAAACTTTAATAAATATATTGCGATATGTTTTTGCTCAATGTGCGCGAATGTTTTCATTTTGTAATAAATTTACATACATTTTTGACTACGGCTACGAATTTGATTGTACATAGAATTTAGTATTTTTGCTGAAACAGTGTGATCAAAAAGTTATGTGGACAGGGTAGGACTACAAAACAATTTATATTTCTCCTTGATATTGAGTTTCCTTGATTAGTTTTATGTTTTTCAAGCTTTTCATGGCATTTTATGAGTTTGGTAGATATTTTATATGTAATGGACTCGAAAATCGCCCAAAATTAAAAATAAAAGTGGCAATGCATTTCACCACAGCAGAGCTAAAGATTTCGCTGCCATAGCATGCTTCTCTTTTCCTCGTGCTTTATGCATATGTTGAAGCAGCGTAGCTCTAACACATTGCAGGGATTAGGAAGAAGAAGAGTTAGACCTATAGTCCTATATGAATTGGAGAAGCTGGCGTTATGCATTTAGAAAGTGCAGTGAAACGGAATACTGCATACTATTACAAATGTAATAAACTAAAAAAATTGTTTAATAAAACTATTTGTTTCAAATATGAATATGTCTGTTTTTTTTTACAAAAATTCTAAATAAGACATTCCTGAGAAAATCAGACGTTTATCGAATAAAAAGTTCGATTTCTTTACGAAATCTAAGCGACAAACCGTAAAAAATGTCCGACATACATCAGAAAGTTCGGTTATTTTTGCCGAATGTGTTAAGACATATGTATCTTAAATTCCCTCTAGAACTTCTCAAGAATTTCACTACGAATACTTTACGAAATCAGCCCAGAATGTCGAAAATTCCCTCAGAAATTTCTCAGAAAAAACATTCCGATATCTTTTCAACCGCTTATACAACTTTCGGTACAGTTTCTAATGCGCCCGTTTAGACGTGCTTCAACATCGTTCAACAAAACGCAGTTCGTTGGAGAGACGCTAGCGGGGAGAGGAAGATGGTTTTTGTTGAACGTACTCGGCTATTCTCTTTGTGCCTGTATTCTTAGCGTGAAACTTGAAAACAACCCCTGTGCGATTTTTACATTTGCTTCAAATATTTTTGTCATTCGAGCGGAAAGGTTCGAATGCCTTCGCTAAAAATTTTTTTTTTTTTTTTAGCATTTCGTTTAATATTTTTCATTTTATTAGCTTTTTAATTATTTTAAATTCGAAATTTGATTTTTATTTTTGAACGAAAAATAATATAAATCAAGCAATAAGATTTATTTTTGATTGTTTTAAATAAAACTTATAACTGTTACAATCTCTCCTATTTATAAATTAAGATGAAAATAAAAACAAACATATCCAAGCAATATTAAATAGTTTTTGTTTTTCTGAAATTGCATTGCTGTATTCAGTGCCGTAGCAATTCTGTTTTGCGTGAGGGGGAAAAATTATTTTTCCAATTTGCGTGGGGGGAACAATAATTTTTTCAATTTTATTCATGGGCAAAAACAAAAATGCGTGGGGGGGAAATCCCCCTCTTGCCCCTATGGTTGCTACGGCACTGGTTGTATTTGCGTTCAATACATTCGGAATATCAATCCTTTTTGAGAGATGCATAAGGAATAATTTTCTTTCATTTCTAACATCGTTCCTACGCGCAAGAGGGAAACGTCGAAATATAAAATGTTGAAGCATTTGTTGAACGAAGCAGTTTTTGGCTGTGTGGACACGAACGAAACATGAAAAGGGAATCTGATAATTTGTTGAACGATGTTGATCATACGTCTAAACGGGCGCAATGGAAATCGGCATCAGACTCGGCAATTTCTTCAGACATTCTGTCAGATGTCTGACGGAAATCGGCAAAAAATGTTCGCTGGGTAGTGACCATGTAGGACTGTAGGTCTAACTCTTCTTCTTCCTAATCTCTGCAATGTGTTAGAGCTACGATGCTTCAACATAGGCATATAGCATGAGGAAAAGAGAAGCACGCTATGGCAGCGAAATCTTTAGCTCTGCTGTGGTGAAAAGCATTGCCACTTGTATTTTTAGTTTTGGGCGATTTTCGGGTACATTACATATAAAATATCTACCAAACTCATAAAATGCCATGAAAAGCTTGAAAAACATAAAACTAATCAAGGATTTTCAATATTAAGAAGAAATAGAAATTGGTCTTTTAGTCCTACCTTGTGCACATAACTTTTTGATCACACTGTTTCAGCAAAAATACTAAATTCTACGTACAATCAAATTCGTAGCCGTGGTCAAAAATGTATGTCAATTTATTACAAAATGAAAACATTCGCGCACATTAAGCAAAAACATAACGTAATATATCTATTAAAGTTTCAATTATGAACTTTTCAAGCAATATAAAAAACCGAGCTGACGCCGTGTTTCTTTGATAATTTTCTTGCAGGTGGCATCATAGTGCCACTTTGTGTCTACCCGTATTGTTGTTGGTAGCTTTCTGGTGAATTTCTCGAATTTGTTGAATTTCCTATTCCTGCTTAAGGTTTTTGTTGGTAGCTTTTTGGTGAATATCCCCAATTTGTTGAATTTCCTATGCCTGCCTAATGGTGTATATCCCCATCGCGGCAGAGGCTTTTCGACGTCGACAGTTAGACCTACAGTCCTACATGGTGTTAGAGCTACGTTGCTTCAACATAGGCATATAGCATGAGGAAAAGAGAAGCATGCAATGGCAGCGAAATCTTTAGCTCTGCTGTGGTGAAATGCATTGCCACTTTTATTTTTAATTTTGGGCGATTTTCGAATGAATTACATATAAAATATCTACCAAACTCATAAAATGGTATGAAAAGCTTGAAAAACATAAAACTAATCAAGGAAACTCAATATCAAGGAGAAATATAAATTGTTTTGTAGTCCTACCCTGTCCACATAACTTTTTGATCACACTGTTTCAGCAAAAATACTGAATTCTATGTACAATCAAATTCGTAGGCGTAGTCAAAAATGTACGTCAATTTATTACAAAATGAAAACATTCGTGCACATTAAGCAAAAACATATCGAAAAACATTTATTAAAGTTTCAATTATGAACTTTTCAAGCAATATAAAAAACCGAGCTGACGCCTTGTTTTTTTGATAATTTTCTTGCAAGTGGCATCATAGTGCCATTTGTGTCTACCCGTATTGTTGTTGGTAGCTTTCTGGTGAATTTCTCGAAGGAGTTGAATTTCCTATTCCTGCCTAATGGTGAATTTGTTATTAGCGGCAGAGGCTTTTCTACGTCGAGAGTTAGACCCATATATTACTATATATGTCACTCTCATAGATTTTGGGCGGGACATTTCGCGCCAGTTAGAAAGAAATGTTACTCGGCAGGCAAAAAAAGAGCGAGAGATAAATACTTTTGGTGAGTACCTAAGTGAAAAATGCTCATTTTGGTGGATACCCAAGACCGTGGTGGGTACCCAAGAACGTGTTGAAAAGAGCCAAAATAGAAACGGCTCCTGAGTGACATATATAGTTATATATGGTTAGACCTACACCCCTACATGATAGTGACCGGAATTTAAAAAACGCTAGCTACGAAACGAAAGAAGTGACGCTGGATATAGTAGAGGTGGAGAAATATCGATAGTCGGGACCATCGATAGTGGTCGATAGTTTTTGTAAAACCATCGATATACTATCGATAGTTTTTGATAGTCTGTAAAGTCAGGCATTTTTTAAAAACCTAGTTTTTTATTCTTAATGAAAAATTCACAAAATAAACGAAAGTTTGGAATACGAGGTAAAATCGGTTAACCGAAAATGATGGGTGGACATCTTTGAAAGCAAAAGTTGATGAAAGAGTCAGCTGATTTAAGCTATATATTGGCTTGCCATTTTTTTTCATCACGTTGCACCCTTGCTACTAAATCGCTACAATTCGAAAATTTTTAAATCAATTTCTTATACGTTCGACTACAGTTTTCTGAAAGAAACTCCACACCTATAAAATTAACTCTTCCTTTTACTGATGCAGAGTAATTTGAAGTTCGAAAAAAATATATGTTTCAAGAGAGATTGTATGATTTGCGTTAAATGCAAATTTTGAATTGTTCCGATTTAGTAAGGTGTGATACAGACGAAATTTAAATTCCCACATTTAAGATTACCCGTAATAGCATGTCCTCACTATAGCCCAAATTAAGTAATTTCAGAGTTTTCGTAATTTCGCTTGAAATTACACAGAATTTGCGTCATTTCGCCATACTGGAATCTGTGAAATGAAATTACTCTACTGTCGTCATTTCACCGAAATTATTCATGAAATTAATATAAAACCGCATGCAGCCCTGATTTTGTAGTAGATTTTGCTTGAATCCTCTGTAAATGCATCCCTGGAACTTTGAATGAAATTTCGTTCATTTGAAATCTTGTAAACGGAAAGCAAATGAAATTACGATTACCGAAATTACGACTATGTGGACGGGTTTGAGGTTGAAAGTACGAAAACACCGAAATTACTTAATTTGGGCTATAGTGAGGACATGCTATAAGATATAATTCCCTATTACTTGAAATAAATGTTTGAGTCAAATTCCCACAAAAAGGGAAAATTGGCATTAGTTCCCAGCACTGCTGTGGGCCTGAATAAAGAGCTAGATCATGCGCAATACGCTATTTACACGTTAAGACATTTCGATAATGAAACAAATTTTCGATTGCAAGGGAGGCAGGGGGAAGAGAGAAAAACACTACCATACCACATCCCCGTGCGTCCTTAGCCCACAAAAATGGTGTTTCATTATCGAAATGTCTTAACGTGTAAATGGCCTCCAAGAAGGGCCACGTCGACATTACTTAATACTTGATTAGACTATCGAAAACTATCGATAGGTGAGGACTATCGATGGCTATTCGATAGTGCCAAACCCTCGATAGTGCCGATAGTACTATCGATAGTTCTCCACCTCTAGGATATAGGATCACTCATAATATTTTTTAGGTTTTGCCGACGGGAAAATACGCTTTGTTAAAAGCATATATAACAATATAAGTCACTCTCAGAGATATTGCGCGGGACGTTTCGCGCCAGTTAGAAAGAGATGTTACTCGACAGGCAAAAGAAGAGCGAGAGAAATACTTTTGGTGAGTACCTCAGTGCAAAATGCTCGTTTTGGTGGGTACCCAAAACCGTGGTGGGTACCCAAGACCGTGGTGAGACGAGCCAAAACCGAAACGGCTCCTGAGTGACATATATAGTAATATATGGTTAAAAGCCACATATAACCATATATGTCACTCTCATAGATTTTGGGCGGGACATTTCGCGCCAGTTAGAAAGAGATGTGACTCGGCAGGCAAAAAAAGAGCGAGAGAGAAATACTTTTGGTGAGTACCTAAGTGAAAAATTCTCATTTTGGTGGGTACCCAAGACCGTGGTGGGTACCCAAGACCGTGTTGAAAAGAGCCAAAATAGAAACGGCTCCTGAGTGACATATATAGTAATATATGTTAAAAGCAATCAGGTAGCCGAAACAATAGCGCATGTCCTTTGCACTCGAAATTCGCTAAAAAAAATTAATATCGTACGACATGTAGTCAAATTCAAGTTGGTACCTACTAAGGGGCTGTCCATTAATTACGTAAGCATAAAAGGGGGGGAGGGGGTTCGAAAAATCTTACGCCTGCTTATAAAGTAGAGCTGGGAAACTATCGATACTATCGAAAGTACTATCGATGGTTTCGCACTATCGGTGGCACCATCGATGGTTTTTTGATTATCGACTATCGTAGTGATTCATATATTTATATAACAGGAATTTCTTTGCACAGCCAATCCATGCCACGAATTTTTCATTGAAGGATGATGGCCGAGAAATGTAGCGAAAACAGCCGATATTTCTTCTTCAGCGAACACGCTTACTATCAAAGCAAAATGCAATTCAAGTGATTGTCATATGGTATGGATCCAATCTAGAATCCAGGCTGAAGCATATTGTGAGCATTTCTCATGTCCCCGTGCGTCCACAGGTGACAAAAATGATGTATTACTGAAATGTCTCATAGGGATCTCAGACGTGCTAACTTTTCGTACGACTTTGCTACGGTCGGAACGTCTGAGATCCCTAACACAGTATCCTGTTTTTGTAGTTTATATTTCGGTACTATCGAAAACTATCGATGGTCAGAGCCGATAGTATCGGTGGCTATCGATGGTGCCGACTATCGATAGTTTCCCAGCTCTATTATAAAGGGTGTCTGATTTATACTAAAGTATGCTTACGTGGGGGGGGGAGGGGGGGGGGGGATGGTCAAATATGGTCAAAATCGCCCTTACGTAATTAATGGACAGCCCCTAACACACGCTGAAAGTTGATACATCATTTGACGTGTCTATACCGCGCATAAGCCATGACCATATAGTAATATAGGGGACACTTACAACAACAACGGAATTCAGTGGTGAACTAGTGATGCTATAATTTTTGGAGTATTCACTCAATTTTGTAACTAAACATACTTGCGTGTAAATTTTTTTATGTTTTCTTTTAAATGTAAAACTTTTTAAGTTTTTTTATGATAGTTTATGCAATTCGGTACCCTTTTCATTCAGAAGAGATCCAAAAATATATAGTTTATGCATTCTATTATATTTATCATGGTATATAATAAGTACTTGAGCCACTAATTATGTATCGAGCAATTTTAGTTATGATATCACTGAATATTTCATATCAACCACAGAAGTGGTGGAATTCAAACTTTTTGAGAATCGGTCATATTCGACGCATGAGTACTCTGCTTTATCGTTCCTCAATAATATGAGCAAAATTTTATCTAATTATTTTTAATTGTATAAAACTAACATATTTTGCTGAAAAATAAAATGAGTTCTTATGAAAAACCATTGATTAACACTTAACATATATATATCTGATTTTTTTTTTTTAATTTTAGTTCATGTTACAAGATTATAAAATATTTGTTAGACCGGCACCGGAATTTGAGGGGGCGTGCTACGTTTTTGATTTTTCCATAAGAATGCATGCACAGGGGGCCTACTTCAATTCAACACACACGTTTTTTGCCAAGTGCCATCTATAGTACTATATGGCCATGACCAATGATAAGTGTAAACAGGCACATTGTGTGTTTACTGTTTTTGGGGTTGCCAGATGGATAAAAATTTTTATTTGGTCTGCATTTACATGAAAGTTACGACAACAGTGATCGAAATCACTAAAATATGCTCATATCATGAATATTTAAAAAAATAGCATGTTTTAACAAAAATAGCGGCATTGCGCAAAAATATATGTTATATGCTCAAGCATATTTTTCCCAGCTCTATTGATCACACTTAACAAACTCTTCAGCTAATTCGGAATAAAATGCGGAAAATGTGCTAATTTTGATTAAATTTATATATTCGAAGCTTATAATCTTCTTCTTCTCCAGATGCCAAGTCGACCAAGGTCGAAAGCTTGATTACCCCCATCCTCGCATGCGAAAAATCTCCAGCTGCCCAGCAATCTTTTCCTACCTACCCAGAACTGGAAGGTGGTATAGGTTGGTAAACCTAGGGGAAGAATGCGCGAGGCACTCACCATATAAAACGATGGAGAAGACGGTTTTGAATCCACCACATTACGCACATATAAAGGCGATAAACTGCGATGCCACAGGCAATTCGATGCGATAGCTTATTTCGAGTCGCAATTAGAACGGGTTTTTTATAGTTTTTGATTCGAAAAAATGAACTGAAAGGGTTGGAAATGCATTTCCAACATGCCAATTAAACTGAAGAAGGAAATAAGTGCAAACAACCGCTCCTATTGCAACTCGAAATAAGCTATCGCATAGAATTGCCTATCGCATCGCATCGCAATACAGAGGCCCCAGGCGGATAAAGGGGCCCTGCCCTTCGATGATGGATGCAGCACGACCCCGACCTACGACCTAGCGGGAGACAATTTTGTTTTGGCTTCAGAGTAGGGCTGCCATTCGTACTTTTTTTAAGAGTACATGTACTTTTTTCTGCAAGAAGTACTTTTGAATTTACAAACTCCAAAAAAGTACGCAAATGTACTCTTTTTCTGGCTTCGTACTCTTTTTGTACTGTTTTTCTGAAAAGGTACTATACATTTTGGGGAAAATTTTTTTTCGGCTGGTATCATCATTTTTTGTGATGTCTGGTAGCTCGAAAACGAATGAAAACTGGCTAGATAAGCTCAAAAAAAGGCTAAAAAAGGCCAAACAAATTTCGAAAACGGCCCAAAAAAAGGTTGTTATTTTTATATTTTATTTTGGTTCTGCTTTATCAAACACCGTCCGATTTTAAATATTCCCGAGGAATTTTTCGCTGCGGATTTGAAAAAAACTTCTCCCATTCTATATAAGCAGAGAAGAAAACGTAAAAGGAGCAAGAATTTCGAAAATTTTTAAGCAAATATCATCAAATTCTCCCTATTATCGACGGTAAGAGCAAATCGTTTTCCGCGGAGAAAAATTGCTAAGTAAAAAAATCCCAGCCACATTCATTTACAAATGGTCTTATAATATAAGTACAAAGAAAACAACAATATCAAAGAAATCAAAGTTTAACAAATTGATAAAAATATATACGAGTATGCAAATGTCTTCATCTACAGTATATCGTTCCAGTTCTTGTTGAAATCCATAAAAACTGGTATCCGGTTCTGAATTGCATGTGAGTACTTACTTTTTTGCATTTCGCAAGATATAGACGTGCATAACGTGTCTGTAGACATGGTTTGGTGTGTATTCGGTCCCAACGTGTAAATATTTGTGTTCACATCGGAAACACACCGGAAAATTTTGGTGTGCACACCCGTTTAAAACAAGGAAATATAAAAATAGCTAAAAAAAAAAGGGCTTTTTTTAAACGACATTTTACGTTTTAAAAAGAGATTATTTGTTTTTTTTTTTAATTTCATAATAAATGAAAAACTAAAATTGTACTCTTTTTCCTCCTTGTACTTTATTTTTTTGCGGGATGTACTTTTATGTGGTGTTTCAAATCTGGCAGCCCTACTTCAGAGCACGGCGAAGCCTCCCCATCGTCTGGTGAGGAAGTCCTGGACCAGACCGGTATCCGCCAGCCTAAGGGTGGTGAAGGTTTTTCAAATTAACCTTCACCAGCAGTCCTACTCCTCCGCCTGAACGAAACAGGGGAGGTGATCTGTTTAATCTAGAAACCATGGATCTAATATGAGCAGAATTGTGGATTAAACACTCCAGGATACACCCTAATATCACCTGGGAGGTACAGGTAAGATACGGGCCTGTATTCTAATTAAGACCAATATAGACTTATTATTTCTTAATAGATTCCACGACAACGAAAACGCATGCACAGCGGACGGAATGATGGGATCGCCACTGTGGATCGCGTCATGTTACAAAGGACCTTGACGCAAGAAACCAACCGAAGGCACATACCCATCAGCATAGGAGCGGATGCCAACATCACATCAGCACAGTGGGAAGCTTACTTATCGAAAGGACGACTACCTCATCCTTAGCAGTAAAAAATGGTAAGAGGAACAAACCAAGTGTCCTCTCTAACCTTCTCTCGAATCTAGTCGTAAGCTTCTGTAGTGTATCCTTCGCGTAGAAGAATTAATATTTTTCTTTTATAGTTTTTATTTCTTTATATCCTAAAGGTTTTTATTTTGTTATGTCCCACTATTGCTGAGCGGCAGGACTCGCAAATCTATTTGGCGGCTAGCGCCCAATATCTCTATATTTATACGGCGGAGATACGCCAAAGGAGTCAGCGACTAGCGCTTAATTCACCTTTTTATATTTATCCGGCGAAAGGTGCGCCAAATCGAGAATGGATAAGCAAAGGGTTTCGCATGTAAATCCAATCTGAAGTTCCAACTGAACTTCAAGCTTTATTTATATCAAAAATATGTTAAGTAAGCATAAATGAATTACAATTGGAAAATATAGAATCTTATGAATTAGCTTGTGAGGTATGCTGACAAAACACTTTCCCACGATTCGACGACGCTGCCTGCAAAATATGTTGCTCATGCAATGAGTGCAGCTTGCAAAGAATTTGGTCATATGAAACCATTTATGTCGTGAATGAAGTGGAAAAATGAGTTTGTGCGTTCGTGTGTATACATACTACACTTCTTACTAATCGAACTCCACGCCATCGGATGCAATGTTATAGCGTATGCGCACCATAAGGCCATATCTCGGGTGGGAGTAGAGAGTTTCGCTTGGGAATCAACCCCAGCAAAACGGATCTATTACTCTTCACAAGAAGATACAAGTTCTTGTCCTCTAACCTACCATAAGTTAATGGGATTACTCTACGATTAAGCAACCAAGTTAGGTACTTATACTTGACTCTTAAATACTATGGAGAGAAAACACCAGGGAAAGAGCAAGAAAATCACATTGCGCCCTCTACTGCTGCGAAGAAATAATAGGCACAAAATGGGGATCGACCCCTATATCTATACTATGACCTTATCAGACAGTGGTGGAACATATGAATGCGATAAATAATCTAATGATTTAGGATATTTTCTTTTGAAGAGTTTTATATATTAAAAATATGCGTTTTCTTCATTTGTGCAAATTTTCTTTATTCTGCCGAAAATACACCCGTAAACAGTAATTCATTTTCCGATTTGATAAAGTATATAAAAGGATGATTTGCGTTGAAACTTTTATGCCTCACCATACTAACTTGCATAATTCGCAAGCCTGAAAATATAAAAATCAATTTTAATATCTAAAAGTTTTTTGAAACATGCAGGACCCAATTATTATAAAGTTTCAACCTTATAAGTTATAACTAAACAGATTAAAATAAGTGTATATCTTTTATTTACAAAAAATGTACATATATAAATAAAAATATAAATGTTGTTGTATTTAGGCAGTGCTTTTAAGTGTTATTTTACGAAATAATGTCACGAAGTATTCTCTTGGTAGCTAGGTCTTATTTGACAACGTTTCCAAAGAACAATTGTACTCCTTGGGAGCTGTGTATGCGATAGTGAAATGGTCGCTCGGCAATGAAAGTTTTTAGCAGCTCTAGGAAAGGCGCAAAAGCACCGAGACTAATTGTCGTTCCTGTGCAAGTCGAAAGAAAAGACGAAAATTTAATAATGCATTTCAAGAAGAATACAAATATTTAACAAATAGCAAAGGAAATTTAAAGAAAATATTACGAAAAACTAAGTATTGCGGGATCAGGGAAAAATTTATTATTAGTTAAAAGGATAACAAGAGCTCATCGAAATATCAAGAAGTATAAAAAAAAACTATTGAAAATAACGTCGCAAAATGCCAATTTTGAAGGGACTACAACATAAGTCAACGCTCGAGCTTATAATTAAAAGAACGGATAGACTATACAAGGCTTGTTGATGAAGAAGATTCAATTGAACTTAGATGCAAGATCGCTTGGTTAGGATGTAATACTGATAAAATCTTGTTGTACAAATTTAGTTGGACCTTTAAGATATTTAGTTGAATGAATTCTCTTTTTCCCCTTTTTTAATTAATTCATACTTATATAATTTTCCCAAACATGCGAGAATAAAAAATAGTTTGCCTTATGTATGTACCCATAACAATAATTAATCATTTAATTTCTATCTGTTTTAAAACGTTTTTGTGTCAAACTCTCCTACTCGAAACAAACAACTGTAGTTGCCACCATCAGGCACATATTTTTTCGCTTTGGGTTTGCGATTTTAAATAATATTGCCAAAAAAACTTATTGCAAAACCAGAATTTAAAATTATATTTTTGATTTTGGACCTTTATTGAAACCTTTTGCCTCAATTTTCCAAAAACACTGTTTGTTGTGCATTATTTCCAATAAAATTACAAAATTGTCTATTGTCAATGAAAAATCTCCTCGCATCACATCTGTATTCGGTAAGATCCACATAAAAAAATTGACAAGAAAAGGCAAGAAAACTGATTACTGAAATATTTTGCAGTGACCAGTAAGGCTTTACTGATTACAGAAATATTTTGCAGTAACCAGTAAGGCTTTACTGATTACAGAAATATTTTGCAGTAACCAGTAAGGCTTTACTGATTACTGAAATATTTTGCAGTAACCAGTAAACCTTTACTGATTACTGAAATTTTTTTGCGTAAAATCAGTATGAAAAATCTTGATAGCTACAATACAGACTCACGCATGGCTACAATGACAAGTTTTTTTTTAAGTCGCTATAAGTATTGAATGAAACCCTTTTGTGCCTACTCTTCCTTGCCGAAGAGCAGTTTCTTGAACGCGCTCAGTAACAAAAATCTGATTCGGTTGCATTGAACTTATTCGAAACTTGACAGTGATTCGCAGTTTCAATTCATATAATTTGTAATCGATAAATATAGTTATGTGTGGCTCCTTAAAAAATAAGTTACAGAAAATCTTTTTTTTGACATCTCGGCAACTGGATTGGTTTCATAAAACTCGTTTTACGACTTTTCAGTAACTGATTTTGGTTGTAAAGCATTCTTGTGTTCTGCTCGGGATTATATAATATCTTAACAGCTCATAAGATGTCAAATACTTTACCGATTATAGAAGAACGAAAGAATTTATAGCCAACAAACCATTCTGTTTTGTAACAATAAACAAAAGCAATGCCACAATTTTAACTGGACATTTTTTTAGACTTTAAAGAAAATCTGTAGAAAAATATTAAAATACTTCCTTTTCATGTTAACAAAGCTTTTTGATGTGAGATTAAATAAGATTAAGGGCCGGTCTTTTAAAGTCTTATTAAATCTCTGGTTTGGTTAAGAAATTGTGTCTTTTCAACATTTTTCGGGTTTGGTTAACAAACCGTAAGTTAATCAAGAATTCAAATATTTTTCCAGTCTATCTGTCAAATTAACCAAAGAAATTAAATATACATATTTCATAATTTTAAATTAAAGAGATTGTTCAAAAACAAAACAATTTTTTGATAAATATCTTGGAGTTTGTAACTACTTCGGTCAGTCGCGATATATATAGACATGTATTCTTGATCAAGGTGACGAGAGGAGTTAAAATTTGACCATGACCACCATTCGCAAAACTTGCAAAAATTTGTTTTTACTATTTTGAATTGAGTATTTCACAGCTATATATAATGCCCTCTAACGGTTAAAAAACCATGACCACCATTCGCGAAACTCCCAAAAATTATATTTTCACTATTTTGAATTCCGGATTTCGCAACCTCATAACGGTAACAATTTCACCATGCCTCCATTTGCCATGGTTGAGTGTAATGATTTTACATGTTTTATATTTTGATGAAAAGGTATGTGTGCAATCGGCTAAGCCGAGAGAAAAATTATAATAGTGTGGTACTCATGCAGCTTCGCAAATGCCTTCGCAACTTTTCCCATCCAAAATTTTCATATAAATTTTGCCAGTTGTGTGACAAATTTCTCATTTCCCACAATTTTCGAAGCTGCATGAGTCCCAATAATATGTACTAACCGAATGTCAAATTTCAAAACTTTTGAATCAAAAGACAGAATTTTATAAAATCCCTGGTTAAAAGCCCTTAACTGACAAAATTCGGCCGGTTAATAATTCCCTTGTTTAGTTAACCAACCACCCTTTTTTAACCTAACCAGAGTTTAAAGGACATAATCTATGGTTAACACTGGAAATAGCCAAGGGTTAATATTAATCATATATGGGCATGCTGCAGTATATTTGAAATGCAATAAGGGTTTCAGTAATCAGTAAAGCCTTGCTGATTACTCGTAGATGAAGAAAGCGAAAAAATCAATTAATGTAATTTTGTATGAAAAAATTGACACTCGCTTTCTCAATCTTTTCGCTTTAATGGAATGTCCTAGTTGTTTTTAATGAATGAAGAAACAGATTAACGTATGTGGATAAAAAAGTTTTCGTAGGCTTGCCATATAGTTATTTTTCACCGCACAAAGAAAAAACATATAATAAAATTTATTTACAACGAATTAGTACTACGTTAATGAAAGGAGTAGTAAAGTACTACGGCGAGACAAAAAGTACCAAAAAAACTACTATAGTAGCATTTCGACAGCACTTTTCGGTAGCAAGAGACCGACGAACCAACATCAATCGCATCTGTAGAGGTTTTTCGTTTCACTGCATACAGGAATTAGTGGAATAATTTTTTGTGCGCTCGCTCTTTTCTCACTCACAATTTTGACCATCACTGCCCTAACACTGCAGCCACACGTTCAATAATTTGCTTTCAAGTTGAGCACACCTACTGATTGTCAAAATTCTTTAAAATTGAAGCTATGACGTAGGCTGCATGCAACTTGAAAGGCAATTTTATTTTCAAAATGCCGTCGTCAAGGAAACAACTTAGAATGCTCGCCTCACTGAAAGTTCTGCAGGAAATAAATAATCTAATGCAAAAGGATAAAAAACCGAAGATTGTACGAAAATGTTGGATGAAACCGTTATTAGTAAGGAGGTTTGTACATTTTAACTGAATTCTTGTAAATTATGCTTACATGCATGTACCAACATATTGTAATTTTTATATAAGGTGCGAACATGATTTGGAGGCGCATTTACTAAAAGATTTGCTTTGGGAAAACGACGCCTGTGACTTCAAAAATTTTACTCGCATTGATTTAAATAAGTTTGAAGGCTTATTGGAAATGGTAAAATGCTATAAATATTTAACTTCACTGCACACATGTTGTTTTTAACTAGGTGTACAATCGTCTGAAGAAAACCGATACAATAATGCGAGCTGCTATTACACCGCGATTGAAATTGTGTATTACCCTAAGGTACATAGCTACCGGAGACAGCTACAAGTCTTTGGAGTTCTTGTCACGAGTTTCTAGAAACACAATAGGTGCTTTCGTTCCTGAAGTACTAGAATCCATATATGAAAGCCTTCAAATTAAGTATTTAAAGGTTGTATATAAAACGCTACTTCTTATGTTATTGTATTTTATAGCATGTTTCCACATTGAATTAACATAGTGAATTAACCATATGGATTAGAGTCTGTAAAGCATCTGCATCAAATCTTATCAACATTATTATTTGTTTTTAGTCTCCTGAACCAATATTTACAATAATAATCGTAATTATACGCTTCTAAATGTCCGAAATAACTCTAATTCATTTAGTTAATTCACACATCAGCAACAGAATTGGCAGAAAACTCAATTGTTGAGGCGTTTTCAGCAATTGGCTATCAAAGCCACAAAACTTACAAGTACGCTAACAGAGCAAGAGACGAATTGTCACGATATTTGACCACATATGGCAATGTTGAATTTCAGTGGAAAAAGATCATTATCAAATAAACGCATTATTTTATGAACTTGTTTACCTGGTTAGAATTGTCAACAGCTGTACGACGAATAAGAGATGCGTTCAGAAAAGACATTTCGTTATACCAAAACACGGTTGGTGTGTATACAGAATCTGTGTCACATCCAGATTTTTTGCTCTTTTCCACTTTCGACTTTTCCGCACTGTAGGCTGTTCGAAGAGACTTTATTTTTTTCTTCACATCATCAATAGTCATCTTCATTTCAGCAGCAATCGATTCATATGCCTTAGTTTTCAAGTCGATGCGCCGATATTCTTTTAGGTTCATGTTCCATAACACTTCATGATTCCTGTACGCTTCAATAAATTGCAATACGTCTGTACTTTTGTTACTTTTACTCATTGCTGTGTCAAAATGCTTTCGCGACAAACAAAACTACGATCAGCTGTTAAAAACTTGAACGAAAAATTGAAACGGAGCTTGAAAGAAAAATTGAAGTCAAGTTGGCGTTCAATTTCTAAAAGTGTGAGTGTGTTAGTAAAATGTTTTGAGTGTATGGGAACCTGAAAGGCAAAAATTGAACGTGTGGCTGCCGTGTAATGTAAAAGGGCACAATAAAAACAAATCTTTGCGGGTTCTTCTACAAAAATAGTGCAGTTTAAATTAGCTGCTTGGTACCCATGTAGCTACTCAGAGCTTAAAAATCAGTGTTGTCCACATAATATTATGTAAAAAGTTTATAGTGATGCATATTAGCACACCAAAGCATTTACCTGAATTTGGCGCCTTTGTTTGCATATCGCACCCCGGCAACTAAGGACATAACGAACATGTCACACTTATAATCGCAAAAGCGGGGGAAAATCTTGAAATTACAAATATTAATATAAGGAATAATGTTTAACTAATTTTGGCGATTAAATATTCAATTTTTTTTTACGATTGCACAAAACCTTGATGTGATAACAGTTTTTATTGAGGTCTTAAATCTCTAAATAGCTAAATTGCCCCAAAAAGAGAAGATTGCCTCAAATGCGAAGCACTTATTTTTGTGGAACCGATGTGAATAGTAAGTAACCGATTTAGTCGTAGTTCTACTTCAATCGCACTAGTGTAGTCACTGAACAGTAGCTATAAGGTTGCGAATCATTCCTATCATATATTACTATATATGTAACTCTCATAGATTTTGGGCGGGACATTCCGCGCCAGTTAGAAAGAGATGTTACTCGGCAGGCAAAAAAAGAGCGAGAGAGAAATACTTTTGGTGAGTACCTAAGTGAAAAATGCTCATTTTGGTGGGTACCCAAGATTGTGGTGAGTACCCAAGACCGTGTTGAAAAGAGCCAAAATAGAAACGGCTCCTGAGTGACATATATAGTAATATATGATTCCTTCAAATAGAACTATATCTGAAAATTCGGCCAAATTTCGGCGCGTTATGGCCTGATTTGGTGAAAAAGTTCAACTGTGGTGAACCACGCCATAAGTCGAGTGTTGTGGTGAACCACGTAATAGAAAGTGTGGTGTACCACGTAATAGCTTTTGGCGGAAGTTGCAGCTATAGTTCTATATGATTCCTATGCAACCGTTACGGTTTCTATAGTGTTTAAAAATAGCCGTTGGCAACTGATTGGGTCACAATGGGGTTTCGAATACGCATTGCAGAACTTTAAAATAGTCTGCCATTTTTTTAAAATGATTTATTATTTTAAGTGAGGTTATGATTTCTACAACTACAATGCATTTCAACATGAATATGAATTCGGTTTTAGCAAAAAATCATATATTAAAAGCCTCATGTATGGTATCCATTCATCATAAAATACAAAAAATTACATTTCTTAGGCCAAAATAAGGATTTGAAAATATTCAGCCCTATTATAGAAGTCGTCGTCGACAGCTATCGTCGTCGTCTTGTGTCGACATTTTAAAATTGATATTACCCAAGTCGTTATTGACAAATTTCGATAACTGACGACAAGTAGGCGGTATTCTCTGAGTCGTTTTGAAAAACAAATTTTTAGATGTGACATAAATTTTAGTCGTCGATATTTTCGGTTACGAGTTGCGACGACTTGAAGTGAAGTAATAGTAGAATGGAAAAAAACTAAAGATCACAAACGTCGCGCAGTTCGAAAATCTTGTAAGAGAGCTAGAGAAGGATCCAAAGTTAGCAAAAGGATTTACAAGAGGGTTAAGCCCATCAAATTTTAAGCAAAAATGGGAGGAAATCGGAAAAATATTGAACGCTCTTGGTCCACCAATTAGGGACAGTGATGGTTGGCAGAAGGTGAGAAGCAAAAACAGTTGTAGTACTGGAACAACAAGCAGAAACATAATTTTTTCTTTTCCATAGGTCTGGAGAGATCTAAAATTTAAAGTGAAAAAAAAATTGCATTAAACAAGGCGGAATGCAATGCAACTGGCGGTGGAAGATATAAACAACTACAAATTTCCCCTTTGGAAGAAGCAGTTGCTAATTTAATGCAATTTGAAAAGCAATTGAGCCCTCATGGTTTAGTGTGTGGATTGCAAGAGACCGGAGTTATAGTGCAAGAGTGTGAGGAGGAAAACACCGCAATGTTAACACACATACTAGATAAAACCAATGAATTTTCACTAGCAGAGGAAACGGAACCAGGCATCACTAACAAAGGTGATGAACAGTTGGGAGAGGAACAACACAAAGCAGCGTCATCAAAGTCCGCAAACGCTTCATCCGCTGGAAAAAAAAGAAAGAAGAAAGAGAAAACAATAAAAGCAATCGAGACTGTTTGCTGGAAATACACAACAGAATGCAAGAAAATGTGTTTAATGAGGTTTCACATAGCATGATATCCATAAAAAACACTTTAAAATATGTGCGAAAAATCGAGGAAGAAAAATTGAAACTGCTTAAAAGAAAAAATGAAAGAGAGGAGCAATTATTTGAAACAGAAATGGAAATAAAAAAATTTGTGCTGGAAATAAAACAGAAAAAATTGCAAATGCTTAATCACCCTAACTGAAAAAAAAAATGTAATTGCACAATGTGATAATAATTCAGATAAGAATTCAGTTTTTTTCAGTTTTTTAATAAAAGTGCAAATTAATTTAAAACAAATTGGCTTTTGTTTGGTCCCTTATTTGGGAGGCTTCACAACCTTCAGTATTTTCTACATTATCAACATTTTCTTCACTGCATTCCAGTGGTATACCCTCGTCTTCAATAGTTGCCCCATGTTTGATGCATATGTTAAACATATGTTTGCTCACGGTTGGTTGGGCCAGTCCGAGGTGGAAGTCTTTTCCGACGCTAAGCTGATCTAATGTTGCTTCCCATTTTAGTTTCAATTGTTTCGAGCACATATTTAAAAGCTTCCTTATTGAGACGAAAATAACTTTTAAACCTGTAATAAAATATAGGTTAAATAACGAATATCATGACCCAAAATATCATAATCCTAAGACTTACTTGCTATCTGGAAGATTAAATATGTCCGACCTTTGCCTTATAATTTTCCTTTCTATTTTAAGGCGTTTTTGTTTCAATTTTCCATCATCGGAATCACTTGAACTTGTATCCGAAATAAAGTACTTTTTTTTTAAATCAAGGGAATATATTTTAAATATTTTAGTTTTGACATAACACACAACGAAATTATCGATAAAAAGTTGTCTCGTCTTGTCACTGGATGAGACGACGTGGGGAATACCGATTTAGCATTGACGTGACGACGACGTCGTTAACAAGTGACAACGAGACCGAGTCGACGACGTCTTTGGCGACGACTCATATAATAGGGGCGATTATATTTTTCACATATATTATAAGATAATCATATTTCTTGATTAACGTAATTTTTGAAGGGGTATTTCACCATAAAACTGGAAGCGTTTGTAAAATTTCGTTTCGGTAATAAGCTGAACTGATGCTCAAAGTCTATTTATTATTTATTCAATTCAATATGAAAGATTTTTTATGTCAGTTTTATAATTTTGTGGCAACAAATTTATAGCAAGAAAAATTTATTAAAGATCAGTGGCAACATTTCAAATCGTACGTTACTGGGCGCTTATATTGTGTGATTTCTGATTGTTTCTGACATATATAACTATATATGTCACTCTCATAGATATTGCGCGGGACGTTTCGCGCCAGTTAGAAAGGGTTTGCTACGCTGTTACATTAACGTTGAAGCAAAATTGAACTGTAGGCGTCTCGTTTAACGTGCCACTAGTTAGTCTCTACACTCGGTATCTATACTCGTGCACTGGTTCTTTTTCCTATACTCGAGAACTACTCGCTAGAGCCCCAATTTACCCCAATCTTCTACAGGGATCACTCCCCTGTTCACGAGTATAGATACCGAGAGTAGAGACTAACTAGTGGCACGGTAAACGAGACGCCTACAGTTCAATTTTGCTTCAACGTTTATGTAACAGCGTAGCAAACCTTAAGTCAGATAACTCGATAGTGTGATGGAAGAGTGTTGGCTTAGAAATCTGAATGGCGCGAGTTCGATCCCCGTCGTAGGCGAAAAAAATTTGGAAGGATGGTAAAACTCAAAAATACAAAAAATTGAAAATAAAATACACATGGCTTGTCTGACTTCGCCATTGGTGCATTGACGTCTCAGAACTAGTTCAAATATTTCTACGAATTTAGAACTCTTTTTTTTATTTTTTATTTCCATTTTATTCTTCTTAATATTTAATTTTGAATAACTAATCAAAAAAAAATTAATTAATTCGCTTTGGCGAAAATCGAACCCCGGTCTTCCGGGGCGTGCGGCAAATGCTCTACTCATGCGCTACTTCAGGCCGAGCCGTTGCCTCTGCTAGTAACGTAACATATCAAATGTACTTGATTGGCCCCATAATCTCTACTTCTACACTACTTCAAACGCGAGTAGAGATTTTTCAATGACAGCACAATGTTAAAGTCGTCAGTTGAATGCATTGTGGCGGATATTATTGGCGAGTAGTACTGGGGCATTTACGAGTACTCTTAGACCATACCCTGGAGTACTCCAATCTTCTACAGGGTTTGTAACTAGCGCGAAACTTCCCGCGCAATATCTCTGAGAGTGACATATATTGTTCTATATGCTGAGTAGTTTTCTGTGACTAGTTTGTAACTGAGTAGTTTCTGTTGAGTTTCGTGGGACAAACACAGCAACAAGAAAATTGTCACACAATTTTGCGCTGTTTCGGTTACTTTAAAGTTAAAATTTAAATCCGCGTGACCTATTTTTAGCAACGAGCTCAGTCACACGAGAGTTAAGGTGACTCTTTTGTGACTAATTTTTCTTGTCGTGAAATATTCAATGGGCGAAAAAATTTGTGCAAAATTTAACGAAATAACGGAACTGTTCAAACAAGGCAATATTAAAAAAGCACAGTTTTTTTCGTCGGACCCACCCTCATAAGTCGAATAACGAACAACGACAATTTGACGATGTTTTACCAATGACTCTGAGTTCGACTCTTCAGGTTTGAGACACAATAAATCGGGGGTGCCCAAAAGTTTCTTACGGCGGAGTAAAAACAAATACTTATACACTTGAGGCAATTCGAGTATCAATGAGGCCTTTTACACTAGAGAAAAATTGCTCGTTTCAGAATTGCCCGTACTCGGCAATTCCGTTTTGCTCTCTTTCGTTTTGTCAAATGTGAAGATGGCTGCGAGCTGGTTTTTGACGTTTGCTTTATTCGCTTTCTACTTTCGAGGTGTTAACAACTGATATTTTCGGGAAGTATAAAATTTAAAGTTTCAAATGTCGGGGAAGTGGCCGCGCGAATGCATAGAAAAGCTAATTGTGCTAATGCAACAAAAATCCTTGCATTTATTATATTAAATCGCCGGAATATGCCAGGTTGCGTCTTTAAAATCAACCCTAAATCAAGGATACTTAATTATGTTATTTTAATTTATTCCAAAAATCAACCCTGCGCGAACGGGGCAAACGTCAAAAACAGACAAAAAAATGAAAATTGCTCGGAAATCTTTTTTATACGTGTAAAAGCGAAGGCAACTCCAAAAGAGAATTCGAAAAAAATTGCCGGCGATAACTGCCCTAGTGTAAAAGGCCTCAATACAAATACCATTTTATTATTAAAAGGCCTATACTCCTGGCATATATTATGAGTTTTACAACAACAAAGCACTGCCCAGCAAAAATTTACCCTTACTAATCAATTGGAAGTAATTTGCGCCCGCAAACAAAAGGCTTGGATCCAAGTATTGGAATTCAATTGGATTTGAGATTGGAAAACATTTAAATCCAAGCATTCGAATTAAATATTTTTCAAGCCTTAACAAACAGAAACAATCCGATGTAGGCGCGTTCAATACCCGCTGCGGCGAGCGTTATTTAATTTTTTTTTTTTAATACTTAGGTAGATAATAATATAACATTTAACTAATATTTCAAAACACAGAGGAATAACTAGCTTTCATCCAAACATTTATGGAAAAATAAAAAAAAATTTTTGTAAGCGCATGTGTATGCATTACGTTTTTAACGACCGGATAGGAACCAAAATTTATAACAGCCAACTTCCTTTTTCCCCTCTAAGTGGATAAAATTTTACCTCTGATATTTTCTACGTCCCAATTTTTCATTAACCTTTTTTCGCCCGCGACAGGAATCGAACTCGAGGCCTCCAGGGTGCAAATCACAACACGCTTCAGTACGCTACCGAGAGATCTCATTCGCGAGTGCTAGATTAAATATATTAACGTTCGAAAAAATCGAACTGTAGACGCCTCGTATGTATGTACGATATCTACATAACATATCGCACTAGTACAACTAAACTGGCATAACTTAAAATTGAGTTAATGCAAGGAACTTGTTCGTCGATCATAGAGCTGCCTGTGAGAATTATCAAAGTAAAGGTTTGAAGTTGAAATATAAATTGTGTCGGTTTAGCTGATCAAAGTAAGCAAAATACAAATGTATTTTTTGAAATTATGTCCCTTTAGATGAATTTATTGTTTAATTTCTGAGATAGTTTTTTTTAAATGATAAAATATATTTTGTTTTTTCTTTTAATTTTCGCGGTAGATTCAAACCCTTTTTAATGTGTTTGGTCCGGAATTAAAAAACTATGTACATAAAATCGATAGATCCAAAATTTTCAACGATGTAGTTGCTTTAAACGATATTGCTGAAGTTGTGTCACTATAGATGATTTTTTTGTTTCGATAATTTTCTTGATAATTAATACCGGAGCAACTTGAAAAATATCGCATAAGCATCAAAGTCTTTGAAAAATTAAAAAATTGAACGGCCTTATCTCGCTGCTTGTCAGCTAATTAAAGAATTATTTTGTACAAATTTGATTGACAATTTAAAAAATCCTGACCTTCATATAAGTATATTTGTTTATTTTGCAATAATGGAATTATCTTATTTAAGGCTACCGTTTGAAAAGCAGCATCGACAAGCCAAATTTCACCTTACTTCGCCCTTCAGAGGGATAGCAGCACTTAAACTGGTTTTCTTTTGTTTTCTTGCTTATTCTTTTTGAAAAAAAAAAAGAATTTGGAATGTCTGTTTTTAAAGAGGAGATTTTTAGTGGACAACAACAATTTACATTAAAATATTTTGAGCTTATTCTTCGATATGTTCATAGCAAAACAAATGATTTTTGTTGTTTTCGAGGGAACTTTGTTTGTGAGAATTAATGGGATGGAATCCATTCGTTTTTGGTTTTCAATTTTAATAATTTAAAACATAAAAATCGGCTAAAGAGACACAAATCGAAATGAGTCAAGAGAAAATATATGAAAATATTTTGAAGAGAGTCACAAATCAAAAAACCAGGATTTCTATTAAAATTATAAAACCATATGTTATAAAACTTTCTTGAAGTGTATTTTGGAAGTCTCTTCTTGATAAATTACCACACTTGTCTTTTGAAAGTGTTCCAAAAGCTTGAAAAACGTTTTTTGCGTTTCCTGAAAAATGACAAATTTGGAGTTATGCCAGTTTAGTTGTACTAGTGCGATATGTTCATAATATTTTGGGTGGATTTGCGAAGTACTTGAGAAATTCAACGTTTTCCAAACACATTTGGAAAGCGTTTGGGAAATGTTTGCGAATCTAATATAGCACATTTTTGCTTGGAAAAAGTTTGGAAAATTACTTGGAAACAAACGAATAGTAAGCACCTTTGTAAAAAGCTTATCCAAATGTTTGCTGGGTAGAGCCTGGGGTAAAGCCAAATTTAAAATGCACCCAAAATACTTTTCACGAACGATTAGCGTTACTTAAAGTTCTTCATGTAGGGTGGAGCCCGATACTGTTGAGGTTACATCAATAATAGTTGCAACAATTCCCATAAATAAAGGCGAAACGATGGGATGTGCTGATGTCAATTCGTTAGTGGGTGTACCAATATCATGTATCGACTCAATGTGATTTATATAATATATATATGGGTGGTCAGCAATAATCTCTTTTGGACCAGCATGATTGGGTGCACAGCGTTTTCGTCGAATGCCCAAAGCTAAGTACAAACGAAAGAGACGAATACAAATGATAAGATGGAAGTTAGATATAATTAAATAATTCCTTATGAAATCATGCGCCTCATAATGATCAAAATGATTTAAATGAGCAAAATTTACTACGCAAAGGATATTTTAGGAGATTTAATTAATAACAAGAGCATTTTTTACCTGTTGCAGCAGCTGCCTCTGTTCCCTCTTCGTTTACATCGATAAAGGCCTTGTGTATAATCTTTGACACCTGAACTTCTTCGGATGAATCGAGCAGCTCCTGAAATTCGGCTTCACGCGTAAACATGCGCGTCATACCCAACTTTATTTCGAAGGATAAAAGAAAGAAGAAAAAAGACAAAATAAATAAATCAAGAAAATTCTAGGATAAAAAACGTCCAACCTTTTGAAATGCTTCTTTCATCTCGATTTGAAATTCAGCCTTGAACTTTGGAATCTTCAAGAGCACTTGGATTTTGTACATTTTATCTTTGATTTTGGATAAAGGCATACTTGGCAGTTTCTTCAATAAATTTTCGAGTCCTGTACGAGAATTTGGTAGAATAATTAACATAGTTAGATCGGAATCCTTGTACGGCAATTCGATAGCTTTGGCATCGAGTTCATCTAAATCAGCATAAGCAAAATGTTCTTTTTGACTCATCATTTGAACTTTGATCATATCAACATCGTTTAAATAGAAGTCATGTGCGTGTGTGCTGGCTTTACGGAATTTGTGCACCCATTCACCCTTAAAATGTATCGCATTTAAGAACACCAATCGCGTGAAAGAATCAATTGCATCGGGAGTAATAAGATTTGTTATAAGATCATTCGTTTTCGACATGACCCAATCATTTATAGTTTTAGCTGCTTCAATATTTTGACTGAAGTTCAATTCTTCTGCAGTTGTGTAGAACTTTTTGGAGAGTATTTCATTGAAATTTTCCTTGACTTTAAAGCCTTCCATTATGTAGATTTTATTAGCAATTTTTAAAATATTGCTATCCACATATTTCGTTAAAATATTACTCAAATTTTCCGCCACACTCTTCAGATCGTCCGTTGATACTAATCCTAAGCCATGATCTATTTGTGCTGCCGTCTCTCCAGTTGCACCTACGCGCGCCATCGCTGTGCAAGTTTGAACAGAAAATGGAGAGAAAACCACATTCTCATTTGGTTTTATTGTCCTTAAAATGTTCATCATGTCCAGAGCAAAGGTTTGAGATTTTTCCGCAAATTGTGCCATCGTGATGTCGTCAGCTTTTTCTCTTACTTCCGCTGCAACTTTATGTTTCATCAATAAAGTTATGCTCAACAGGAAAATAAATAAAAGCAAATAGTTGCGCGTCCACGTAAGGTAGGCAACTGAAAAAGGGGAAGAAACAAATTTGAATTCATAAAATTCATCCACAAAAAGTCATATGCAAGAAACTGGCGCAGAATATATGTATATTTTCATTTCTTCGTTTTTTTTACTGAAATTTTGCATTCATCCGAAATTTCGCTTTAATTGAAAAACCACGAAATTAATTTCCACAAGATTATAAGGTATGTTTAATTCGGCTTTTACATTTTCGGTGGTTCCCTGGTGATGACGACTTAAATTTTAAAATTTTTTGACAACAAAACTTCCTTACACATTTTATTTTTCTTATTTTTTTGGAAACCCAAAACTTTAAGTGCTCACCTTCATTTTCGTCTTAATTATAGCACGTTTCCATTAGGTGTTTAAATCTTAAGTGTTTAGCTTAAACACCTCGACTAAACAGCTGATTGTTTATTTACATTTATTGAAATATTAAGAAGAAATGGAGAATTCATCTGACGAAATTAAGAATTTCATTGGAATGCTTTCGGCCTGTACTTTAAGTGCAAACGAAAAGCTTCTTGCGATAATAAAATTGCGTCGAAGGCAAAATAAACGAAGAAGAAATTTCTTGCTATTATTGCAAACTTGCCTTAATGCCAAGTAAAGAAGTTTACATCGGCTTAGTCGACTGCACACATACCTTTTCCTCAGCTTAAAATATATCACATTACGATAACAAAAACTCCAGTGGTATTCGTTGTTCTAGCTTGGATATCTAGTTATAGTATAACGGGGAGGTAGAGAAAAGTTGTGGGTTTTTAGTTGCACGTACTCGGTCAACCCTTTTGTGCTCTCTTTCGTTGAGTCGAGCGTGACGTTGGCTGCGATCGACTTTTTGACGTCTGCTTCATTTGCTTTCAACGATCTGAGTGTTCACATCGCGGTTTAAAAAAATAAAGGAGATCCTGTAACAACCCCCATTGAATTGCTTTTGTATGATTACAAAATAAAATAGTTCGTATATTATTTTTTTTTTACCGTTTTTTAATGAACTCTTTTATGGAGATCCGAGTTCAGGCGTAAAAAATGAAAACCTTTTTTTTTTTTTTTTTGGTCCGATTTTTTCCGAAAAATATGTGTAAGTTATACCTTATCTGTACTTCGATATAGCATCTCAAACTCGAAATTATTAGTGGTATTCAAGCAGGTACGCAAAATTTGCGCCTCTTCTTTCACCACACTAAGCATAGAAACCAGCTGTTTTTGCAAAATTTTTACACACGCTTTGCATAAGGGTCAAAGAGTATAGATATCTATACTCTTTGTAAGGGTCGTTCAAGCAATAGTCAAAGAGTATATTGTGTTCTCAAAGTCGACCAGACTTTAACTTTTTCATGATTCGCTTAAGGAAAATCACGCTACAAACGCCGAACGGCAGCTTCTGGCACAAGTCGCGTAGCGAAAACTAAACAATACTGTGGAAATAAGCAAAAACTGCTTAAGTCGACTTAAGCTCAAAATGAGTTATTTATTTTATTGAATTCCTTTCAGAGAGAAGTATATTCCAGCAAAATTTTACAATCTTGGCTTAAATAGAAAAAAAAATTATTGAAAAAATGAAACTCCATTTAATATGGAAACACATAAGAATAGCATATCTTTAAAACTCATTCCCGCAACAGCAAACTGTGACTTAAACAGTTATTCCTTTTTGACACAGAACATAAGCCCTACCAAATATGATTTCTGATTTTTCGACTCGCGAAGCACACAGCCGTTCAAGTAGATACGTATGTACGTTGATGCGTAAGCACACACCATCAAGTTTGCATATATGTACGGCGATATCCCAGCAAACATAATGACAAGCGTTTTGCAAACCAAGCTTTAAAAAAGCTTGCATGAAGAAGTTTATTGCAAGCGTTGCAAACTAAGCTTATGCAAAGCTTTCATTAATAAGGCTTTCATAAGCATTTTAAGGTAGCAGCCACCGACATTTGCAACATGTTTGGTATTGCAAGCGTTTTGCGAGTGTCGCTTACATTTTGCTTGTCAGTGCAATAGTTTTATAAATGTTGACAGCGTCCGATTGGATTTACAGTTATCTTTCAGAGAAAACAAGAATCAAATTTCTAGAAATCATTCTAGTTGTGATTGCTGAGAAGGCAGTTAGTTTAAAAATTAGTGAAAAATTAAGCGTGTTTTTGAATTTATAAATTTCAAATAAATATATTTATGTCATCATCGAAAAAAAGAAGAAGTGTGCACAGCACCAACGAAATTTTTCAACATTTATGGGATAGCGAGGCTCCAAGTTTTTTATTCCTCAACATTTACTCTTAAGACATGAAGTTCCTTTTGTTTTTATATTTAAGTTAGCGAAAGTGAAAAAACTCGCATTTTAATTTATATATGTATATATTTTTTGTATTACTAATAAAAACCATATAAAACACACACAAAATAAATGTTTGCAACGCTTACTTATTTCATTAGAAATACGTGTTTTGCAACCGTATTTACAAAGCTTAGGGAAAGCGTTAAAAAATTAATTACAAAACGTTTTTTGAACACATTTACAAAACACGTAAATACGTGTCTTAAATAACATGTTTTGCAATCGTCTTTTCAAAGCTTATAAAGATGGGTGCGTTTCGATTATAAACCGCTTACTTTGATGCCTTTTATAAATGTCATAGCAGCGTTTAATAAGTGTTTTGCTTACATTTGAACGCTTACAAAACGTGTATTTTTATATGTAATTGTTTGCCCATATGGGCTCGAACAAAAAACACACACAAAAGGATCGAAGATCAATGTGAAGGAGTAGTACATTTGACTATATTGGCTATTCTCAATAAGGGCGAACGAGATGCAGGATTTCGGTTTTTGTTTTCGTGCGTACAACTAGACAACAACAAAATACACGCATTTCGATTCTTACCCGAGACGGTCGCCTGAGAGAAAAAGCTCTTTAAAAGCTTTTTCAATTTTGCAATCTCTTCTTATATCGAAGCTCTTTGAATCATTCTTAAAAAACTATATAATATCTGATTTTCTCCGGTTATAAATGAAAAAAAAATCCCTAAAAAAACCTAACTGCTTGTACTTGCCCAATTTCTAGAGACGACAACAATGCCCAAAGAGGCATCGTGGTGGATTGCCTGGTATGCCGTGTGGTTGTTGTTGCCTTTGGTGAATTGCCTATTAGCTTTGTTGAAATGCCTATTAGCTCGTTTCTCATACTGTAATACTTGCTTCCTGCAAATCTGCGTAGAGCCCATTAAACACGAAAGCCCCCTTAAACACGAATTAAATACATAATGGAAACGTGCTATTATTCATTTTTTTATTTTTTCAATTCAATTTGCAAATTACATATTCTTAATCGCGGCCATTTGAAGTCGACGCTTTTCTGTTAGTATATTAATAGCATATATTATATTACTATATATGTCACTCTCATAGATTTTGGGCGCGACAATTCGCGCCAGTTAGAAAGAGATGTTACTCGGCAGGCAAAAAAATAGCGAGAGAGAAATACTTTTGGTGAGTACCTAAGTGGAAAATGCTAATTTTGGTGGGTACCCAAGACCGTGGTGGGTACCCAAGACCATGTTAAAAAGAGCCAAAATAGAAACGGCTCCTGAGTGACATATATAGTTATATATGATTTATAGCATATAGTAATATAGGGGAAACTTACAACAACAACCGAATTCCGTGGTGAACTAGTGATGCTATAAGTTTTTGAATATTCACTCAATTTTGTAACTAAACATACTTGCGTTGTAATTTTTTTCTGTTTTCTTTTTAATGCAAAACTTTTTAAGGTTTCTGATAGTTTATGGAATTCTGTACCCTTTTCATTCAGAAAAGATCCAAAAATATATAGTTTATGCATTCTATTTATCATGATATGTAATAAGCAGAGTGAATAAATGCTTGTTTTTGCATACGTCATACTATTTTGGCATATTTTAGTAGTGCGAACTACTTTTTTACTATTTTTGCATACTTTAGCAGTGCGAGCTATTTTCTTGCCAAAAACTATTTTTTGTGCATATTTCCCATATTTTTGGTTAATTGTACTATTTTAAATGCCTTTTCCTACCTAATTTCCGAAAAAATCAACAATGTTGCGTTTTTTCAGCTGATTTTATTTCTGCTTTATTGCTTTCCTTTGTCAATGACTCTTTTAAGGGCTGTGTCCAATGCTGGCGTATACGTTCGATCGCGTATTTACGTTTGAGTGTGTTTTAAAATTTTGCCCCCTTACCTCTTCAGACGTTGAACGATATTTTTCATTGTATAAAAACCTTTTAAGCGAGAAGCGCCAACATTTTTTGTTTGAAAATGTAAAAGGGATATATCGTCGGCTTAAAGTGTAAACCTGCTAAGTCCACTTTTAACCGATTCCGACTTTTCGATGTCATTCGAAAGAAAAAAGCACACTGCATTGTCAGGCAAAAAAATCTTTTTTAATTTCAAATTCTAAATACGGAGAAATTGGTGATGAGTAAAACTGCTAAATCCAACTGTGGTTAAAGGTCACAGCTAACACCAACAAGTGACTCCAAGTAGACTTTGTATGGTGCACAGAATCGAATTTAGAAGAGACTTCATATAGGAACAAAATAAACCATCTCCTTCCCTACTTTGAAGTCTTGAAAAAAAAGTGTTTTTTATTTACCCTGTAAAGTTTTGAAAATGTTAGTTAGCAGGTTTACACTTTAAGCCGACGATATTTTAATAAGTCCACTGAATAAGAAATATATTTTAACTGCATATTTTTTGGACTATTTTCCTTGTTTTTTCGAGCTTTTTATATCGCTTATTTTAGGGTTTTTTCGGGCTTTTTTTACTCACTCTGGTAATAAGTACTTGAGCAACTAGTTATGTATCGATCAATTTAAGTTATGATATCACTGAATATTTCATATCACCTGTTCTGTGGTGGAATTCAAACTTTTTGAGAATCGGTCATATTCGACCATACAATACTACAAGCGACACTCTCTAAATTTTTTGAATTTGCTTGTAGGTATGATAAGAATATGCGGGTGCGATAGAGACAGAGAACAGTTTACATGAGTGCGACTGAAAAAGATAGAGTTTTGTCAACGACTGCTGTGGTGAACAGTTCAACAGCCCTGCAGGAAGTATGAGTAGTTAAGCTGCAGCGTCTTTCTAGTTCTAATTTCACCAGCACCGGTTCTTCTTTATACCCCTGGCTATGTACTACTCTGTACAAAATTAAAATTGCGTTTGGGCTAAAAATCACTAATTGTACACTTGAACTAACGCTTTTGTAGTGATTTGGTAACCAATTGGGTATAGCAAAACACTAGTTCCTTTGAAAGATTATTGACCATATTTTGTGGTTTTTTGGTTATTTTTGTTCTAAAAATTTTTGAGCCTCCAATACGCAATATTTAAAAGACACCGAATTATTTTTCGTGTTTGTTTTATTTACAAAAATATTTGTAATATATAAAGATAGATTTTATTTTTGATTTCGAAGCACCAACGCTCTTTGCAACAACTATATAATGGCAACTCTTATTACTGACACGAAAAACCATTTTTCCATGCAATACTAGTCGGAGCTTTATACGAAGCTCTACCCCCCTTTGCACTAGTTCTTTAGTTTTGGTGAAAGTACTAGTTGCATCCGGGCAATATACCTCACGCTTCCTAGAGGGTAATAAGCATTGAGCTCTGCTGTGTTGAAAGTCAGATTGTAATGTCGATGTGTGAGTTCATCTGTACACAAATCGTGGTGAAAGTCAGTTTATTTTATGTGAATGTGTTAACTGTGGGCAAAGTCAGATTGTGAATGGGCAAAGTCGGTTTATACAAGCTCCCCTCACCCGTCTTAGTGATTTTGGGAAGTGTCGCTTGTAGTATTGTATGTATTCGACGCATGAGTATTCTGCTTTAGGGGCCGTCCATATATTACGTCATCATACAGGGGGGAGGAGGGGGTCTCGCGAATGATGACGCTTTATGATGAGAGGAGGGGGGTCAATTCGCAATGATCACGTCATCATCTCTATCTTATAAGAAAACACTAAAACTATATTAAATTTCTATTTGTTTGTGAAATAATAAAGGGATCAAAGATGATGTCAAACGAGGGGGCCGGGGGGTTTGTTTGATGACGATTGATGATAAGGGGGAGGAGGGGGTCTAAAATGGTCAAAAACATGCTGACGTAATATATGGACGACCCCTTAGCGTTCATCAATAATATGAGCAAAATTTTATCTAATTATTTTTAATTGTATAAAACTAACATATTTTGCTGAAAAATAAAATGAGTTCTTATGAAAAACCATTGATTAACACTTAACATATATATATTTGATTTTTTAACAAAAATTTTAGTTCATGTTACAAGATTATAAAATATTTGTTAGACCGGCACCGGAATAGAGGGGGCGTGCTACGTTTTTGATTTTTCCATAAGAATGCATGCGCAGGGGGCCTACTTCAATTCAACACACACGTTTTTTGCCAAGTGCCATCTATAGTACTGTATGATTTATAGTTTCAAAAAATCTAACAATCTAAGTATATTCACTCCTCAACACTTCTATTTGCATTGCTTACCATTTCTATTCATTTTGATATAATTATATTATATTCCAATTTCTTTAATCCTTCCACTTTTCACTTAAATATTTACGATTCACGAGGTCCAAAGAACACGAGAGATATTAATGAAAATCAGTATGATTTATTACAATGAGTTTTCCCCAATTCAAGCGTCCACCAATGCGTTCATTATTGAAATCTCTTAATAACTAAAAACAAATCATTATCAATTTTAAATACTAAACGGTTGATAAAGCTATCAGCTCTAGAAAAGCAAGTTCGACAATAACCAATATTTAAAACGTAAATTCCGAAAGAGACTTCGAATAAATTAACTTATTCGAAAATTTAATTTGCATAAATTTCTTTGGAATTATTTTAAACGGGATTTAAAAAATACTTCAAACAAAATGTAAGGGCATTATAGTCAGGCGAACCTGACAATACAATACCCGACACAGATAAAGGGTTAGCTTTATATGTATGCATGTTTAAATATATTTTAAAACGGGCCCCAAGATTGCAATTATTGAGACAAAATATTCTGGAGATTTTCATGACAATATAACGAATTATGGGACTTTTGCGATTTTGTTGAAAGACCCTAGTACTAAAGGTATCCTTAATAATGGAAGAATCAAGAAAATACAGACTATCGAGGAAATTTATGACTATGGAAGAAGCATACGTGCCAATTTTCGTTCAATTCCCATTTGCGTTTCAGGGCTAAGATATATGTCCAAACATTAAATTTAATCAAACTATCTCAGAGGATTCCGGTTTTAGACAAGTTTTTATGGTTCTTATAATAGACCCTCGTAATTAAAAATGGTCCGGTCAGGTCTATTCTCGAACTTCATCTTGCTCATGCCACCGTCAGCACGCATAGCAAACTTCGCCAAGATAGTTCAACTCCTTCGATTAGAAAACTGTATACGGACATACAGACGCACGGACATGGCTAAATCGAATCTCCTGGTGACGCTGATAATTTCTATAAATATTTTGTATGGTCTATCTTTATTGGTTCTGGCTATTACACTCAACCACACAAACGCAATACACCCTCGACACAGTGTGTGTCGGACAGTGTTGCCAGGTTTATTTGTGGAAAAATCTTACTAGCTAAAGGTGAGATGACACTACGTGTGCAATGCACGAATATTTGCTCACTGACGTCATAAACATTGCACACGTAATGAAATCGACGAATAATTTGTTTGCTCAAAATAATTCTTACAATATTTTACAAATAAAATGTGTGCGTTGCACGCGTAATGTAATCAACCCCAATTTCAACTGCACAAACATTTTGTAAAAATATGTACACGTGAAACTGTTTCCTCATACAGTACAATCTGCTGAACATTTGTTTTTTTGTGTGAGGTTAGAACACAGTTTAGGCAAATGCTAAAATACTGTCATTACTTTTAGTTTTTAAGATTTCGATTATCTTAACTGTCTCTGAAATCTCTAAAGTTGGACATTATTTTCATTGCAATCTTTTAAAAACGAAACCTAGTAACATTTCGCAATCAACATGTGTGATTTGTCCATATTTTGTGCGAGAAAATGTTATGTGTGCAATAATTTTTCAGATGTGTCACACATTTTTTGAGCAATTATGTGTGCATTGCACACGTAGTGTAATACCCTGAGCAAGTAAATGTGCTTCAAATTTTATTTGTTTCACATGTGTCACACATTTTTTTGAGCAATTATATGTGAATTGCACACGTAGTGTAATCTCACCTTAAGGAAAATATCTTCACTGAAGATTATTTATAGGGCAACAGAAATATTTATATACATAAAACATATTTTTTAAATATTTTTCAAAAAAAAATATTTTTTTACTTTTCTCAAATATATCAAACATTTTCTAAAAAATCAATCATGTCTTCATCGAAATTTTTATTTGAAATTTAAAATGGTTTTCACTTCTCCAAACTGGCCACCATTTTTGTCATACAATACTACAAGCGTCACTCTCTAAATTTTTTGAATTTGCTTGTAGGTATGATAAGAATATGCGGGTGCGATAAAGACAGAGAACAGTTTACATGAGTGCGACTGAAAAAGATAGAGTTTTGTCAACGACTGCTGTGGTGAACAGTTCAACAGCCCTGCAGGAAGTATGAGTACTTAAGTTCTAGCGTTTTACTAGTTCTAATTCCACCAGCACTGGTTCTTCTTTATACCCCTGGTTATGTATTACTCTGTACAAAATTAACATTGCGAGTGGGCTAAAAATCACTAATTGTACACTTGAACTAACGCTTTTTTAGTAATTTGGGAACCAATTGGAAAAATTGGGTATATAAAACACTAGTTCCTTTGAAAGATTATTGACCATATTTTGTGGTTTTTTGGTTATTTTTGTTCTAAAAATTTTTAGCCTCCAATACGTAACATTTAGAAGACACCGAATTATTTTTCGTGTTTGTTTTATTTACAAAAATATTTGTAATATGTATATAAAGATAGATTTTATTTTTGATTTCGAAGCACCAACGCTCTTTGCAACAACTATATAATGGCAACTCTTATTACTGACACGAAAAACCATTTTTCCATGCAATACTAGTCGGAGCTTTATACGAAGCTCTACCCCCCTTTGCACTAGTTCTTTAGTTTTGGTGAAAGTACTAGTTGCATCCGGGAAATATACCTCACGCTTCCTAGAGGGTAATAAGCATTGAGCTCTGCTGTGTTGAAAGCATACATGGTTGAAAGTCAGATTGTAATGTCGATGTGTGAGTTCATATGTACACAAATCGTGGTGAAAGTCAGTTTATTTTATGTGAATGTGTTAACTGTGGGCAAAGTCAGATTGTGAATGGGCAAAGTCGGTTTATACAAGCTCCCCTCACCCGTCTTAGTGATTTAGGGAAGTGTCGCTTGTAGTATTGTATGATTTTTGTGATGCCGAAAGCATATAGTACTATAGGTCTAACTGTCGACGTCGAAAGGCCTCTGCCGCTAATAAGAAACTCCCCATTAGGCAGGGATAGGAAACTCAACTCTTTCGAGAAATTCACCAAAAAGCTACCAACAAAAACCTAAAGCAGGAATAGGAAATTCAAATCTTTCGGGAAATTCACCAGAAAGCTACCAACAACAATACGGGTAGACACAAAGTGGCACTATGATGCCACTTGCAAGAAAATTATCAAAGAAACACGGCGTCAGCTCGGTTTTTTATATTGCTTGAAAAGTTCATAATTGAAAGTTTATTAAATGTATTACGATATGTTTTTGCTCAATGTGCACGAATGTTTTCATTTTGTAATAAATTGACATACATTTTTGACTACGGCTAGGAATTTGATTGTACATAGAATTTAGTATTTTTGCTGAAACAGTGTGATCAAAAAGTTATGTGCACAAGGTAGGACTAAAAGAACAATTTCTATTTCTCCTTAATATTGAAAATCCTTGATTAGTTTTATGTTTTTCAAGCTTTTCATGGCATTTTATGAGTTTGGTAGATATTTTATATGTAATGTACTCGAAAATCGCCCAAAATTAAAAATAAAAGTGGCAATACATTTCACCACAGCAGAGCTAAAGATTTCGCTGCCATAGCATGCTTCTCTTTTCCTCATGCCTTATGCCTATATTGAAGCAGCGTAGCTCTATCACATTGCAGGGATTAGGAAGAAGAAGAGTTAGACCTATAGTACTATATGGCCGAAAGTGAAGGAATCTAATTCGAACTTTTTTCGCCGCATCGAAGCGGAGTACCCGAACGTTCTTCGGACTCCTCTGTTCCCACTGAATGGAGTCTAAGGAATAATTTTCTACAAAAAAATATATTCATCCCATTTTGAAAAACTTAAAAATATTGCCGCAAATAAAAAAATTTGGTTTTCTGTGGATGAAACCACTGACTGCGAGGAGAGATATGTGGCTAATTTTGTATTTGGAGTAGCGTTGTAAAAAAAACATTCAAAGTTTCGATTTAATCGTTTTTTTTTTGGCTTTCGATCGATTTTTTTAGAATCGATTATGTTTTTTTCGATTTTTAATAAAATCGATTTTTTCTTTCGATGTTAAATTTTTTGGAAAATCTGGAAAATGTTTAAAATATGAGCAAAACGATATGTAAAAATGGAAAAAATACAGAAATTGACGGTCAATTCTTCTGAATGCACCTCCAAAAGTGAACAGAACTATAATTGAATATCATTAATTGACTAGCGTTAGGTAAGGTTAGGTTAGGGTGGCTGCCCCCTTTAAGGGGACACACTTAGGCCGCATATGGGCCCGTTGTGATACCACGAGGGAAGGCATGCCTTCCTAGTTACACCTTTGGTGGAGCCAGTTAGACTCATTTATGAAGCGAGCCATGTCTTTTATTCGAACAGATGTTAGCTCGGTGAGGGAGGAGAAGAAGAAGGAGTCGAGCAGCCTGGATTTTCTCCTGGCCAGACTCGGGCAGTGACACATGAGGTGGCTTGCTGGTTCTTCTTCCTCCTCCGATCTGCAACTTCTACAGTGTAAAAGACCTCAATTATTGATTGACTGCTTAAACATAAGTCAATCTTGCTCTTCGATTCTTTGGCAATTCCCCTTTGTAGTTGCGTTGAACGGCAACTGTTATTTTACCCCATTCGCGAAGGATTATTTTTAAAAATACTGTTACTCTGTTATTTTATAAACTTCAGAAAACAAAAAATAGGCATTATAAATAGGTTTGGAAAAAATGAAAAATAAATCGATTTAATCGATTTATTGCTTCAATTAATCATCCAACATCGATTTATAACTATGCAGGTCTTCGATTAATCGAAAATCGATTTTTTCTTAAATTTTACAACTCTAATTTGGAGTGCTTAATGCAGAAGAAGAAAGAGGACGGAGTTATTTGTTTTCATGCACAGCCTTAGATGCGGTCAACAACTTTACGGTAGCCACCTTTGTAGACGATGCGCTAAAAGAGCTAAACGTAAATCGAAAAGACGTGCTCTTAGCGGTAACGGATGCAGCACCATACGTCGTTTGCGCAATGAAAGGCCTGAATTTACTGTATGCTACAATAATTCATATTACGTGTGCGGCTCAAGGATTGCATCGTGTTGCTGAGTTCATTCGCAGTAAATTCGATGGGGCAAAAAAATTAATTTCAAACATAAAAAAAATGTTTACAAAATCCCCCAGGCGTAACCATCTTTTTCAATCAATGTTCCTTGGAACTCCCTTGCTACCGAGACCAGTCGTAAAACCCTGGGGCACATGGATTGAGGCCGGAATTTACTTGGCGCAAAATTTCGAAAAAATTGTTGCATTTTTGGGCGCACTTGACAGCAAAGATGCGAGGAGTATATCGATTGCACAAAAAACCGTTCTTTTGCAAAGCCACTTTCGGTTCTTCTTTGTGTAAAGGCTGCTTTACATTTAAAGGTCGGTGTCCACTTCAATCAAAAATTTTTTTGCAGACCTGTACCTTTATTTCGTTTTGACGTCACGTAGTGTAGAATCGAAAAAATTAGAGATGCAAGACTATCGATACTGTGAGCATCAATAGTTTCGATGGTTTTTGAAACGCTCTGAGAAACTTTTTCCCTCTTGTATAAATGGAAAATATTTCATATCGCCAAGTATTCGCGTTTGTTTTAATTAAAGATGAGTAACATTGACTTACTGATGGTAACTCATCACGCATGGGGACTTAGAGGCCGTTTCCACTATAATCGCATCTTGTATCTTTCAGCATTTTGGCAAGATGCGAAAAGATGCCGTATGAATATACATGCATGTTGTATGCTAAAGCGCATCTTCTTCGCATCTTTAAAATATGCGAAGAAAATGCGATTTTTTCCGATTATCTATCGATTTTAACAGTACATATCTATTGAAACATATGTGAATAACCAGCATTTCAGAAATTTTCAGCAAAAATGGCGGTAGAAACCAAGAAGAAATGTAAGAAAACCATTCCAAATTATAATAAAATTTATTAAATTCCTTTGTTTCAATGAAAAAAATGAAGACGACCGAGTATGCTGGACATACGCATTCCGATTGTAAACAAAAATCAGCTGATTCGAAAGATGCTACAGGCCAAATGCTAATGGAAACATCAATCGCAAAAATTCGCATCTTGAAAATGCGAAAGCAAGATGCGGCTATGTGGAAACAGCCTCTTAGAACCATCGATGGTTAAGAAAAATAAAAATTGTTGATTATATCGGTCGTACCATCGATAGTTTTTCAGCAACAATAAATAACAAACAAAATTTTTGAAAATGGATTCATGCGTCGGTCATTTCTTCTGGAAATAAGATTTCCAGTCGATTTTCATTGATTCTGTTGAGTTTCAGTGCAAGAATTATAAAAACATTAAACCTACTCAAATGCTTTCGATGCGCTCAACAAATTTCGAACGAAATAAATGTCAGTTCCTTTATTTCGTTTCATCAGTGCTACCTGTAACGAAAAATATTGCTTTTTAAAGTCTCCAAAGTACTTTTATTCATTTCATTTTGAGTGGAATCAGGCAAAGGGCGGTTTTCATAAAGAAATTTAACAAAAGTCGGTATATGGGGCCCCTAATGGCCTATAAAACCTCTTGAATATTCTTACTTAGTGGTCCTGTTTTTGTGGGCGTTGTTCAAAAATTATTTAAACATGTGTGTCTGTGTCGGGTATTTTATTGTCAGGCTCGCCTGACTATAACACCCTTACTTGTTTATACGTGTGTTGCTTATGGAAACGAAAATTTTGATTGAAGTGGACACTTAGCTTAACATTGAAAGACATTGGCGGTAAGCGATTGGGGCTCCCAGCTGCATCACCTTTCATCAACGCAGTCATTGAACAAAAAACCACAGAAAAACTGCTTTACTTCAAGCAAAGTATTTCGCTCTAGGTAATGCATAAAGTTATAAATGGTAATGCAGACTACGGCAGATGATTCCTCGTACATAGTACATAATAAGAAACACTTAAGAGATTGCCTCACAATCCGATGTCGGCGGGTTCAATCCCCACTCCCGGCGGGCGCCATTATTTTTTATACCCGACACACTCTGTGTCGAGGGTATATTGAGTATGTGTGGTTGTGTCTAACACCCATAACCAGTCGAGATAACCATACAAAATTTATATAGAAATGATCAGCGTAACTAGGAGATTCGATTTAGACATGTCCGTCTGTCTGTATACAGTTATCTTATCGAAGGAGTTGAGCTATCTTGACAAAATTTGGTATGCGTGCTCACGGCGACATGAGTAAGAACAAGTTCGAGAATGGACCCGATCGGACCATTTTTAGGGGTACCTCCAGTACTAGGGTCTGTTACAATCACAAAAACTGCTCTAAAATCGAAGTTTTTCAACATATTTTGATGAAATTTGATATTTGAACATGTTTCAAGGCAAGTAATACGATTTCCAAAAAATTTAAAAGTGGGAGTGGCAGAAGGGCGTTTTTCGAAAATTGTCCCCTACACCCGAAATTCAAATGGGACTTGAACGAAATTTGGCACTTATGCTTCCTTTGTAGCCATAACCATCCTCCCAAAAAATTTCCTTGGTCAGTCCATAATTAAGGGTACCTCCAGTACTAGGGTCTGTCACAAAAATCCCAAAACTGCCTCAAAATCGGACTTTTTCGAAATATTTCAATGAAACTGAGAAATTGACCGTATAATGAAGCCTCCGATTAGAATTGCAAAAAAAAAAACGGAAAAGTGGGCGTGGAAAAGGGGCGGTTTTCATAAAGAAATTTAACAAAAGTCGGTATATGGGGCCCATAATGGCCTTAAAAACCTGTTGAATATCTATTCTTTTTTAGTGGTCCTGTTTTTTGGGCGTGGTTAAAAAATTATTTAAACATGTGTGTCTGTGTCGGGTATTTTATTGTTAGGCTCGCCTGACTATAACACCCTTACTTGTTTAAGATTGGCTCTAGATTCGGAGATATGGACCAAAAACCGTTATTTAGAACATTGACTCATTTAACAAGCTGTAACTTCATTGTTTATCAACCGATTTTAAGTTTTTCACGTCTATAAAAAGTCAAAAGAATGCTCTTTCCAGAAACATAAACAGCTTGCTCAAAATTTATTACTTTATTGGAATTTTTCTAATGACAAAGTGAATTTGTTGGAACTTTTTCCAAATTTTTCAACTTTGGAGCCATTTTATTATAATTTGTTCTACTACAAAGCCTTCACATCGGCATTATTTAAGAAAAAACATTTAATTTCCAACAAAATGACTTATCGCTCTTGACAATCGGTTGTAAATAGTCGAAGCTATTCAACTTTTAACAGAAAAAGAAATAGAGAATTCACATCTGTACAAAAAAATAAAAGTAATAAATTAAAAATGTTGCATAGTCGAACTGAGTCGTTTGTATTGAATTCTCTCTTTCTTATACAATGTATGCAAATAAACAAAAAAATCTAGAGCTATTTGTTCATATTGTTGAATTTTCGTCAATTACTCAGTTTTCGGACGCTACAAAATTACACAAAACAATAAATACTTTGAGAGTTGCTCTATTTTTGTACCAGAGATAAGTTTAATGTCAGGGTTTTCCCCGATTAAGCTAGAAATGGGATTCGAAACCTTATGTAATAAGAAGAAAAAAGTTGAGCAATGAGTCGATTTTTCAGTTTGAGAACACGACTCTTGAGAAGCAGGTGCAATATTTCGCAATATTTAAAAATATATTTTTCATACAAAGGAAAACCAAATCGATCCGTTTCAAACCAAGTGTTTTAAAGCGCATAAGAATGAAAACAGTGCTCAGTAAGTTAAAAATTATTCAATAATAACAAGTGTAAATATGGCAAAGGCAACTTTACTAGGGATGTGCCGGATATCCGGTAACTATCCGGTATCCGGCGTATCCGGCTGGTTTTTAGATATCCGGCAAGCCCACCGGATATCACTACTATCCGGCCGGATACCGATACATACCGCAGACTTTGATTTGTCCATCTTTGAGTTTTGTTTTTTGTTGAACGTGCAAATTAAATCAGAACAGCTGATTATGCTAAAGCTCAAAAGCAATCGATTTTATCATCGATGGTATCGATATTTTTAATTTTCTTTTAATAGATATTGATCGAAATAAATTAAGTCAAATTAACTTAAATTAAATCCTACCAAACTTAGTAGTTTATGGAAAAGGATAGACGGTCGTAGTATGAACTTCGATAATGCTTGAAATTGAAAAACATTGATGTTAGTTAGATACTTACAATCAGATTGTTGTTTTTTAATTTTAAGCATTATCCAAGTTTTTATTGCGATTGTCTATTTTTTACCATAAACTAGATTTGGTTATTATTTTTTGTGATAAATAATTAATTTAGTTTAATGAAATTTAAAAACATCGATAATATCAATGGTGGAATCGAATGTTTTCCAGCTCTATATTATACCAATGAACGGCGTTGACAGAAAATCATTTATTTCGGACAATCTGTTCAATTGTGGCCAGCGAAAGTACAATTTCAAACAGAGAAAAAATTTTTCAGATATCCGGCCGGATACTATGTATCCGGCTACATATTTTTTACCGGATATCCGATATCCGCTTATCCGGCAAATTCAATATCCGGCACATCCCTAAACTTTACTGCCACGACGATTGGTTTTTTTAAAATCATTTGTTGATGTGTAAAAAAAGTATGTTTTTTTTTTTCAAGTCTGCTTTAAAAAGCACCGGTTATTTGAAAATTTTGTTTCCCAATAATTTCATTAAAAAAAATATTTCGAAAGGATTTTCTTCAAGAACAAAGAAAAATTTCTTTATATAAGGAAGACGTAAGGCCTTGCAAAAGGAGAAGTAGAAAGCACTCAATAAACTAAACCTGCACTGGTTCGTATTAAGAAACGGAATATATATACAATAAAAGCAAAAAAATGTTGAGTAAAAGTAAGTTTAACGTTTTCTTTTGGTGGTGTATGGGTATGTTTTGTATTGTATGTATATGGAGCATTATTATAATTAAAGCTGCCAGATATATAATCGCAATAAATCAGAATTCCTAGTTATAAATTGAAATTGTTCTGATTAGGTTTTTTAACGATAATTTCATCTTCATCGATTCTTTGTAAGCGCTCCTTTAAGTAATAAAATTCTATATTGGTAATTTTTCAATTGTTAAGAGAAATCTAACTGAGTTCATATCAAATCGAAATTCGAAGAGTTAAAATTTTCCTCTCAAAATTCACCTTATGATTCGTTAATTCAAAAGGATCGTTTGTGAAAAATAAGCACAAATAAAAATGGTCGAGTTCAAGTTGTAGAAAGTTTTTCACTTTTCTCAACAAAAAATTTCAATCGATTGTGTGCTTTGCCTAGCCTAGGTATCCATAAAACGTTCAACGGTCTTAATTCATGAGTCAGTAATCTATTAAATGAACGCATTTGTATTTTATCGCTCCTCCGATAATCTCTGAGTCGTTAGGTGTGAAATTAAAACGACTGGTATTTTTCAGTGACCGTTCATCATCTCTTGTTGCTGGTTGTTATTTGTTTAGCCATTGAAATGGCCAATGCAAATCAAAATCTCTTTGCCGCGGATATTTTCCAAAAAGTCGCAGCTGGAAAAGCAGAAAATGTCATATTTTCTCCGGTTTCCATACAAACTTGTCTGGCCATGGCATTCTTTGGAGCTGCAGGAAAGACGGCACAAGAATTGCAAACAGTTTTAAAACTGGGAAACGGCGATCGTGAAAAAATTGCTAAAGACTTCGAAGAATTTTCGAAAACAACATTCAAGCAATCCAGCAACGAAAATGATGTTCAGCTTCGAATGGCCAATCGAATTTACGTCAACCAAAACAGTCAGCTAAAAGCGAAATTCAATGACATCACCGAAAGAGCACTGAGATCGAAAGCAGAACAAATCGATTTCGCTGACTCGGTACAAGCTGTGAAAAAGATCAATAACTTTGTTGAAGACCAAACGCAAAACAAAATCAAAAATCTTCTCCCAGATGGATCAGTCGATGGGAGTACAAGTCTCGTCCTTGTTAATGCGATCTATTTCAAAGGTAAGTGGGAAATCCCATTCAGTTTGCAATCAACAACCAGAGCGGATTTTTCTTCACACGGAATAAAAATGCAAGTTGATACAATGTTTATGGAAGAACGTGTTCGATATGGAGATTTGCCATATTTGAACGCACAGGTCATCGAATTAGCTTACGCGAATTCTGATTTGTCAATGATGATCATACTACCGAACCAAGTCGATGGTCTTAGCAAATTAGAAGAAAATCTTGCTGGAAAAGACCTGAATGAAATTTCATCGAGATTGCAAGTAAATACTGTAATGATTTTCTTGCCGAAATTCCACATTGAGTTTGAAGTTAATATCAAAACTTCACTAAAGGAGGTAGGTTTCAGTTTCAATTCAACAAAATGATCAACACTTTTCTATAGACAACAGCGCCAGGACCTTGTAAACCTTAAATATTATTGTTTTTATTTTTTTTTTCGTCAGTTGGGGTTGTCAAATATGTTCTCGAATGCCGCTAATTTTAGTGAATTGTTGGAGAATGATCCCAATCAGAAGGTGTCAGAGGCCAAACATAAAGCCTTCATTGACGTTAATGAAGCAGGATCAGAAGCCACAGCAGCCACATGTATGTATTAAAAAACTACCTCCATTCACTTCAAATATTCTAATGGTTTTCCGTTCTAATTCAGTTATGAAAATCGTTCCGTTATCAGCAGTATTTAACGTTAAACAGTTCCGAGCTGATCATCCATTTATGTTTGCCATAAGGGACCAAAAGGCTGTTTACTTTTCTGGACACGTAGTAAAACCTTAAGTGAAATCTATTGCCCTGAAAATGCAAATTATTGTTGAATAAAATCATAATAAATTTGGTGAAGCCTTATAAACCGAGACCAAAAATCGTACATACATATTATATTTTGCTTCCAGTAATTATTTCGTGCATAAGTTCCGCGATTGCTAATAACAAACATCCGCAGCAGTGATGCCAACTTAGCCCCTTTTCGGGCTATTTTAGCCCTAATTGGTATGCCCAGAACGCAAAATTTTTTTTTTTTGCCCGAAACTAAAATACGCGCAATTTTAGCCCATTTCCGACAAAAAATTTAGCCCTCTTTTGCGTTTTTGAAATTTTTAATTTTTATATACATGTTGTTAATAAAAAGGGGCACACTACATAAAAAGACATACACTCACACAAACACAAGAAAACCACCTTGGTATCACAATGGGCCGATTAACGGCCTAAGTGGCAGCCACTTTAACCTACCTATATTAATAAAACGTACCTAGTTATAAATAAAAAAATGTTTTGAACGGTTTTATTGATTTTGTTAGCCAACTTAATAAAAAAAATGTACAATTTCATCTGCGCCCGCTTGAGGTTGAACAAACAAAATACTTTTGATATCCCTTTTTGGTTTAATTTAGCCCTTTTTAGCTAACCGCGGTTTAGCCCTTTTTGACGAATCAATTACGCATTTCCTTTTTAAAGAGTTGGCATCACTGATCCGCAGCACCTCTGATATTGATAGCATTCATATGTCATTTTCGAGAAAGTTTTTAATAGTAAATAATTCGATGTGCCGATGCGACTTACGTGTCTTGCTAGTCCAAGGTATTTGAACCATAAATACACTGTCAAAAATTATTGGAAATTATATAATTTTTTTTATTGAAGATAACAATTTGTGCAGACTTCACCGATCCCGATCAGAACATAGGCGAGCGCAAAACGTATTAGAGCTGGAGAAACATCGATGTCACTATCGATAGTCATGAATGTAAGAAAAGAAGATTGCGTACATCGTGTTAATAAAATATTTCTCTCTGCGCATCTACGTCACGATAGCAATACGCTATTAGAAAATTGTGTGATTAGTATGAAAATTTTATAGACTCTTTTAATTTGTTGTAAATAGCAAAAAAATGGTAGTGAAAACGAAAAAAAAAAAACCAAATAAAATTGGATAAGGCTCTTTTGGAAAACTGAAAGTTGTAATAAAAAGCTTTTTTTTGTATTTGTTGCGATAAAATGACGGTTTTTTAATACTTTTGCGTCTATGTAAGTGGTTACTTCAGTCAATGGCTTATAGACAAAAGAATTATTCTATAATTTTTGAAGAAAATAAGACGGGCAAGTTATTCGATCTCATCGCAAACGGCTGAGCCTCCCATACAAATGAAAGACATATTTCTGTGGCAATAAGGAATAACTGCTTATGTCGATTTAAGCTCATAATAAGTTATTGGTATCATTGAATTCCTTTCACAGAAACGTTTATTCCAGCAAGATCTCGACTCCCTACCATAATTAGAAAACGAGTTATTCAAAAAATAATATTCGACTTAATATGGGAAGGCATACGAAATGCAAAACTTTAAAGCGCTTTTTCTCGAAAGAGCAAATTATGACTTAAGCAGTTATTCTTTATTGCCACGGGTTTGTTCGAAATTGTATCAATTTTCACTTCAGAGCAACGAAATGTGCTAAATCAATTTATTTTATGCCCTACTTAAAAAACTGCTGGATGAATGACATGCCCAACCCATATGCATACGGGTAATTTTCACTTTTTTTTAATAAAGATAACAAATTTCAAAACAAACCATATTAGAGAAAAAATTTTAGTCTTAGTTTATCGTTTTATTCCATTTTCTTTTTCCTTGTTTAGACAATTCAATTATTTCACGATTTAATTTTCTTATAAGAAAAAACATTCGTGCACGAAAGAATAGTTTTTTTACTTTTTCGCTGCATGGAATTTCACTGGCTGTCTTTAAATGTTTTTTCAGAAAACCATTGGTTATAAGCAGGCCGTCCTGGTTCATTTTCTGAAAAATGTTGTGTAGGACCTGCATCTGTGCCATGAATTCATCAGTTGGCTTAGACAAGCCGCCTTCGCTTAGATGATCAACCCAAGTGTATGGGTGGTTTTGTAGCTCATCTTTTGGGATTGCGATATTTAAAACTTCATCGCCTAGCTTGTGACATATATAGCCAGCTAGATTTTCTATGCCATCATACGCCATTTCGTTTAATTCTTCGTGTACGTCGCTTTCATTATTGGCTTCGTTAGTCTCCGATACACTGCTGAATATAAGACCTGCATGAAGAGAAAGGTTTTTAGGCATACATGAAATATTTAAAAAAAAGCATTCAAAACGTTTACCGGTTAGTGGATTTTCTCCTTTATCAAAATCCGGCGTGTCGTCAACTTCGACATTTGCCGAATTCGAAATGATGCCGTCATTATGCCCGAGTATGTAGGATAGACCGTTTCACTTTTTCAACTTTTTTCGAAATGTAAATGGGAACATTTTTTTTTCTAAATCTAATTAAAAAAAACAAAAATTTTGTTATATAAAACTTTTATAGTTTCGAAGGTTTAGACCTCGCGCAAAATCGGTAAAGTTTTTTGCCTAAAAAAAGCAGATTTTGAAAAATTAGGAAAAACATTGCATTACTAATTTTATAATAACTCTTGACTCGTTTGTCCGATTTGTGTATAGTCTAGCTTATTTTAAAGGCAATTAAATTTACCAGATTCTCTCCTTGGGCATCGAAATATTTTGATAATATTTTTAGTGCCTACAAGCTTTCAAAGTTGATTTATCATAAAATTTCGAGAAAAAAATTAGCTACATTGAGTCATTTAAAAATTCTTTAAAAAAATTTGGATCAGTTTTTAGTTTATCTTTGAATGCAGATTAATGAACAATTTTATGAGGAAGATTTTGATGTGCCACAAGCCTATTAAAATAATTTATTTTAGCAAATATTTAGAAATTGAACTTAATTAAAAAAGTGGAAAAAATTTATTTATCACAACAATATTAATTTATTTAAAATTTGATTTGTTTTTATAAGTCCAATAGTTTGTTCAGCGGGATCGTTAACAACGCTTATGTTTTGAACAATTTCCCGCAATTGTTCGAAGCTCTCGTTAGTGGACCTGCTCGACGGATGCAATGCAAGGTAAATTTAATTGCCTTTAAAATAAGCTAGACTATACACAAATCGGACAAACGAGTCAAGAGTTATTATAAAATTAGTAATGCAATGTTTTTCCTAATTTTTCAAAATCTGCTTTTTTTAGGCAAAAAGCTTTACCGATTTTGCGCGAGGTCTAAACCTTCGAAACTATAAAAGTTTTATATACCAAAATTTTTGTTTTTTTTAATAGATTTAGAAAAAAAATGTTCCCATTTACATTTCGAAAAAATTGAAAATGTGAAACGGTCTAATGTAGAACCTAAGCCGAAACCTGAATTCTTCTTGATCAGGGTGATCGTGTAAGCCGCCCTTGGAGCGGGTGATGCCGAAGAATTTCTCCAAAACGTCTTGGTTAAGCCGATACGTCAGAATAAATTGAATTCCATATCGTGATTTTAAATCTTCGTACATAGCTCTAAGAGCATTATTTGACTGTATAATCCCTTTAAAAATAGTATTTCAGTAAGACTTTTTATGTATAGCAAGCCCTTTCAAAAAACTTACCTTTTTGAAAAGGCAGCAATCTCTTACGTCCTGTTGCTCGTATATTTTTCATCAGATAGGTCATTTCGTCTAAAATTCTATTTTGCTCGTCAACAGCTAAACCATAAGCATGACAACGAATCCTTGCCTATGCACGGGGGACCCTAACGTTCATGATATCGAACCAATCATTTGTCTAAAAATGGAAAATTAATTTTCAAAAATTATTTCCTTAACAATTGTTTAAGCTTACCAGTTTAAAAAGCTTATGGCAATCATTCCAATTTCACTCGTCCAGTAATCCAAGACTACCCGCTCTCGAAATAGCTTACGCAATGGTGTGTGAAAACAATTTCGTGGCAAGCTTAACATTTTGCCTCTTAGCTCCAGCAACAGTCAGGTTTACTTCCGATATTTTATGAGTTATTTTAATATCGTCAGATGTTATTGCCAATAACTTTTGAATTTGTCCATTTAAAGTAAAACCGCTGTCAAGAAAATGGTTTCGCAGCAGCTTTATAAGGTGCGGTATATCCGCAAAGGAAAATATTTTGGCATCATGAAATGAAAACCTAAGAAAATTTAAATAAATTACATAGACATTTTTTTTATAAAAGGAAATAGGTATATAAATTTTATTTTATTTTATTGTACCATGGTTCGTCTTCAGTAACGCCAAGCTCATTAATCAATGCTCTATTTCCACCTCCTAGATCGGACACAGTAGCAACAACGACAAAGCCGCATGATTTCGCCTTTTCCAACATACTAAATAGTATTTCTTTAGTCATTTTTCGGTCGAAATCATAAAAAATTGGCTGTTTCCATTTAGCTACAAGACCTAGTAATTATATAAAAACATAGCAGTTTTGTTTTGAAGTAAGAGGTATTTTGGTTTAAACTTACCTCTTAGCATTGCAACTTGTACATAGCTTACGGGAGCTAACGTAGTATCATTTGACCTGTCATAGTAGTAGGACTTTTTAACCTTCATCTCATCAAAACTGAGGACACAAATCTTTTGAATGCCACTTAGATGAGAAGATGCAGACAAAACCTTAAAAACTGGCTGGATCAGTCCCCTGCGTATTTCCGTCTTTTGAGCCCATTTCTGAAGGGTGCGCACTGCCGGAAGAGGAAATTTTTTCCTGTATAAAAGCTTATACAATTTCGAACTTGTAGCGTGCAATGTTATTGACTGGGCGATGTCTTCTTCAGTCCAGTTTGTTTTTTTCATGCCGTTTTTAAGTCTTTGTATTTCACCCTTGGTAAATATGGTCAAAAGCTTTGATTCCAAATTGTAGAGTTCATAGTGAGCCTTAGAAATTTTTGTTTGTAAAGCCTCGACGTTGTATTGGTGAATCTTCTTTACTTTTTCAATGTTGTCTTTAAGGGACTGCAACTCAACAGCATGGTTTTTTTCTAGCTTCCTTAACGCTTTATTTTCTTTTCGAAGTTTTTCTCTTCATATAAAAAACTTTTTATAGGAGTACCTCTTTTGATAAAGCTAAAAGTTAATGTTACTTACAACTCGAGCTTCAGATTGGTTAACGATTCATCTACTCCGTCCATATTAGGTTCAACATTTGCAGAGCAGGCTTCAAAGGAATTCGGAATAACGTTTTCGACTTCAAAAGATTCAAAGGAGTTCGGAATAACGATTTCGACTTCCAAAGATTCAAAGGAATTCTTGTTTACATTTTCGATTTCGCCTTCAGCTTCTTTTAGCTGTTGAGCATTTTGTTTAGCATAGGATTGCTTTAAAATTGACTATACAATCTTTTTGTTTTCCCTTTTTTGGATTCTCGAAGCTCGCTGAGCGTTCAGTTCAACGTTTCCAATGGAATTAGTACTAACCGTTGGAACTGCGTCTTTTTTCAAAAGTCGAATTTTGGCAAAACCTTTAAGAAAAATATATGATAAAATAAAACAAAACTATCTCTGGATTTTTCACATACCCATTTCATACTGCAAACGATTTGCAAACGAGTTTTTTGGGTTAAACTTTTTATCACGACGACAAAAACTACATTTTTTTCGTATCGCAGGGTTTGCTGCATATAGGACTACAGGTCTAACTCTTCTTCTTCCTAATCCCTGCAATGTGTTAGAGCTACGCTGCTTCAACATAGGCATATAGCATGAGGAAAAGAGAAGCATGCAATGGCAGCGAAATCTTTAGCTCTGCTGTGGTGAAATGCATTGCCACTTTTCTTTTTAATTTTGGGAGATTTTCGAGTACATTACATATAAAATATCTACCAAACTCATAAAATCATATGAAAAGCTTGAAAAACATAAAAATAATCAAGGAATCGCAATATCAAGGAGAAACAGAAATTGTTTTTTTAGTCCTACCCTGTCCACATAACTTTTTGATCACACTATTTCAGCAAAAATGCTAAATTCTATGTACAATTAAATTCGTAGCCGTAGTCAAAAATGTATGTAAATTTATTACAAAATGGAAACATTCGTGCAGATTAAGCAAAAACATATCGTAATAAATTTAATAAAGTTTCAATTATGAACTTTTCAAGCAATATAAAAAACCGAGCCGACGCCGTGTTTCTTTGATAATTTTCTTGCAAGTGGCATCATAGTGCCACTTTGTGTCTACCCGTATTGTTGTTGGTAGCTTTCTGGTGAATTTCTCGAATTTGTTGAATTTCCTATTCCTGCTTAAGGTTTTTGTTGGTAGCTTTTTGGTGAATATCCCCAATTTGTTGAATTTCCTATGCCTGCCTAATGGTGTATATCCCCATCGCGGCAGAGGCTTTTCGACGTCGACAGTTAGACCTACAGTCCTACATGGTTTGCTGGCATATATAACAATATTTGTCACTCTCAGAGATATTGCGCGGGACGTTTCGCGCCAGTTAGAAAGAGATGTTACTCGACAGGCAAAAGAAGAGCGAGAGAAATACTTTTGGTGAGTACCTCAGTGCAAAATGCTCATTTTGGTGGGTACCCAAAACCGTGGTGGGTACCCAAGACCGTGGTGAGACGAGCCAAAACCGAAACGGCTCCTGAGTGACATATATAGTAATATATGTTTGCTGGAAACACAAAAAGCTCAGCTTGCATGATTTTCCTTCGTTGCTGCTATTTCAGTTCCATACAGCACATTTCATTTTTAATTTTTCTTTAATTTTCACACTTTAAACTCGTTTCTTTTGACAAATTCGCTTTGTTTTCTTTGATTTTTTCAATGCCTACATGGGAATACAAAACACATTGCTGCTAAGTTGACGTCACAGAGAGAGAAAAGAGAGCGAGAGAGAGATTTCAAACAAACATAACGGTCCTGCGTAGTGCGCAATCTTCTTTTCATTCATTCATGATACAAGAAAACAAGATAGCGCCACTTGAGAAAGGAAACGTCACAAACTCAATATCCCGATTCGTTGTTGTTCTTTCCCATGTTAAACCGGCTTTTTACTTTTCGATGCGAATTTTGCTTTTATTTTAGAAATTAGATATAAAATTTTTATATAAATCGATAACGAAATGTTTGAAGAAAAATAGAAAATTATATTCCAGATGAAACAAGAACTTTTTCATTTATGATTTTGCATTCAAAGTCTTGCATGCTTGAAACACGTCACGCAGTTGTGTTTACAATCGATATCGCTTCTCAGCAGTGTTACCAGATCAGTGGATTTCCCAATAAATTTGGTGGAATTTAGACCTCCCGGTGGACATTTTAGTGGAGCAAAATTTTCAGTGGAAAGTCTTGGTGGATTATTTTTGTTTTGGTGGATTGTTTAGTAGATTGTCCGGCGAAGCTCTTTTTTTTCATCTGGTCGATTTTTTTTTAAATTTGAAAAACTCGCAGACAGAAAACAGTTTTTATTGACACACTAACAGGTTGGCTGATAAGTCCCCGGTCTGACACATAGATGGCGTCGCTAGTATTAAATGCATATTATTTTTTTATAGTGGCAACCTTCAAATGATTCGTGTCAAAATTTGACGTCTGTAAGTCAATTAGTTTGTGAGATAGAGCGTCTTTTGTGAAGCAACTTTTGTTATTGTGAAAAAAATGGAAAAAAAGGAATTTTGTGTTTTGATAAAATACTGTTTTCTGAAGGGAAAAAATACAGTGGAAGCAAAAACTTGGCTTGATAATGAGTTTCTGGACTCTGCCCCAGGAAAATCAACAATAATTGATTGCTATGCAAAATTCAAGCGTGGTGAAATGAGCACGGAGGACGGTGAACGCAGTGGACGCCCGAAAGAGGTGGTTACCGACGAAAACATCAAAAAAATTCACAAAATGATTTTAAATGACCGTAAAATGAAGTTGATCGAGATAGCAGAGGCCTTAAAGATATAAAAGGAACGTGTTGGTCATATCATTCATCAATATTTGGATATCAAAAAGCTCTGTGCAAAATGGGTACCGCGCGAGCTCACATTTGACCAAAAACAACAACGTGTTGATGATTCTGAGCGGTGTTTGCAGCTGTTAACTCGCAATACACCCGAGTTTTTGCGTCGATATGTGACAATGGATGAAACATGGCTCTATCACTACACTCCTGAGTCCAATCGACAGTCGGCTGAGTGGACAGCGATCAGTGAACCGTCTCCGAAGCGTGGAAAGACTCAAAAGTCCACTGGGAAAGAAATGGCCTCTGTTATTTGGGATGGGCATGGAATAATTTTTATCGATTATCTTGAGAAGGGAAAAACCATCAACAGTGACTATTATATGTCGTTATTGGAGCGTTTGAAGGTCGAAATCGCGGCAAAACGGCCCCATATGAAGAAGAAAAAAGTGTTGTTCCACCAAGACAACGCACCGTGCCACAAGTCATTGAGAACGATGGCAAAAATTCATGAATTAGGCTTCGAACTGTTTCCCCACCCACCGTATTCTCCAGATCTGGCCCCCAGCAACTTTTTCTTGTTCTCAGACCTCAAAAGGATGCTCGCAGGGAAAAAATTTGGCTGCAATGAAGAGGTGATCGCCGAAACTGAGGCCTATTTTGAGGCAAAACCGAAGGAGTATTACCAAAATGGTATCAAAAAATTGTAAGGTCGTTATAATCGTTGTATCGCTCTTGAAGGGAACTATGTTGAATAATAAAAACGAATTTTGACAAAAAAATGTGTTTTTCTTTGTTAGACCGGGGACTTATCAGCCAACCTGTTATATAACTACTTATTAATGTATTAACATGGGGTCGAAGACATTAAAACATGTACAAAAGCAAAAAAAGGATTGGGGAAAATCCGATCGCTGTAAGTTCAACAATAACCGAAATTTTCCTATGAGTATAAATGTATATGTATGTATGTCTATGTTTTCACAGAATTTTCACGAAATTCAAAGAAAAAAGTTCCATCTGGGGTAGTAATGTGATCCAATTTGATATTTAGCTTATAATTTGAGTATTTTTCCAGATGTCGACCTGTTTGAAAGGACGATATCACTGCCCATTTGAAGCAGTTCTCATCTTTATTTTTAACATTTTTACAAGCATGTTTTTTCTGAATCCATAATGGAAGCACTATATGACCAGATCCTCTCATGGGTCCATATTGGTTAATGTTCACTTCCAAGTGAACAATTAGTCAAAGAGACCATCCACTATCCCTTTCTTGAAAAACATTCATTTTTTCCAAAATATCTTTGCATTTCTTGGAAAAGTCCTCATTTATATCTGATGACTCCGTTAATATAGTCATTTTAGTTGAGAAAGATTTTATCATTATTTTTGCTTCTTCCTCATTTTGCTTGATTAGCAAATATTCGCAAAATAGTTCTATGATAGATTTTATCGATGTATGCTTTGAAAAAGATCAATAACTTTGTTGAAGACCAAACGCAAAACAAAATCAAAAATCTTCTCCCAGATGGATCAGTCGATGGGAGTACAAGTCTCGTCCTTGTTAATGCGATCTATTTCAAAGGTAAGTGGGAAATCCCATTCAGTTTGCAATCAACAACCAGAGCGGATTTTTCTTCACACGGAATAAAAATGCAAGTTGATACAATGTTTATGGAAGAACGTGTTCGATATGGAGATTTGCCATATTTGAACGCACAGGTCATCGAATTAGCTTACGCGAATTCTGATTTGTCAATGATGATCATACTACCGAACCAAGTCGATGGTCTTAGCAAATTAGAAGAAAATCTTGCTGGAAAAGACCTGAATGAAATTTCATCGAGATTGCAAGTAAATACTGTAATGATTTTCTTGCCGAAATTCCACATTGAGTTTGAAGTTAATATCAAAACTTCACTAAAGGAGGTAGGTTTCAGTTTCAATTCAACAAAATGATCAACACTTTTCTATAGACAACAGCGCCAGGACCTTGTAAACCTTAAATATTATTGTTTTTATTTTTTTTTTCGTCAGTTGGGGTTGTCAAATATGTTCTCGAATGCCGCTAATTTTAGTGAATTGTTGGAGAATGATCCCAATCAGAAGGTGTCAGAGGCCAAACATAAAGCCTTCATTGACGTTAATGAAGCAGGATCAGAAGCCACAGCAGCCACATGTATGTATTAAAAAACTACCTCCATTCACTTCAAATATTCTAATGGTTTTCCGTTCTAATTCAGTTATGAAAATCGTTCCGTTATCAGCAGTATTTAACGTTAAACAGTTCCGAGCTGATCATCCATTTATGTTTGCCATAAGGGACCAAAAGGCTGTTTACTTTTCTGGACACGTAGTAAAACCTTAAGTGAAATCTATTGCCCTGAAAATGCAAATTATTGTTGAATAAAATCATAATAAATTTGGTGAAGCCTTATAAACCGAGACCAAAAATCGTACATACATATTATATTTTGCTTCCAGTAATTATTTCGTGCATAAGTTCCGCGATTGCTAATAACAAACATCCGCAGCAGTGATGCCAACTTAGCCCCTTTTCGGGCTATTTTAGCCCTAATTGGTATGCCCAGAACGCAAAATTTTTTTTTTTTGCCCGAAACTAAAATACGCGCAATTTTAGCCCATTTCCGACAAAAAATTTAGCCCTCTTTTGCGTTTTTGAAATTTTTAATTTTTATATACATGTTGTTAATAAAAAGGGGCACACTACATAAAAAGACATACACTCACACAAACACAAGAAAACCACCTTGGTATCACAATGGGCCGATTAACGGCCTAAGTGGCAGCCACTTTAACCTACCTATATTAATAAAACGTACCTAGTTATAAATAAAAAAATGTTTTGAACGGTTTTATTGATTTTGTTAGCCAACTTAATAAAAAAAATGTACAATTTCATCTGCGCCCGCTTGAGGTTGAACAAACAAAATACTTTTGATATCCCTTTTTGGTTTAATTTAGCCCTTTTTAGCTAACCGCGGTTTAGCCCTTTTTGACGAATCAATTACGCATTTCCTTTTTAAAGAGTTGGCATCACTGATCCGCAGCACCTCTGATATTGATAGCATTCATATGTCATTTTCGAGAAAGTTTTTAATAGTAAATAATTCGATGTGCCGATGCGACTTACGTGTCTTGCTAGTCCAAGGTATTTGAACCATAAATACACTGTCAAAAATTATTGGAAATTATATAATTTTTTTTATTGAAGATAACAATTTGTGCAGACTTCACCGATCCCGATCAGAACATAGGCGAGCGCAAAACGTATTAGAGCTGGAGAAACATCGATGTCACTATCGATAGTCATGAATGTAAGAAAAGAAGATTGCGTACATCGTGTTAATAAAATATTTCTCTCTGCGCATCTACGTCACGATAGCAATACGCTATTAGAAAATTGTGTGATTAGTATGAAAATTTTATAGACTCTTTTAATTTGTTGTAAATAGCAAAAAAATGGTAGTGAAAACGAAAAAAAAAAAACCAAATAAAATTGGATAAGGCTCTTTTGGAAAACTGAAAGTTGTAATAAAAAGCTTTTTTTTGTATTTGTTGCGATAAAATGACGGTTTTTTAATACTTTTGCGTCTATGTAAGTGGTTACTTCAGTCAATGGCTTATAGACAAAAGAATTATTCTATAATTTTTGAAGAAAATAAGACGGGCAAGTTATTCGATCTCATCGCAAACGGCTGAGCCTCCCATACAAATGAAAGACATATTTCTGTGGCAATAAGGAATAACTGCTTATGTCGATTTAAGCTCATAATAAGTTATTGGTATCATTGAATTCCTTTCACAGAAACGTTTATTCCAGCAAGATCTCGACTCCCTACCATAATTAGAAAACGAGTTATTCAAAAAATAATATTCGACTTAATATGGGAAGGCATACGAAATGCAAAACTTTAAAGCGCTTTTTCTCGAAAGAGCAAATTATGACTTAAGCAGTTATTCTTTATTGCCACGGGTTTGTTCGAAATTGTATCAATTTTCACTTCAGAGCAACGAAATGTGCTAAATCAATTTATTTTATGCCCTACTTAAAAAACTGCTGGATGAATGACATGCCCAACCCATATGCATACGGGTAATTTTCACTTTTTTTTAATAAAGATAACAAATTTCAAAACAAACCATATTAGAGAAAAAATTTTAGTCTTAGTTTATCGTTTTATTCCATTTTCTTTTTCCTTGTTTAGACAATTCAATTATTTCACGATTTAATTTTCTTATAAGAAAAAACATTCGTGCACGAAAGAATAGTTTTTTTACTTTTTCGCTGCATGGAATTTCACTGGCTGTCTTTAAATGTTTTTTCAGAAAACCATTGGTTATAAGCAGGCCGTCCTGGTTCATTTTCTGAAAAATGTTGTGTAGGACCTGCATCTGTGCCATGAATTCATCAGTTGGCTTAGACAAGCCGCCTTCGCTTAGATGATCAACCCAAGTGTATGGGTGGTTTTGTAGCTCATCTTTTGGGATTGCGATATTTAAAACTTCATCGCCTAGCTTGTGACATATATAGCCAGCTAGATTTTCTATGCCATCATACGCCATTTCGTTTAATTCTTCGTGTACGTCGCTTTCATTATTGGCTTCGTTAGTCTCCGATACACTGCTGAATATAAGACCTGCATGAAGAGAAAGGTTTTTAGGCATACATGAAATATTTAAAAAAAAGCATTCAAAACGTTTACCGGTTAGTGGATTTTCTCCTTTATCAAAATCCGGCGTGTCGTCAACTTCGACATTTGCCGAATTCGAAATGATGCCGTCATTATGCCCGAGTATGTAGGATAGACCGTTTCACTTTTTCAACTTTTTTCGAAATGTAAATGGGAACATTTTTTTTTCTAAATCTAATTAAAAAAAACAAAAATTTTGTTATATAAAACTTTTATAGTTTCGAAGGTTTAGACCTCGCGCAAAATCGGTAAAGTTTTTTGCCTAAAAAAAGCAGATTTTGAAAAATTAGGAAAAACATTGCATTACTAATTTTATAATAACTCTTGACTCGTTTGTCCGATTTGTGTATAGTCTAGCTTATTTTAAAGGCAATTAAATTTACCAGATTCTCTCCTTGGGCATCGAAATATTTTGATAATATTTTTAGTGCCTACAAGCTTTCAAAGTTGATTTATCATAAAATTTCGAGAAAAAAATTAGCTACATTGAGTCATTTAAAAATTCTTTAAAAAAATTTGGATCAGTTTTTAGTTTATCTTTGAATGCAGATTAATGAACAATTTTATGAGGAAGATTTTGATGTGCCACAAGCCTATTAAAATAATTTATTTTAGCAAATATTTAGAAATTGAACTTAATTAAAAAAGTGGAAAAAATTTATTTATCACAACAATATTAATTTATTTAAAATTTGATTTGTTTTTATAAGTCCAATAGTTTGTTCAGCGGGATCGTTAACAACGCTTATGTTTTGAACAATTTCCCGCAATTGTTCGAAGCTCTCGTTAGTGGACCTGCTCGACGGATGCAATGCAAGGTAAATTTAATTGCCTTTAAAATAAGCTAGACTATACACAAATCGGACAAACGAGTCAAGAGTTATTATAAAATTAGTAATGCAATGTTTTTCCTAATTTTTCAAAATCTGCTTTTTTTAGGCAAAAAGCTTTACCGATTTTGCGCGAGGTCTAAACCTTCGAAACTATAAAAGTTTTATATACCAAAATTTTTGTTTTTTTTAATAGATTTAGAAAAAAAATGTTCCCATTTACATTTCGAAAAAATTGAAAATGTGAAACGGTCTAATGTAGAACCTAAGCCGAAACCTGAATTCTTCTTGATCAGGGTGATCGTGTAAGCCGCCCTTGGAGCGGGTGATGCCGAAGAATTTCTCCAAAACGTCTTGGTTAAGCCGATACGTCAGAATAAATTGAATTCCATATCGTGATTTTAAATCTTCGTACATAGCTCTAAGAGCATTATTTGACTGTATAATCCCTTTAAAAATAGTATTTCAGTAAGACTTTTTATGTATAGCAAGCCCTTTCAAAAAACTTACCTTTTTGAAAAGGCAGCAATCTCTTACGTCCTGTTGCTCGTATATTTTTCATCAGATAGGTCATTTCGTCTAAAATTCTATTTTGCTCGTCAACAGCTAAACCATAAGCATGACAACGAATCCTTGCCTATGCACGGGGGACCCTAACGTTCATGATATCGAACCAATCATTTGTCTAAAAATGGAAAATTAATTTTCAAAAATTATTTCCTTAACAATTGTTTAAGCTTACCAGTTTAAAAAGCTTATGGCAATCATTCCAATTTCACTCGTCCAGTAATCCAAGACTACCCGCTCTCGAAATAGCTTACGCAATGGTGTGTGAAAACAATTTCGTGGCAAGCTTAACATTTTGCCTCTTAGCTCCAGCAACAGTCAGGTTTACTTCCGATATTTTATGAGTTATTTTAATATCGTCAGATGTTATTGCCAATAACTTTTGAATTTGTCCATTTAAAGTAAAACCGCTGTCAAGAAAATGGTTTCGCAGCAGCTTTATAAGGTGCGGTATATCCGCAAAGGAAAATATTTTGGCATCATGAAATGAAAACCTAAGAAAATTTAAATAAATTACATAGACATTTTTTTTATAAAAGGAAATAGGTATATAAATTTTATTTTATTTTATTGTACCATGGTTCGTCTTCAGTAACGCCAAGCTCATTAATCAATGCTCTATTTCCACCTCCTAGATCGGACACAGTAGCAACAACGACAAAGCCGCATGATTTCGCCTTTTCCAACATACTAAATAGTATTTCTTTAGTCATTTTTCGGTCGAAATCATAAAAAATTGGCTGTTTCCATTTAGCTACAAGACCTAGTAATTATATAAAAACATAGCAGTTTTGTTTTGAAGTAAGAGGTATTTTGGTTTAAACTTACCTCTTAGCATTGCAACTTGTACATAGCTTACGGGAGCTAACGTAGTATCATTTGACCTGTCATAGTAGTAGGACTTTTTAACCTTCATCTCATCAAAACTGAGGACACAAATCTTTTGAATGCCACTTAGATGAGAAGATGCAGACAAAACCTTAAAAACTGGCTGGATCAGTCCCCTGCGTATTTCCGTCTTTTGAGCCCATTTCTGAAGGGTGCGCACTGCCGGAAGAGGAAATTTTTTCCTGTATAAAAGCTTATACAATTTCGAACTTGTAGCGTGCAATGTTATTGACTGGGCGATGTCTTCTTCAGTCCAGTTTGTTTTTTTCATGCCGTTTTTAAGTCTTTGTATTTCACCCTTGGTAAATATGGTCAAAAGCTTTGATTCCAAATTGTAGAGTTCATAGTGAGCCTTAGAAATTTTTGTTTGTAAAGCCTCGACGTTGTATTGGTGAATCTTCTTTACTTTTTCAATGTTGTCTTTAAGGGACTGCAACTCAACAGCATGGTTTTTTTCTAGCTTCCTTAACGCTTTATTTTCTTTTCGAAGTTTTTCTCTTCATATAAAAAACTTTTTATAGGAGTACCTCTTTTGATAAAGCTAAAAGTTAATGTTACTTACAACTCGAGCTTCAGATTGGTTAACGATTCATCTACTCCGTCCATATTAGGTTCAACATTTGCAGAGCAGGCTTCAAAGGAATTCGGAATAACGTTTTCGACTTCAAAAGATTCAAAGGAGTTCGGAATAACGATTTCGACTTCCAAAGATTCAAAGGAATTCTTGTTTACATTTTCGATTTCGCCTTCAGCTTCTTTTAGCTGTTGAGCATTTTGTTTAGCATAGGATTGCTTTAAAATTGACTATACAATCTTTTTGTTTTCCCTTTTTTGGATTCTCGAAGCTCGCTGAGCGTTCAGTTCAACGTTTCCAATGGAATTAGTACTAACCGTTGGAACTGCGTCTTTTTTCAAAAGTCGAATTTTGGCAAAACCTTTAAGAAAAATATATGATAAAATAAAACAAAACTATCTCTGGATTTTTCACATACCCATTTCATACTGCAAACGATTTGCAAACGAGTTTTTTGGGTTAAACTTTTTATCACGACGACAAAAACTACATTTTTTTCGTATCGCAGGGTTTGCTGCATATAGGACTACAGGTCTAACTCTTCTTCTTCCTAATCCCTGCAATGTGTTAGAGCTACGCTGCTTCAACATAGGCATATAGCATGAGGAAAAGAGAAGCATGCAATGGCAGCGAAATCTTTAGCTCTGCTGTGGTGAAATGCATTGCCACTTTTCTTTTTAATTTTGGGAGATTTTCGAGTACATTACATATAAAATATCTACCAAACTCATAAAATCATATGAAAAGCTTGAAAAACATAAAAATAATCAAGGAATCGCAATATCAAGGAGAAACAGAAATTGTTTTTTTAGTCCTACCCTGTCCACATAACTTTTTGATCACACTATTTCAGCAAAAATGCTAAATTCTATGTACAATTAAATTCGTAGCCGTAGTCAAAAATGTATGTAAATTTATTACAAAATGGAAACATTCGTGCAGATTAAGCAAAAACATATCGTAATAAATTTAATAAAGTTTCAATTATGAACTTTTCAAGCAATATAAAAAACCGAGCCGACGCCGTGTTTCTTTGATAATTTTCTTGCAAGTGGCATCATAGTGCCACTTTGTGTCTACCCGTATTGTTGTTGGTAGCTTTCTGGTGAATTTCTCGAATTTGTTGAATTTCCTATTCCTGCTTAAGGTTTTTGTTGGTAGCTTTTTGGTGAATATCCCCAATTTGTTGAATTTCCTATGCCTGCCTAATGGTGTATATCCCCATCGCGGCAGAGGCTTTTCGACGTCGACAGTTAGACCTACAGTCCTACATGGTTTGCTGGCATATATAACAATATTTGTCACTCTCAGAGATATTGCGCGGGACGTTTCGCGCCAGTTAGAAAGAGATGTTACTCGACAGGCAAAAGAAGAGCGAGAGAAATACTTTTGGTGAGTACCTCAGTGCAAAATGCTCATTTTGGTGGGTACCCAAAACCGTGGTGGGTACCCAAGACCGTGGTGAGACGAGCCAAAACCGAAACGGCTCCTGAGTGACATATATAGTAATATATGTTTGCTGGAAACACAAAAAGCTCAGCTTGCATGATTTTCCTTCGTTGCTGCTATTTCAGTTCCATACAGCACATTTCATTTTTAATTTTTCTTTAATTTTCACACTTTAAACTCGTTTCTTTTGACAAATTCGCTTTGTTTTCTTTGATTTTTTCAATGCCTACATGGGAATACAAAACACATTGCTGCTAAGTTGACGTCACAGAGAGAGAAAAGAGAGCGAGAGAGAGATTTCAAACAAACATAACGGTCCTGCGTAGTGCGCAATCTTCTTTTCATTCATTCATGATACAAGAAAACAAGATAGCGCCACTTGAGAAAGGAAACGTCACAAACTCAATATCCCGATTCGTTGTTGTTCTTTCCCATGTTAAACCGGCTTTTTACTTTTCGATGCGAATTTTGCTTTTATTTTAGAAATTAGATATAAAATTTTTATATAAATCGATAACGAAATGTTTGAAGAAAAATAGAAAATTATATTCCAGATGAAACAAGAACTTTTTCATTTATGATTTTGCATTCAAAGTCTTGCATGCTTGAAACACGTCACGCAGTTGTGTTTACAATCGATATCGCTTCTCAGCAGTGTTACCAGATCAGTGGATTTCCCAATAAATTTGGTGGAATTTAGACCTCCCGGTGGACATTTTAGTGGAGCAAAATTTTCAGTGGAAAGTCTTGGTGGATTATTTTTGTTTTGGTGGATTGTTTAGTAGATTGTCCGGCGAAGCTCTTTTTTTTCATCTGGTCGATTTTTTTTTAAATTTGAAAAACTCGCAGACAGAAAACAGTTTTTATTGACACACTAACAGGTTGGCTGATAAGTCCCCGGTCTGACACATAGATGGCGTCGCTAGTATTAAATGCATATTATTTTTTTATAGTGGCAACCTTCAAATGATTCGTGTCAAAATTTGACGTCTGTAAGTCAATTAGTTTGTGAGATAGAGCGTCTTTTGTGAAGCAACTTTTGTTATTGTGAAAAAAATGGAAAAAAAGGAATTTTGTGTTTTGATAAAATACTGTTTTCTGAAGGGAAAAAATACAGTGGAAGCAAAAACTTGGCTTGATAATGAGTTTCTGGACTCTGCCCCAGGAAAATCAACAATAATTGATTGCTATGCAAAATTCAAGCGTGGTGAAATGAGCACGGAGGACGGTGAACGCAGTGGACGCCCGAAAGAGGTGGTTACCGACGAAAACATCAAAAAAATTCACAAAATGATTTTAAATGACCGTAAAATGAAGTTGATCGAGATAGCAGAGGCCTTAAAGATATAAAAGGAACGTGTTGGTCATATCATTCATCAATATTTGGATATCAAAAAGCTCTGTGCAAAATGGGTACCGCGCGAGCTCACATTTGACCAAAAACAACAACGTGTTGATGATTCTGAGCGGTGTTTGCAGCTGTTAACTCGCAATACACCCGAGTTTTTGCGTCGATATGTGACAATGGATGAAACATGGCTCTATCACTACACTCCTGAGTCCAATCGACAGTCGGCTGAGTGGACAGCGATCAGTGAACCGTCTCCGAAGCGTGGAAAGACTCAAAAGTCCACTGGGAAAGAAATGGCCTCTGTTATTTGGGATGGGCATGGAATAATTTTTATCGATTATCTTGAGAAGGGAAAAACCATCAACAGTGACTATTATATGTCGTTATTGGAGCGTTTGAAGGTCGAAATCGCGGCAAAACGGCCCCATATGAAGAAGAAAAAAGTGTTGTTCCACCAAGACAACGCACCGTGCCACAAGTCATTGAGAACGATGGCAAAAATTCATGAATTAGGCTTCGAACTGCTTCCCCACCCACCGTATTCTCCAGATCTGGCCCCCAGCAACTTTTTCTTGTTCTCAGACCTCAAAAGGATGCTCGCAGGGAAAAAATTTGGCTGCAATGAAGAGGTGATCGCCGAAACTGAGGCCTATTTTGAGGCAAAACCGAAGGAGTATTACCAAAATGGTATCAAAAAATTGTAAGGTCGTTATAATCGTTGTATCGCTCTTGAAGGGAACTATGTTGAATAATAAAAACGAATTTTGACAAAAAAATGTGTTTTTCTTTGTTAGACCGGGGACTTATCAGCCAACCTGTTATATAACTACTTATTAATGTATTAACATGGGGTCGAAGACATTAAAACATGTACAAAAGCAAAAAAAGGATTGGGGAAAATCCGATCGCTGTAAGTTCAACAATAACCGAAATTTTCCTATGAGTATAAATGTATATGTATGTATGTCTATGTTTTCACAGAATTTTCACGAAATTCAAAGAAAAAAGTTCCATCTGGGGTAGTAATGTGATCCAATTTGATATTTAGCTTATAATTTGAGTATTTTTCCAGATGTCGACCTGTTTGAAAGGACGATATCACTGCCCATTTGAAGCAGTTCTCATCTTTATTTTTAACATTTTTACAAGCATGTTTTTTCTGAATCCATAATGGAAGCACTATATGACCAGATCCTCTCATGGGTCCATATTGGTTAATGTTCACTTCCAAGTGAACAATTAGGCAAAGAGACCATCCACTATCCCTTTCTTGAAAAACATTCATTTTTTCCAAAATATCTTTGCATTTCTTGGAAAAGTCCTCATTTATATCTGATGACTCCGTTAATATAGTCATTTTAGTTGAGAAAGATTTTATCATTATTTTTGCTTCTTCCTCATTTTGCTTGATTAGCAAATATTCGCAAAATAGTTCTATGATAGATTTTATCGATGTATGCTTTAGAATTAGGTTGCTCAATGCGTCCAGAACTTCTGTTTTTGCAGCTGCAAAGAACTGTTCTGGAATGAGTATACTTTCATCCTTATTCACATAAACTAGAGTTTCCATTTTTTCGTTAAAAGCATGATTTATCCTCTTGAGGTTTTCACTAAAGTCAACCATGCTATTCTTTTTATGTTGATTGGTTCGCAGATGATAAGACCAATCTGTTATAATAACATCTACTTCACATGCTTCACATTTCTTCGTGACAAGGTTTTCATCAGACATGTTTTGATCTTGGATTTGAAATTCCGTACCATGAAGTGTCTCATAATGACTTTTTATAGCAAAACGGTTTTTAAATCTAATACCGCAATATTCGCACAGAATATCAGAATCGTTTTGGTCTTGGTTTGGAAATTCCATACTATCAGGTGTGTGATTGGATTCCCGGGAATTCATTTCCCCGGGAAATTGAAATAAATACTCGGGAATTTAACTATTTTCGAAATTTTTTAATTCAAAAATTTTATCGTATAGCCGCTCTTTTGTTTTTGACAATGTCATTTCTTTCAAAATAGCCATACATTCTTCAAAATATTGGAGAAACGAAATTCCCTTTCCCCAAAATATGGGGAAAGGGAATCCAATCACATGCCCGTATGAGTTGTCTCATAATGTCGTTTGAGAGTAAAATGATTCTTTAAAATAACACCGCAATATTCGCATAAAAAATTGTTCTTTAAATGCATTGCCCTTTTATGGCGTTTCATACCCGTTTCCGAAGAAAACTCCTTTAAACAAATTTCGCAAGCCTTATTCATTTTGATTGTTAATTCTTATATTCTAGAAACAAAAAAGTAAAATATGATATTAAATTCAACCCTACGTTCCCAGTAGGAATGAAAGGAATAAATATACATATAAATTATATTACATTAAATAAAAATATTAAATGCTACGTGCACACTTCAGAAAAGGATGCAAAGGGTCACATACCTGGGGGTGTGACGGCGGAATTGTCTGCGATCGTCTTTGAGTGTAAACTTTGATGATGGACGTTAGTCTCTATCAATACGAGAATCACGATACGGATTGGACAAGTCCACGGGTTTTTATACACTTAAAGACGACACTACTTTCGAAACCGACGCTCACGATCGATTTTTTCGTTTTTAATTTGAAGAAAGTACCAATACGAGGATCACGATACGGATTGGACAAGTCCACGGGGATTTTATACACTTAAAGACGACACTACTTTCGAAACCGACGCTCACGATCGATTTTTCGATAAATTTAAACTGAACTGTTTGATTTCACTTTAAAGAATGGCAACGTCAAAGGAGAAAATCTGATTTTATGCACACTTCGCTTCACAATTTTGCTCATGTTGTACAATTCTTATCCATAATTTTTTCTTAAGAAATAAACGGGATGCAACTGTTTGTTTTTCTTGTCCAAAAAGTTTTAATATTCCCCTGATTGAACTGAATTTGAACTTGAAAAATTTTTGAATAAACATCCAATGAGGCAAGCTTCAACTTGTTCTGGCTAAAAAATCATGCCTTATCTTCATCTCAATGACTTCAGTAGCGATAAGTCAACTCCAGCTCTAACCCAATTATTACATATTGAACTATATATGCTCTCCTACCGCACAGTTTCTCACCCACACCATACTCACACATATATGTACTAATTTTTCAAAACATTCAATCCCAAAAATATCCCCCTGATTGAACTGAACTTGAACTTGAAAAATTTTTGAATAAACATCCAATGAGGCAAGCTTCAACTTGTTCTGGCTAAAAAATCATGCCTTATCTTCATCTCAATGACTTCAGTAGCGATAAGTCAACTCCAGCTCTAACCCAATGTTTACATATTGAACTATATATGCTCTCCTACCGCACAGTTTCTCACCCACACCATACTCACACATATATGTACTAATTTTTCAAAACATTCAATCCCAAAAATATCCCCCTGATTGAACTGAACTTGAACTTGAAAAATTTTTGAATAAACATCCAATGAGGCAGCTTCAACTTGTTCTGGCTAAAAAAATCATGCCTTATCTTCATCTCAATGATTTCAGTAGCGATAAGTCAACTCCAGCTCTAACCCAATGTTTACATATTTAGCTATATATGCTCTCCTACCGCACAGTTTCTCACCCACACCATACTCACACATATATGTACTAATTTTTCAAAACATTCAATCCCAAAAATATCCCCCTGATTGAACTAAACTTGAACTTGAAAAATTTTTGAATAAACATCCAATGAGGCAGCTTCAACTTGTTCTGGCTAAAAAATCATGCCTTATCTTCATCTCAATGACTTCAGTAGCGATAAGTCAACTCCAGCTCTAACCCAATGTTTACATATTGAACTATATATGCTCTCCTACCGCACAGTTTCTCACCCCCTCACCTCTTCAATGAGGCTCAATGTTAACCTTCTCATATTTTTTTTAATTTTTTTTATTTTAACTTTTAATTTATTTATTGTATCACTCATTTTATGTTACATGAGTCCATCAATAAGGACGAAAATATTAAGTCCTAGTTTGGAATTAATTACATGATATGTAGCATTATTATAATTAATATGCATATAAATGTAATTAGTATTTGCATGAGAGCCTCAGATAAGGAAACCTGGGCGTAAAACGACCAATTCACTGTCAGATCCCTGAACGAACCCTTCAACTGTGCTAGTGAAAACTAAAGTCTATGTGCACACGGACTCTACCTTTCACCGACACATGTGACTAATTCGATCAAAGATCCGACCGTGAAATGGCCTGTTGAGTCTGAATAGACTTGGAGATTTTGCGTATTATTTTACCGGAAGAGTGCAAAGAAGCACAAACGTAGTTAGGAATCGCGTTCATGCAATGGAATGCTTGAGTATTATTTTACCGAGGTGCAAGGAAGCACAAGCGTAGTGCAAGTAGGCACAAACGTAGTTAGGAATCGCGTTCGTGCAATGGAATGCTTGAGTATTATTTTACCGAGGTGCAAGGAAGCACAAGCGCAATCAGGAACCGCGGTCGTGCAGTGGAATGCAATATGTTTAAGTAAGTGGAATTCTAAGGATCGAATTGGATAGTCGGTCGGTCCTTTCTTTTTAATCGCGAAAGAGAGGACGTAGTTGCGAGTTCTCTGGCGAGGAGATTTACATGAGATTGCAATTTTTGGCAATATTTTTGCTTGATCTTCATAAATTCTGATTTAACCGTCTCTACCTTTAGATCTCTATGGATGTGTTCATTTTTAATGAACCATGGAGCTCCTGTAATTGATCTTAGGATTTTGGACTGAGCTCTTTGCAGAATATCTATATTTGAAGCGCTTGCGTTTCCGTAGAGTTGTAAACCGTACGTCCATATCGGTTTTATAACTTGATTATATAACAGGATTTTATAATCAAGTTTTAGGGGGGAACGACTATTCATTAGCCAGTGCAAGCTAATTGCTTTAAGTTTCATCTGAGTCCGCTTCGCTTCGATATGTTTGCGCCAGGTCAGCCTTCTATCTAAATGAACTCCGAGGTACGTTATTTCTTCAACTTGATGGATTCGAATGTTATTTAGGAATGCGTCAGGAGAGACCCCTCTATTAAGTGTGAATATAATGTGACGAGATATTTGTTCGTTAACTTGAATACGCCAACGGGATAACCAGTTTTGGATATTATTTAAATGCGCTTGGAGCTCGTTGGTTGCCACCACCACGTTTTTGTGTCTACTTAGGAATGCTGTATCATCAGCAAACGTCGATGTGAAAATTTGACTACTAATAGGAATGTCAGCTGTAAATAAAAGGTATAAAAAAGGACCGGCAACGCTCCCTTGCGGAAGTCCGGCATTAATTACAAAGTCTTGTTATAAATGAATTTTGTTTTACTTGGAATTTTCTATTACTCAGATAAGAATTTAAGACTGCATGAACATTTTTAGGGAGTAATTGCCTGATTTTAAATTTCAGCCCATCATGCCAAACTTTGTCGAATGCTTGTTGAATATCTAAAAATACCGCCGAGCAGTATTCTTTTTTTTCGTATGCGATTCTTATTTCGTTTGTAATTCGATTAACTTGCTCGATTGTACCGTGTTTTTCCCTAAATCCAAACTGATGAGAGGGAATAATGTTTTGTTCAAGTAAGAATGACGACAATTTCGGAATAAGTAGTTTTTCAAATAGTTTCGAGAGACAAGGAAGAAGACTAATCGGCCTGTAGGATGAGGCTTGAGAAGGATCTTTACCTGGTTTCCGTACCATAATTATGACCGATCTCTTCCAGTCATGTGGAAAATGACCATACTTTATTATTGCATTAAAAAGGTTTGTTATAAACACCACTGCAATAAGTGGTAAGTTTTTCAACATTTTCGGAGTAATCAAATCATACCCTGGAGCTTTTTTGCAGACTAATTTATTCTTGATGGCGTCAATGATTTCACTGGGAGTTATTTCGTAGTGCAAATGTTGAGTGTTTTCAGAACTTTGTGTAACAGGGTGAACAAAGCTACCTGGATTTGGTTGAAATACCTTACTAAGGTGCAAAGCAAACACGTTAGCCTTCTCTTCGTCGTTACGCGCCCACCCACCGTTGGGATTGCTATAAGCATTTTTGATTTTTGCCTTTTGGAGTAAGGTTTTGCACAAATTTATGTTGTTCTAATCGTTTCTCCCTCGAAAGAGCTGCTTTGAGCTTATTTTCCGCTTCTTTCAATCTATATTTAGCTGCTGGTGATCAGGTTTGTTGCCATTCCCTCCTGCACCTTCTTTTACAGGCCGCCATATTTTCTATTTCAGTATTTGTAAAGGACACCTTTTCCGTTTTAATGTACTTAGGCGTAGAGTTCTCTGCTGCTGAAGTTAACATAGAAGTAAGAACTGTCACGGCGTCATCAATATGCTCTTTACTTTCGATTTTGTAATTGGTGTGTATATGTGAGCTGATATACTTTTTGTATTTAAGCCAATTGGTATTGAAATTTGTTAATCTGTGGGGAATATCAACTTGTTTTGGTATTTCGTTCAATAGGAATAACACTGGAGAATGATCTGAAAACAGATCAAACGTTGTATATGTTGATATGGATTCTCTTTTAATCCCTTTTATAATGCCAAAATCTATAAGATCTGGTAATTTATTTGGGTCCGCTGGCCAATAAGTTGGTTTCCTAGGAGAAACAAAGTCGAGACTGTTATTTTTATTCATAATTGCCCTATATAGTTGAGCACCTTTAGGATTACAAAGACGGGAACCCCAGAGGGTGTGCTTTGCATTATAATCTCAAGCTGCGATGAATTTATCACCGAGGGTTTTGAAGAAATCTATATACATTTTTTCTGGAATAGTGTGACGCGGTGGGCAGTATACCGCCGAGACGGACATTCTTTTGCTATTAGCCCAAATACTTATTGTTGTTGCTTGTATAAAAGTAGTTGCATACGATTCCATTAGGAAGTGCCTAATTCTCTTACGGATAAGAATGCCTGTACCACCGTGTGCTTTACCATCTGGATAATTGGTTTTGTAGAATATATATCCAGGAATTGCGAAGAAGCATTTATTAGTTAAGTGAGTTTCTGAGAGAAGCAATACATCAACGGATTCACGAATTAAAAAATTTTGGATTTCTAGCTTATGCCGGCTTAAGCCGTTTGAATTCCATGCACACATTTTTAAACTGCTCATATTTTGGAAAGAAGAGCTGTCATTAACTTAGTCTGCATTTCCACAATTGTGTCGACTGATTTTTGCATTTGCATTTTTGCTTTCGGATATCAAGACGCTGCTTAAGATTTTTGTAAACTATACAGCCTCGGTAATTTGCAGTATGATTACCTTGGCAGTTGCTACATTTTACTAAGTTGCGGTCGTTTTGCGATTTTTTACTACACACGGAACTGTGATGAAGTTCATATTACACACACTGAACGCAGAGTGCAGTAAGTTTTGGTATGACCAAACTCTTGGCAATTATTGCATTGTACTGGCCCATTTCGTTTGTGAGGCTCTTCCACGGTAATTTTACGATGCAATAAGTACATCAAGTTATAAATGGGATGGCTTTCATTTTTTTTAAGCTTTAAGTTGTCTGGAAGAACACTGAGAAAAAAATCAACCAGAAAACTGGTTAAATCAAAAGGAAAAACATACAAAACGGCTTCAACAAGGAATATTTTTAATTTAACAATTTTTCTTGTTGAAAAAAATAAAGATTTTCCTTTTGAATCAACCATATTTCAGGTCGAATTGACATGATAATTTTCAAAAATGGATTTAAATGTAAATTGTTGAACTAACCACGGACATAATTGAAATAACAAGATAATTATACCTTTTCCGAAGGAAAGGGTATATTAAGTTTGGCACGGTGTATGTAACATACCAAAGGAGTCGCGGTAGATATAGACATATATATATATTCTTGATCAGGGTGACAAGAGGAATCGATCTAGCCATGTCTGTCTGTCTGTCTGTCTGTCTGTCTGTCTGTCTGTCTGTCTGTCTGTCTGTCTGTCTGTCTGTCTGTCTGTCGGTCACACTTTAGTTTTTCGTAATTTACTCCTAAGCCATGAAAGATATCATATTGAAATTTGGCATGGACTTCAACCAGGTAAATGTCCGAAAAACTGCATACAAATTTTTTTCGTAGTCCCTTCTTGGGTCGTGGGAAGTGGTTCAGAAGTTTCAAAAATCACGATTTTTAACGATTTTCCTGGATAACTTTTTTACTATACATCCCAGCTTACTGAAATTTGGTGTGTGTATAGCTACTATGTAGACTTAAGCTTTCGCTGAAAAAAAATTGCGACATCGCTATAACTATGGTCATCATTCTACACAATAGAAAAAAACACTCTTTCTCTTATTCTCATATCTGAATACAAAAATTAGTTTTTTGCTTCTTCTGATTGTGTATTTTGCCGCCAAATAAAGTCGTCCATTATGGATAAATTTTGACCATGACCACATTTCGCGAAATTCGCAAAAATTGATTTTCACTATTTTGAATTGAGTATTTCGCAGCTAAACAAAATGTCCTCTAAGGGTTAAAATTTGATCAAGACCACCATCCGCGAAATTCGCGAAAATTTGATTTTCACTATTTTGAAGTGAGTATTTCGCAGCTAAACTAAATTTCCTCTAAGGGTTAAAATTTGATCAAGACCACCATCCGCGAAATTCGCGAAAATTTGATTTTCACTAGTTTGAATTGAGTATTTCGCAGTTAAACAAAATGTCCTCTAAGGGTTAAAATTTGATCAAGACCACCATCCGCGAAATTCGCGAAAACCTGATTTTCACTATTTTTAATTGAGTATTTCGCAGCTAAACAAAATGTCCTCTAAGGGTTAAAATTTGATCAAGACCACCATCCGCGAAATTCGCAAAAATTTTATTTTCACTATTTTGAAGTGATTATTTCGCAGCTAAACTAAATTTCCTCTAAGGGTTAAAATTTGATCAAGACCACCATCCGCGAAATTCGCGAAAATTTGATTTTCACTATTTTGAATTGAGTATTTCGCAGTTAAACAAAATGTCCTCTAAGGGTTAAAATTTGATCAAGACCACCATCCGCGAAATTCGCGAAAACCTGATTTTCACTATTTTTAATTGAGTATTTCGCAGCTAAACAAAATGTCCTCTAAGGGTTAAAATTTGATCAAGACCACCATCCGCGAAATTCGCGAAAATTTGATTTTCACTATTTTGAATTGAGTATTTCGCAGCTAGACATATTGTCCTCTAACGGTTAAAATTTGACCATGACCACCATTCGCGAAATTTTTTTGCTTAATAATAATCTCGAGTTTTAGAACCTAAATCGAAGTACAGATAAGGTATAAATAGATATCCAAGCTAGAACAACGAAAACGGCAGGAATTTTCGTTAAGGTAATGTTTTAACATATTTTAGGCTGAGGAAAAGGTATGTGTGCAATCGGCTTTGCCGATGTAAACTTCTTTACTTGTTTTTAAAATAAGAAAAAAATTTTTTAAATATCTATACAAGAAGAAATGTCATAACAAATTCATTCAAAGTTCAAAGCAAATGCCCACAGAGCCGTCTGCTGAACATAACCCCAAAAAATAGCCATCGGATGAACTTCATCCGACTTGGTCACTCCGTTGTCGTGACTGCTTTCGCAATGCTTAAAAATTTCTAAGATGAATACATATCTTATATGTCCTATTCTATAAAACAAATGAGAATTATACCGAACGAAAAGAAATGTAATTAAACATATTTCCTTTCAAATCAACCCAAAATGTTGTTGACTCAACAATTTTTCTTTTGAAATTTTCGTTCTGCTCGAAAATCAAAAGGACTGTGAATAACAATGCGCCCTTTTAAAAAAATCATGGTAACGTTCGCTCAGTGAAGGTCAACTCTAAACATTGGCTGCGGTATTTTTTCTTTGTTTATTATATTTATTACTGCTCTAGCATGAAAGCCCTGTTCGCCGAGAGCATTTTTTATATCGCTTGGATCAACGTCTCCTTCAATACCTTTAATCACGACTGAAATACCTTTGCTACTTTTAAGCTGGTATGTATAGAAATTCTTTTTTCCCTTCTCAAATTGATTAACAACTTTGCGATAGCTAGCCTCAGAATCAGTTTGGATTTTAGTTTCGTGAATGTTTCCTCTAGTTAAGGGAACAACATGGAAGTTGCTATTATTTAGGAGGCTTGCTAAACTGGCCACTAGTGCATTGGAGCTACGCTCCCGCAAATAAATTGGAGGCGGTTTTAATTCTTTACTTGGCTCATTTTTAGATGATTTATCATTTAGATTTTCTGATAAAAGAGCAAAGCGGTTACCCGATAGAGTACTAGGCGGAGTGGATACGGTTTCCGTTTTATTAAGTTTAGCCCTGCTGGCATTGTTTGCAGTTGGGCTTCTTTTTCTTTTAATTATATTGACGTAGCGATGCATGCCAATAAGTACCGCTTGCTGTTCGCTTTGTTTTTTTACAATATTGTTCGACTTAATAACCGCATTACCTGAGTTCATTGCGTTTTTTGTTATTGTAGCGGTTGAAATAGGAGATGCTGTGGCCTCAGCTTGATATAATTTACTTGAGATATTTTTCTCTGTTTAATTCGGATTTATTGCACTGGTGGAGTTGGAGCGTTGCCTTTGGAACTGGCTTCTCAGCATTGAAAAGTGGCTGATCGATTCGGACTGGACGGAAGTTTCGTTTTCGTGAAGAAACTGCTTGCTGGGTAGTTGCACAGCTTTTGGAACTTGATCTTCATCATCTTCGACAACTACCATACCATGGTTTGTGGCGACGCTACTAGAGCTTTTAGCAGAGCTTTTCAAAGAGCTTTTTGGTGAATGGCCAATTGGCATCAGCTGACAGCTGAGTCAGCTGCGGCAAGCAGCTTTCTTTCTATAAAAGTGTTTTTGTATCAAATAGGAATGACTTGGAATATGAAATACTTATCTTTGAGGAAATTTCTTATTTGAACTCTTCAGATCACTGCCCACAAGTAGGTAACTGGCTGGATAACACCACTCAGCCACTCGCAAGGAAAAAACGACCTAGCGCGTAGGTTTTCTGTATAGTCGATTACTTGTAAATTTGAAGTTTAAAACTTCGAATTTGTGCGCTTGAAAAACACAGCTGAACGAGGCGAAGTGTTGCCACCTTCTCATACAAACGTTCAAAAATATTCAAAGACCTAAATGTATGTCACCTCATACAAACTTCCTAAATTTCCAAAGACCTAAATGTATGTCATCTCATATAAACCTCCAAAAATTTCCAAAGACCTAAACGTATGTCATCTTATACAAACTTCCTAAATTTCCAAAGACCTAAATGTATGTCATCTCATATAAACCAACCAAAATTTCCAAAGACCTAAATGTATGTCACCTCATACAAACTTCCTAAATTTCCAAAGACCTAAATGTATGTCATCTCATATAAACCTCCAAAAATTTCCAAAGACCTAAACGTATGTCATCTCATACAAACTTCCTAAATTTCCAAAGACCTAAATGTATGTCATCTCATATAAACCAAGCAAAATTTTCTAGGACTTCAATGTGCGTCATCTCATACAAATCAACCAAAATTTTCTAGGTCTTCAATGTGCGGCTTTTCATACAAATCAACAAAAATTTTCTAGGACTTCAATGTGCGTCTTTTTCCGATTTTTCATACAAAAAAAGTTGCACAGCCAGAACGAACATATCCCCCTTGCAGCCAGAACGAAGTTTCAAAATAACTTTATTGAAGCCTTTTACACTAGTCCATTATTAACCATCAATTCTCATTTTTTTCGCTTTTACATCAGTGTTTCCACATACAAAAGACGACACAAAATGGTTTATTTTCGCCAGTTTTCGACTCCTAAACTAAGAAACACTTTAATGCTTTAATCAAAGGTTTTTGATAAACTCTAAGATGTGCCGGGTCGTACAGATTTCTTCGGTAGTGTAAAATTTTCTTGATTGCGATGTTTCGTGTCTCTTTTTTATCATCAAATAACATCGCTTACAAAATATTTTCGGAATGTGCGTAATATGAATTGTCTTGAATGACATTATTCACAACTCCGCGTAGATTTGTATCCAAATATTGTGTCCAACGAATGAATTTGTAAAATAATACACTACCGAAGACTACCGAATTATAGTACTTGATGTTGAAGTACATCGGCACATACACTTTCATTATGTATGTTGCCAGAATTTTCAAATTCCTTGATGGATTTTCAGTTGACACATCGCAATCCGCAACAACATCAACAAGTACCGAAAGTCATTTGAAGCATTTGCCTTCGCACGATGTTGCTGTTTTTGGTGCATCTTGTGATTTGAGTGGACTCAATCTGCCAACGAAACAGGATATTTTGAAATGTTTTTTTTTCTTGGCCGAACGTGCTAAACTCCAAAACAAAATGTTTTCATATAAAACATTCGTAACGCACGTAACAGACAAATTGATTGAAATTTGGAGTCAACTTAATGTTGAAATTCTAAGAAAACAAAGTGTTGTTACAAAATTGGGTAAATTGATTGACAAGTATCAAATCGAAACTAAACATCCAAAAATCGCCACATTCAGAACGTTCGTGCAATCTACAAAAGAATTATTTTACATCGGCAAATGTCAATGTGACTTGAAGGCAGCATTATGCTCATGTCGATTGATTGCAGATCATTTGAAAGAGTTCATGCGAGATCAAAATAATGACAGAAGATTAACGATACCGGATTTCATGCCAGAAGTTGAAGAACCAGCACCAACGTCAACAATAATACCAACAAGCGTTGAAGAGAGCCATTCAGCATATGAAACAAGTACTGATGCAGTTGAGCCAAGTTCAGATCCACAAAATGTTCCGCCAATGATACGAGGACCGTATACTCCCAGATACGATGCTTCGAACTTCGCTGCGATGTGTGATCGATTTGGTGTGTCTGATAGAATAGCAGCAGCACTCGCAACATCTCTTATGCAAGACATTGACGTAAAAGATGCACATGGCAATCCTATCATCATGGATAAAAATAAAGTGCGTCGAGAGAAAGCCAAATGCAGAAAAGAATTGCTTCGAAAGCAGTATGATGCATCCAATTTGATAGCATTTTCATTCGACGGCCGAAAAAATGATGCTTTAACAATGGAAAAAATCGGTGAGAAGTTCCATGCAAGGATGGTGAAAGAACCACATCTAGTTGTTTTGAAGGAACCAAATTCTCAATTGATAGGCTACACAAAAGTCGAAAATGAAGATGCTGAACACAAGTTGATGACATTGAATGCATTCTTCGTCGAAAAAGAAATTGCTCTCGATGCATTAATCGGCATATGCTGTGATGGTGAGCCAACAAATACTGGCGTAAGAAATGGCATTTTGCGTCGATTTGAATTGCATTTGAAAAGACCGCTGCATTGGTTTGTGTGCCTTCTGCACTTCAACGAGCTGCCATTTCGTCATTTGTTTGACACTTTGGACAGATCATCGACCACTGGACCACGAACAACAACCGGAACGTTGGGCAAACAAATTGAAAAGTGTGAAAATCTTTCGGTATGTATCATTTGTCATTTTTCTCATTGATTTGTTACATTATTAAATGGTAAAATTGCATTTAATTGATCTAATTTCTTTTTGTCAGCTTGTAGATGAATTCGAGATAATCGTGCTAGAGAACATGCCACCTGATTTAGATCCATCTGAATTATCCACCGATTCAAAGTACTTATACAAAATGGCTAATGCAATTTCGAATGGTGTTGTTCCTGCGGATTTGTCTCACATTAAACCAGGACCAATCGCACATTCACGTTGGCTCACCAAGGCGAATAGATTGTTGCAGTTGTATGTGTCAACTGAAAATCCATCAAGGAATTTGAAAATTCTGGCAACATACATAATGAAAGTGTATGTGCCGATGTACTTCAACATCAAGTACTATAATTCGGTGGTCTTCGGTAGTGTATTATTTTACAAATTCATTCGTTGGACACAATATTTGGATACAAATCTACGCGGAGTTGTGAATAATGTCATTCAAGACAATTCATATTACGCACATTCCGAAAATATTTTGTTAGCGATGTTATTTGATGATAAAAAAGAGACACGAAACATCGCAATCAAGAAAATTTTACACTACCGAAGAAATCTGTACGACCCGGCACATCTTAGAGTTTATCAAAAACCTTTGATAAACTTCAATTGTACAGATTATACGAATATGATTGATTTAAATAAAGATGATGTCGTATTCGAACCACCGTTTACGCATAGCATTCCGTATGATCATTTGGAACAATATTTAGGATACGATGATCCACCATTGCCTGATCCAAGAATTCCGGTGCACATACAAGCAACGGAAAGACATGTTCAATTGCTGGCTAGCGTTTCTAAACGTGTTTTAGAAGAAAGTCGACAAAGTGTTGTGGCAGTTACATCAGAAAGCCGTGGAAAATACCTCAGACTTGAAAGCAAAAAAGACTTTCAAAAATAAGTTAATTCGCTTTTTTTCTCACTAAATTAATTTTTTTTATTTTTTACACATGTTCTTATTTTTTAAGTTGAATTTTTGTAGAAAAAAATAAAATATAGATCAATTTTAGCGAAAAACTTGCAATTTTCCTCGGAAAATAGACGAAAAATGGTTAAAATATGCATTAAACGCCCTCTGGCGGTAGTCATAGGTAAAATTAAAGATCAGAAATGAATTTGTCGACCCCAAAAACCCCCCATATACACATAAAAAAGATAATATAACGATGAATAAGAAATCGAATTTTGAAACAAAATGATGTTAGGGGGAAAAAATCTTTTTTTGAAAAGTGGGAGACTCGAAAATCGAGATAGACCTATGGTTCCTTCGGCAAAGTTGCTTAAAATTACCCCCAGAACACCGCTAGGGGGTAGGTCTAATCGACAAAAAATTTGGCCCGCCCTAATATATATATATCTGCTACCAATTCTGAAGTTATTCTAATTTGGACGTGCACGCATCAAGTGTTTTTTATAGAACTCTTAAAAAGTGCATTACAAGTGATAGTCGAATAGTGAAAAATGGAAAAGTCTAAAGGCAGCATTAATAATTTTTGTTATGTCTGTGGCCATTTTATATCAATTAACGCCAGACTGAACTACAAGACAAAAAAACGTGGTTTAAGTAAAAAATTGAAGACAATTTACCAAAAGTGTTACAAGCAAAAAGTAATTGAGAAAAAAAAAAAATGGGCCCCTAATTCAGTGTGTGCATTATGTTACAACGAACTTTTTAAGTGGAATAAACAAAAGCTAACATCCCTGCGTTTTGAAACTCCGATGGTTTGGAAAAATCCGGGAAGGAAGCACAATCAGTCCAACTGCTACGCATGTAGCAATACAACTTATGGTATGAACACTAAAAAGGCAAAAAAATTAGATTACCAGGCGGTACCTTGTGCCATACTACCAAGGAGACGTTCAACAGACACTGTCCCAGGGTTGCATCAACCACTCCTAGAGGAAACTGCTTCCATTTGTAGTACTGACAGCACAGAAAACCATTCTGAATACGATCCGGGACCGTCATATTCAAGCTCGACCCCAATTCTGATCACGCAGGACCGGCTCGATTTCATTGTAAGCAGATTGGAGCTTTCTCAAAGAATGTCCGAAGAGCTCGCCAAACATTTGAATAAACAACATATATTGGCGCCAGACGTAAAGGCCACGTGTTACAGAAGGCGACAATCTCAACTTCAAAAGCTTTTTACCATTGACAACACCAAATCATTTGCGTATTGTGAAGATATCAACAAACTTATGGAGGAAATGCAAATATTATATAATCCGACAGATTGGCGACTTTTTATAGACAGCTCAAAGCAGAGTCTTAAAGCTGTGCTATTATATCGAACGAATAAGAAGCCATGTGTTCCAATTGCATATTCCACAGATACAAAGGAAACGTATGAAAAAATGGATCGTATCCTAGCTTCAGTGATATATGATGAGCATAAGTGGCGGATTTGCTGCGACCTGAAGGTCGTAGCAATGCTCACCAGATTGCAAAATGGCTACACTAAATTTATGTGCTTCTTATGCAATTGGGATTCTCGATATAAAGGCAATCAATACCAAAATCATTCATGGAAAAGTAGAGGAAATCACAAAGTGGGAGAAATGAATATAATTCAGAAAGCACAAGTGCCACGTGAGAGCATACTGCTGCCATTTCTTCACGTTAAGCTTGGTGTTGTTAAAAACTTCATCAAGGCCCTTCTAAGAAATAAGGACAATCCCCAACATGCGCTCGATATTTTAGAACTCTTAAAAGACAATATTTTCAAACACAAAATCAGCATTGATAAATTGAAAATTCAATTCAACTTCCCATATGTTATATAACGAAAAATTAACAAATTCGCCAATTTTTATAGGCGTTCTCAATGGGCCGGACATCCGTAAGCTCATGAAAGATAAGCGCTTCGATGACATTTTGATTGACGTCAAAAAGGCTGCTTGGTTCTCAATAAAAGAAGTGGTAGCTGGTTTCCTTGGAAATCATCGGTCTCAAAACTTCGAACAATGTATTCATAACATGTTGGAAGCGTTTGAAACAATTGGTGTTAATATGTCATTAAAAATCCACTACTTGCATCATCACTTGGAGTACTTCAGTAATCAGCTTCCATCGGAATCAGATGAGCAAGGGGAACGCTTTCACCAAACGGCGTTGCCATTTGAACTAAGGTAATAAGATCTGTTTTAACACACTCATTTATATATTAAGACATTATTTTAATAACTGGCTGTTTACATTCAGATATCGAGGAAAAGGATCCCCAGACGTTGTTATGGCAGAAATATGCTGGCGCTCGAAAAACTTGTTTCAAGAAACTGAAGACGATAGCATGAAAGTGGAGGATAGAGAAGGAGAAATCCAGAGTGATATTGAAGACTCATTTTTTGAACTCTATCAAAACTCTGACGATGATGATTCCATTACTGAATCTTTGTAATACCTTGCTGGTTAAGGCGATTTATCCCACCAAATACACATTTTAAATACACATTATCATTTATAACTTAAGTGTTTTTCAAATAAAACCCATTATTACCAAATTATAATAGGATTAAAATTTTGCTTAGTTTAGGAGTTATAGTCGAAAACTGGCGAAAAGAGCCCTAAAAATCGGGATTTTTCAAAACAAAAATGATCTTTATGAGCATTTTAATTAGTGCAGATACGTTCGGATCATATAAGTATGTTGAAGAGAGTTTTTCAGCTTTCTTTTAGCTACAAATAATCCCCAAACAGTCGATTAAAATTTTGCTTAGTTTAAGAGTTATAGTCGAAAACTGGCGAAAAGAGAACTAAAAATCGAGATTTTTCACTACAAAAATGATCTTTATGAGCATTTTAATTAGTGCAAACACGTTCAGATCCCATAAGTATGTTTGTAAAAGTTGTTAAGCTTCTTACCGGCAACAATTTTTTCAAAGATAGTATAGGAAAAATTTGGATTCCCCTCAAGCTATACCCAAAAAAGTAAAAAATTTAGATTTTTTTGGGTACTTTTTTTTTTTTTTACAAATATTATTGAATTTTTTTTTTAATGAGTATTTTTTGTTTTTATTTGTGTTCACTAGACCATTAGGTACAACTTTTCCAAAGATAGTTAACCGATATCTCTAACTCTTACGGAGCTGTTGAACAAAATCTGATGCTACCACTTTTGGCCAAAATCACCAAGGCTCGCGATGTTTAGGGCTCCATAAAATCAAAACGCCTGCTAATATCGCGAAACGCAGCTAGGGTTTTACTCACCTTTGGTCATACCATCAAACCTATACAGTGCCATCCCATTATTTTTCCAAAACTTGATTTTTGTCGCACAGTGTAATTAGTCTATGCCACTGCTTTGAAAAAGCTATCATATTGTATTTCATTTAAAATAAAAAAAAATTAAAAATGGAATCAAGGAAGCGGAAGGCAAAAAGGAAACAGGAGAATAAAGCGCTTTCACAAATAAACAAAAATACACAGGAAAGGAAAGAAACTCCACCGCAACCACCATCTGGCTTTATGCCAATATTGACGGTTACGCAGAATAATGGTTCACAAGATCAGTGTATTGAAAGTGCTTCGGAGAATACCGAAGACGAACAGCAGATGTCGACGCAACAATTAATGCAAGCTAATATAGGTGAATTAATTTGCTTCAGAAACCTCTACAGACAATTTCGGATATACAATATTTTCACCGTTATCGAAGGAACTTTTAAAAAAAGTCAATAAGGTTTTATGCAATCAAGATGCTATTAATAAACGAATCGAAGCGATTGAGGAATCCCTTTCATATCGTGATGAAAGTATGGGAGGAGTAAAAGAGGATAGTCTGTTGGATAACGACCCAGTGCTTTCAACGGAGAGCGAGTTCGATGAATTCGAGGAGAAATTAGGCGACGCAAATATTTTTGCATCTACTGTGAGTATTTTAAATCTTAAAAAAAGACTTTAATAAAACTTTACGTATTGATCTTCAAAATAGGTTTCGTTTATGATAACGGTAGGAGGAGCAAATTACAAAGTGCTAAGTTGCAATATGTTAAAGCGATTTTTGTCCGACAATCTCTACATTTTAATATGGCGGGAAAAAATAGAAAAGGAGAACCCTTCAAAAGACGATTTGCGGAGACGCGTTTGCTCAAAGCAATAAAAAGTTAGCAAATAACTATACCATATTCTGATGTTTAATAACACTGTGGTAGTCGAAAAAATGTTCATCGTGCAAACCGGCGCAGTCGGGTCCGGCTCGGTCCCCCGAGTACATCAGTACCAAGCACTAGTCTAGGTTAGCTCGAGTTTGCGAAATATTCAACATTTTTTGCCAACATTTCACTGTTAATTTTTCAGTTATATTTTTTCAATTTTAAAGGCTTTGGACGCTCTTTTAAAGTTTGTTAACTAAGCCAGACTGAAACACAAGTATCATTTAACTCAATTAATTCAATTTACTCAATCAAAGGCACGTTCTATTGGTCTTTTTTTTTTAAATTTTACGAATTTCCTAACATTACCCTAAATGTATGCTATAAATTATATTAAAGTCGAAATATTGAAATGTTAAAATCATAAAATTAAATGTTCCTGATTTCGTTTGATTTCTGTAAAATTTTGAAAAGCATACTTTTGTGATGACAAATGAAATTTTTGCCAAAAATGGCCTTAGATGTTGCATTTGATTGGTGTTTTTAGACTGCAATTGTATTATATGTGTATCTACAATAAATTAATGTGAGAATATTGCCTGTAGCCATTATAATTGAAAAGATACGATTTAAAATTCGATAGTGCTAAAGGTGGCCGATAATGGTGAATATTTTGCAATCTAGAGCCAACTTCTACTATCGGCTATTACCGTTGTACTCTGGGGTGTCAGCCCGACCCGAATGCACCAATTTGCATGATGAACAATGTTTTCTTCTCGATGAACAAGCGCTTCGTCTTTGAAACTACACAGTTCGATTGCATTGCTTTTTTCACAATGTTGCCATTTTAATTGTTTGGCTTTCCTGACATATCGATTCCTAAAAAAGGATGCATTTGTTATAGTATAGCGTAGAATAAGTAAAAATATAGAAGGAGCGTCTGAACGATTGCTTCGTTGCGCATAATAGGCGCGGGCGGTAAGGAAGAGGTGGAAGAAACGATTTTCTCTCTCATTCTTAATCCTATTGACGCTCACAGCAGAACCCGCTCAAAACATATTTGCATGGTATGAGCGAAAATAATATATATTTTGACTTTAAAGTCCTATAACTTTTGATACACCGCTCCGATTTTCATAAAATAAAAACTATAAGAAAATTTGAATAATTTGGAAAATCTTATTCGCTTACTCTATATAGCTATCTACAAAAGGAAAAAAGTTCGTAACTGACAGAAAATTTCAAGTCTTCATAAACCTACAATTTCTATTAATTCTCTTCACATTCATAGCTGTAAGCACCCAGCCGGAATTTTTCTCATAAATGACCAATTAATTATTTTTTCCACCAAGGATATGAAGGGGAAAATTTGAGTACTTCTCAATTGCAATGGCATTGCCATCGCAAATCCAATGGCACTGTCATCGATAGAGGTATCGATACGACGGAGTAGATCTACTCCACTTTCGATGACCAACTCGTGATATATGCTCTTATGACTGCCAATGCTGCTTGTGTGTTAAATTCATTAGAAAGTTGGTGTGTAATCGGGAGGAGTCGCGGCTCTATGTCCTGCTGAAATCATTGATTGTTTCACCGGGACATTTCCGGCTGGGGTGTCACCGAGTACACACATACTCTGCTTACAGCTATGAATGTGAAGAGAATTAATAGAAATTGTAGGTTTATGAAGACTTGAAATTTTCTGTCAGTTACGAACTTTTTTCCTTTTGTAGATAGCTATATAGAGTAAGCGTATAAGATTTTCAAAATTTTTCAAATTTTCTTATAGTTTTTATTTTATGAAAATCGGAGCGGCGTATCAAAAGTTATAGGACTTTAAAGTCAAAATATAGATTATTTTCGCTCATACCATGCAAATATGAGCGGGTTCTGCTGTGGGCATTAATAGTGGAAACAATGAGAGCGGGCTCCACGTGAGGAACCCGCCATACAATTTTCGCTTTGTATGAGACGCTCCTTCTATATTATTACTTATTCTATGGGTATAGTTAACCATTGTGCTTTATTTTGAAAATTAATGCAAAACCATATTTACAAAACAGAACTTCATTTACCTTCAAACAAATATACCATTGAATGGTGTAACGGCCTTTTTTTGCTGGAGTAGGCTCAGTTTTTTTCAGAATCGTGTAATTATGCGGGATTTAAACCAATATTTAACTAAATATAGTGCAGCAAAAAGCAAAAATTTTCAGTTGCCCTTCGAATGAGGGTTCACCAAGTTTGTGCGATTCAGACGACAACTCAAATTCTTCAGAGCTTATCTTGGTGCTGTTGCAGAAAATACACTTTGAGTGTCATGTTTGCGCCAATTTTCTCGAACAAATCATAAGCTTTATACATTTGTTTTAAAAGTGGTTTTGTAAAGTATCAAGTTTTCATTGGCATGTTAAAACGTTACAGTTCTGAAATGTTTTGTTTTTGTGTGAGAAATACTCACTTCGCTGCTGATAAAAAAAAGTAAAATAATGGAGTCTTGCTACAGCAAAAAAACAAATTTTGTTATTCGTGTGGCAGATTTACTTCTGTTAAGAACAGAAGGAAGATCTCGACGGAGACTGCAATTTTGTACGAGCAATATTTTCACATTCCAGTTATTGGAAATGTTCCTTGGGTGCCTAAATACGCTTGCAGATCATGTACCATGCGACTTCATGATTGGAAGAATGGGCGAATTCTGAGCATGCCATTTGGTGTTCCAATGATTTGGTCCGAGCCAAACAGCCATGCCGAATGCTACGTATGTGCAAACGATGTCAATGGAATAAACCAAAAAAAAGGCCGCAAGTTATATTTATAAAAGTGTTCCAGCTGCACAAACCCCGATTCCACATTTCGATGCAGTTCCTATACCGCAAAAGCTAAGTACAACATCAGGATACACGCCCTTATCATTTCAAACACTACCGGAATCAAGTGAGACGATGTACACGCCCACAAATTTCACTACTCCGTGCAATCATAAAGAAATATCGCAGCGAGGACTTAACGCTATGGCACGACAACTTAAGTTGTCACAAACAAAAATGACTGTTCTGGCCCAGCATTTAAAATCTGCAAATGTCTTGGCACCAGATGTGAAAATTTACGGTGCTCGTGGTCGTCAGCGAGATTTATTGCAATATTTTACAATAAATGAAAACAATTCATTTGCGTTTTGCAATGATATTGGTGGGTTGATGTTGGCAATGAACTATGAGTACAATGCAGAGGAGTGGCGGCTTTTTATCGTTGGGTCAAAAAGCAGCCTGAAAGCGGTGTACTGTACTACGACAATTCAAAAAATCCAGTACCTGTTGCACTTTCGGTGAACACGAAGGAGTCGTACAAGTCCATAAAAGATATTTTGAGTTCTGTTCAATATAATGAACACAAGTGGAAGATTTGTGCAGATTTGAAGGTGGTTGCACTGGTTTCTGGCCTGCAAACAGGCTACACAAAAAATATGTGCTACTTGTGTACGTGGGACTCGCGGTACAAGGAAAGCTCTCAATATCAAAAACGAGATTGGTCACCACGCATAGAGCATAAAATTGGTCAGAACAATGTACGTCAAATTGAACTGGTTCCAATGGAAAGGATCCTCCTACCCCTATTGCATATTAAACTGGGAGTTGTGAAAAACTTCATCAAAGCTCTTGTTGCACGAGGAAACGAAAGGGCTTTTGATCAGTTAACATACCGTTTTCCTCGCTTGAGCAAAGCCAAAATAAAACAAGGTACATATTTCTTGCAAAATTTTTTGATTCGCGCTTGATTTCCCTAATTTCTCCACTTTATTCGTTCAGGCAAGTTAAATGGTCCAGATATTAGGAAATTGATGAAGGACAATGATTTTGACATCACTCTCGACATTGATGAAGAAATTGCTTGGAAGCATGTTAAAGGCGTCATAGAAAATGTGCTTGGAGCTCATAGGGCCGTTAATTGGCGGCATTACGTAGACATGATGCTCCAATCGTTTGAGAAAATAAACGTTAACATGTCGTTGAAAGTACATTTCTTGCAACATCACCAAGCTGAGTTTTAACTCCAGTTGCCTTCTGAGTCAGACGAACATGGTGAGCGGTTCCACCAAATATCTGCCCAGTTGGAGCACTGGTACAGTGGCAAAAAGCTGGATTCTCTCTTAGCAGACATTTGCTGGAATCTTCAAACGGAACAAAATTACTAGCGAAAACAAAAAAAAAACATCTGGGTCGACCACAATACCATAGCCGTAACAAAGCAACAAAGACTGATCCATGAACTCGCAGCAGCACATATGCGTAACGATAACACCGATACGTAGGGGTCGTGGAAGTGGACACATAAGGGAAAGTTCCTGATTGCCTCTAACTTGGTAGAGGCCAGTCCGATCCTTGTGCTGTCTGCTTCAAGTCGATTCTCACCTCCAAGTGGTGGCCCTGGATAGCCTGTGGTCTATCTAGGTGTAGGTGGTGACGGCCCGGAAATGAGCATGGACAACGATTTCGAGCGTTACTGCCTGTGGGTTGCGAGTCCCAGACCCTCCGCCAACACGTAAGGGAACTGAGGATCGTCCCAGAGGATGACAAGAGGCGGTCGACCCAATAGCCTATGAGCCACCCAATTGAATTTTTTCGCGAATACTATGAGCTTACATCTATTTACTGCCGAAACTAGAATGATTTATTAAATTTTGTGAATAAGAGCTAAATCACTAAAAATTCTAATTCACAAATAATACAATTGCTGTCTACCAGAAATTTATGAATTGAATATTTGTCACTCGAACGCAAATGGCGTAAAGCAACATACAAATGAACTAGCTATATTTCTACAGTGCCATAATATCGATATAATGCTCATCTCAGAGACTCATCTGGCCATCAAAACAAACTTTAAACTCAATGGATATATATTTTATAACACCAATCACCCTGATGGGAAAGCGCATGGTGGAACGGGTATCTTAAAAAAAACCGTATAATGCGCCATTTGGAAGACCTTCTAAACAACTGCAAGCAACATTCATCTGTGTTGAAGAATCACACGAGAAAGCCATTCTCTCCGCTGTTTATTGCCCCCCTAAGTTTTCGATTCGTACAGAAATGTTTCTTCAATTCTCTAATACATTAGGCGACCGATTTCTGGTGGCTGGCGATTTCAACGCAGAACACACCTTGTGGGGATCTCGATTGATAACATCAGGAGGAAGGCAGCTTCGAATTTGTCTCCTGCGGGTAACCAATTTACAGGTAAGTATTTCCTAACATTACCCTAAATGTATGCTATAAATTATATTAAAGTCGAAATATTCAAATGTTAAAATCATAAAATTAAATGTTCCTGATTTCGTTTGATTTCTGTAAAATTTTGAAAAGCATACTTTTGTGATGACAAATGAAATTTTTGCCAAAAATGGCCTAAGATGTTGCATTTGATTGGTGTTTTTAGACTGTAATTGTATTATATGTGTATCTACAATAAATTAATGTGAGAATATTGCCTGTAGCCATTATAATTGAAAAGATACGATTTAAAATTCGATAGTGCTAAAGGTGGCCGATAATGGTGAATATTTTGCAATCTAGAGCCAACTTCTACTATCGGCTATTACCGTTGTACTCTGGGGTGTCAGCCCGACCCGAATGCACCAATTTGCATGATGAACAATGTTTTCTTCTCGATGAACAAGCGCTTCGTCTTTGAAACTACACAGTTCGATTGCAATGCTTTTTTCACAATGTTGCCATTTTAATTGTTTGGCTTTCCTGACATATCGATTCCTAAAAAAGGATGCATTTGTTATGGTATAGTTAACCATTGTGCTTTATTTTGAAAATTAATGCAAAACCATATTTACAAAACCGAACTTCATTTACCTTCAAACAAATATACCATTGAACGGTGTAACGGCCTTTTTTTGCTGGAGTAGGCTCAGTTTTTTTCAGAATCGTGTAATTATGCGGGATTTAAACCAATATTTAACTAAATATAGTGCAGCAAAAAGCAAAAATTTTCCGTTGCCCTTCTAATGAGGGTTCACCAAGTTTGTGCGATTCAGACGACAACTCAAATTCTTCAGAGCTTATCTTGGTGCTGTTGCAGAAAATACACTTTGAGTGTCATGTTTGCGCCAATTTTCTCGAAAAAATCATAAGCTTTATACATTTGTTTTAAAAGTGGTTTTGTAAAGTATCAAGTTTTCATTGGCATGTTAAAACGTTACAGTTCTGAAATGTTTTGTTTTTGTGTGAGAAATACTCACTTCGCTGCTGATAAAAAAAAGTAAAATAATGGAGTCTTGCTACAGCAAAATAAACAAATTTTGTTATTCGTGTGGCAGATTTACTTCTGTTAAGAACAGAAGGAAGATCTCGACGGAGACTGCAATTTTGTACGAGCAATATTTTCACATTCCAGTTATTGGAAATGTTCCTTGGGTGCCTAAATACGCTTGCAGATCATGTACCATGCGACTTCATGATTGGAAGAATGGGCGAATTCTGAGCATGCCATTTGGTGTTCCAATGATTTGGTCCGAGCCAAACAGCCATGCCGAATGCTACGTATGTGCAAACGATGTCAATGGAATAAACCAAAAAAAAGGCCGCAAGTTATATTTATAAAAGTGTTCCAGCTGCACAAACCCCGATTCCACATTTCGATGCAGTTCCTATACCGCAAAAGCTAAGTACAACATCAGGATACACGCCATTATCATTTCAAACACTACCGGAATCAAGTGAGACGATGTACACGCCCACAAATTTCACTACTCCGTGCAATCATAAAGAAATATCGCAGCGAGGACTTAACGCTATGGCACGACAACTTAAGTTGTCACAAAGAAAAATGATTGTTCTGGCCCAGCATTTAAAATCTGCAAATGTCTTGGCACCAGATGTGAAAATTTACGGTGCTCGTGGTCGTCAGCGAGATTTATTGCAATATTTTACAATAAATGAAAACAATTCATTTGCGTTTTGCAATGATATTGGTGGGTTGATGTTGGCAATGAACTATGAGTACAATGCAGAGGAGTGGCGGCTTTTTATCGTTGGGTCAAAAAGCAGCCTGAAAGCGGTGCTACTGTACTACGACAATTCAAAAAATCCAGTACCTGTTGCACTTTCGGTGAACACGAAGGAGTCGTACAAGTCCATAAAAGATATTTTGAGTTCTGTTCAATATAATGAACACAAGTGGAAGATTTGTGCAGATTTGAAGGTGGTTGCACTGGTTTCTGGCCTGCAAACAGGCTACACAAAAAATATGTGCTACTTGTGTACGTGGGACTCGCGGTACAAAGAAAGCTCTCAATATCAAAAACGAGATTGGTCACCACGCATAGAGCATAAAATTGGTCAGAACAATGTACGTCAAATTGAACTGGTTCCAATGGAAAGGATCCTCCTACCCCTATTGCATATTAAACTGGGAGTTGTGAAAAACTTCATCAAAGCTCTTGTTGCACGAGGAAACGAAAGGGCTTTTGATCAGTTAACATACCGTTTTCCTCGCTTGAGCAAAGCCAAAATAAAACAAGGTACATATTTCTTGCAAAATTTTTTGATTCGCGCTTGATTTCCCTAATTTCTCCACTTTATTCGTTCAGGCAAGTTAAATGGTCCAGATATTAGGAAATTGATGAAGGACAATGATTTTGACATCACTCTCGACATTGATGAAGAAATTGCTTGGAAGCATGTTAAAGGCGTCATAGAAAATGTGCTTGGAGCTCATAGGGCCGTTAATTGGCGGCATTACGTAGACATGATGCTCCAATCGTTTGAGAAAATAAACGTTAACATGTCGTTGAAAGTACATTTCTTGCAACATCACCAAGCTGAGTTTTAACTCCAGTTGCCTTCTGAGTCAGACGAACATGGTGAGCGGTTCCACCAAATATCTGCCCAGTTGGAGCACTGGTACAGTGGCAAAAAGCTGGATTCTCTCTTAGCAGATATTTGCTGGAATCTTCAAACGGAATAAAATTACTAGCGAAAACAAAAAAAAAACATCTGGGTCGACCACAATACCATAGCCGTAACAAAGCAACAAAGACTGATCCATGAGCTCGCAGCAGCACATATGCGTAACGATAACACCGATACGTAGGGGTCGTGGAAGTGGACACATAAGGGAAAGTTCCTGATTGCCTCTAACTTGGTAGAGGCCAGTCCGATCCTTGTGCTGTCTGCTTCAAGTCGATTCTCACCTCCAAGTGGTGGCCCTGGATAGCCTGTGGTCTATCTAGACCAAAGGTGAACCAACGAGAACGGCGAAATGGTAGCGGACTGCTGTAGGTGGTGACGGCCCGGAAATGAGCATGGACAACGATTTCGAGCGTTACTGCCTGTGGGTTGCGAGTCCCAGACCCTCCGCCAACACGTAAGGGAACTGAGGATCGTCCCAGAGGATGACAAGAGGCGGTCGACCCAATAGCCTATGAGCCACCCAATTGAATTTTTTCGCGAATACTATGAGCTTACATCTATTTACTGCCGAAACTAGAATGATTTATTAAATTTTGTGAATAAGAGCTAAATCACTAAAAATTCTAATTCACAAATAATACAATTGCTGTCTACCAGAAATTTATGAATTGAATATTTGTCACTCGAACGCAAATGGCGTAAAGCAACATAAAAATGAACTAGCTATATTTCTACAGTGCCATAATATCGATATAATGCTCATCTCAGAGACTCATCTGGCCATCAAAACAAACTTTAAACTCAATGGATATATATTTTATAACACCAATCACCCTGATGGGAAAGCGCATGGTGGAACGGGTATCTTAAAAAAAACCGTATAATGCGCCATTTAGAAGACCTTCTAAACACCTGCAAGCAACATTCATCTGTGTTGAAGAATCATACGAGAAAGCCATTCTCTCCGCTGTTTATTGCCCCCCTAAGTTTTCGATTCGTACAGAAATGTTTCTTCAATTCTCTAATACATTAGGCGACCGATTTCTGGTGGCTGGCGATTTCAACGCAGAACACACCTTGTGGGGATCTCGATTGATAACATCAGGAGGAAGGCAGCTTCGAATTTGTCTCCTGCGGGTAACCAATTTACAGGTAAGTATTTCCTAACATTACCCTAAATGTATGCTATAAATTATATTAAAGTCGAAATATTCAAATGTTAAAATCATAAAATTAAATGTTCCTGATTTCGTTTGATTTCTGTAAAATTTTGAAAAGCATACTTTTGTGATGACAAATGAAATTTTTGCCAAAAATGGCCTTAGATGTTGCATTTGATTGGTGTTTTTAGACTGAAATTGTATTATATGTGTATCTACAATAAATTAATGTGAGAATATTGCCTGTAGCCATTATAATTGAAAAGATGCGATTTAAAATTCGATAGTGCTAAAGGTGGCCGATAATGGTGAATATTTTGCAATCTAGAGCCAACTTCTACTATCGGCTATTACCGTTGTACTCTGGGGTGTCAGCCCGACCCGAATGCACCAATTTGCATGATGAACAATGTTTTCTTCTCGATGAACAAGCGCTTCGTCTTTGAAACTACACAGTTCGATTGCAATGCTTTTTTCACAATGTTGCCATTTTAATTGTTTGGCTTTCCTGCCATATCGATTCCTAAAAAAGGATGCATTTGTTATGGTATAGTTAACCATTGTGCTTTATTTTTAAAATTAATGCAAAACCATATTTACAAAACAGAACTTCATTTACCTTCAAACAAATATACCATTGAACGGTGTAACGGCCTTTTTTTGCTGGAGTAGGCTCAGTTTTTTTCAGAATCGTGTAATTATGCGGGATTTAAACCAATATTTAACTAAATATAGTGCAGCAAAAAGCAAAAATTTTCCGTTGCCCTTCGAATGAGGGTTCACCAAGTTTGTGCGATTCAGACGACAACTCAAATTCTTCAGAGCTTATCTGGTGCTGTTGCAGAAAATACACTTTGAGTGTCATGTTTGCGCCAATTTTCTCGAAAAAATCATAAGCCTTATACATTTGTTTTAAAAGTGGTTTTGTAAAGTATCAAGTTTTCATTGGCATGTTAAAACGTTACAGTTCTGAAATGTTTTGTTTTTGTGTGAGAAATACTCACTTCGCTGCTGATAAAAAAAAGTAAAATAATGGAGTCTTGCTACAGCAAAAAAACAAATTTTGTTATTCGTGTGGCAGATTTACTTCTGTTAAGAACAGAAGGAAGATCTCGACGGAGACTGCAATTTTGTACGAGCAATATTTTCACATTCCAGTTATTGGAAATGTTCCTTGGGTGCCTAAATACGCTTGCAGATCATGTACCATGCGACTTCATGATTGGAAGAATGGGCGAATTCTGAGCATGCCATTTGGTGTTCCAATGATTTGGTCCGAGCCAAACAGCCATGCCGAATGCTACGTATGTGCAAACGATGTCAATGGAATAAACCAAAAAAAAGGCCGCAAGTTATATTTATAAAAGTGTTCCAGCTGCACAAACCCCGATTCCACATTTCGATGCAGTTCCTATACCGCAAAAGCTAAGTACAACATCAGGATACACGCCATTATCATTTCAAACACTACCGGAATCAAGTGAGACGATGTACACGCCCACAAATTTCACTACTCCGTGCAATCATAAAGAAATATCGCAGCGAGGACTTAACGCTATGGCACGACAACTTAAGTTGTCACAAACAAAAATGACTGTTCTGGCCCAACATTTAAAATCTGCAAATGTCTTGGCACCAGATGTGAAAATTTACGGTGCTCGTGGTCGTCAGCGAGATTTATTGCAATATTTTACAATAAATGAAAACAATTCATTTGCGTTTTGCAATGATATTGGTGGGTTGATGTTGGCAATGAACTATGAGTACAATGCAGAGGAGTGGCGGCTTTTTATCGTTGGGTCAAAAAGCAGCCTGAAAGCGGTGTACTGTACTACGACAATTCAAAAAATCCAGTACCTGTTGCACTTTCGGTGAACACGAAGGAGTCGTACAAGTCCATAAAAGATATTTTGAGTTCTGTTCAATATAATGAACACAAGTGGAAGATTTGTGCAGATTTGAAGGTGGTTGCACTGGTTTCTGGCCTGCAAACAGGCTACACAAAAAATATGTGCTACTTGTGTACGTGGGACTCGCGGTACAAGGAAAGCTCTCAATATCAAAAACGAGATTGGTCACCACGCATAGAGCATAAAATTGGTCAGAACAATGTACGTCAAATTGAACTGGTTCCAATGGAAAGGATCCTCCTACCCCTATTGCATATTAAACTGGGAGTTGTGAAAAACTTCATCAAAGCTCTTGTTGCACGAGGAAACGAAAGGGCTTTTGATCAGTTAACATACCGTTTTCCTCGCTTGAGCAAAGCCAAAATAAAACAAGGTACATATTTCTTGCAAAATTTTTTGATTCGCGCTTGATTTCCCTAATTTCTCCACTTTATTCGTTCAGGCAAGTTAAATGGTCCAGATATTAGGAAATTGATGAAGAACAATGATTTTGACATCACTCTCGACATTGATGAAGAAATTGCTTGGAAGCATGTTAAAGGCGTCATAGAAAATGTGCTTGGAGCTCATAGGGCCGTTAATTGGCGGCATTACGTAGACATGATGCTCCAATCGTTTGAGAAAATAAACGTTAACATGTCGTTGAAAGTACATTTCTTGCAACATCACCAAGCTGAGTTTTAACTCCGGTTGCCTTCTGAGTCAGACGAACATGGTGAGCGGTTCCACCAAATATCTGCCCAGTTGGAGCACTGGTACAGTGGCAAAAAGCTGGATTCTCTCTTAGCAGATATTTGCTGGAATCTTCAAACGGAATAAAATTACTAGCGAAAACAAAAAAAAAAAATCTGGGTCGACCACAATACCATAGCCGTAACAAAGCAACAAAGACTGATCCATGAGCTCGCAGCAGCACATATGCGTAACGATAACACCGATACGTAGGGGTCGTGGAAGTGGACACATAAGGGAAAGTTCCTGATTGCCTCTAACTTGGTAGAGGCCAGTCCGATCCTTGTGCTGTCTGCTTCAAGTCGATTCTCACCTCCAAGTGGTGGCCCTGGATAGCCTGTGGTCTATCTAGACCAAAGGTGAACCAACGAGAACGGCGAAATGGTAGCGGACTGCTGTAGGTGGTGACGGCCCGGAAATGAGCATGGACAACGATTTCGAGCGTTACTGCCTGTGGGTTGCGAGTCCCAGACCCTCCGCCAACACGTAAGGGAACTGAGGATCGTCCCAGAGGATGACAAGAGGCGGTCGACCCAATAGCCTATGAGCCACCCAATTGAATTTTTTCGCGAATACTATGAGCTTACATCTATTTACTGCCGAAACTAGAATGATTTATTAAATTTTGTGAATAAGAGCTAAATCACTAAAAATTCTAATTCACAAATAATACAATTGCTGTCTACCAGAAATTTATGAATTGAATATTTGTCACTCGAACGCAAATGGCGTAAAGCAACATAAAAATGAACTAGCTATATTTCTACAGTGCCATAATATCGATATAATGCTCATCTCAGAGACTCATCTGGCCATCAAAACAAACTTTAAACTCAATGGATATATATTTTATAATACCAATCACCCTGATGGGAAAGCGCATGGTGGAACGGGTATCTTAAAAAAAACCGTATAATGCGCCATTTAGAAGACCTTCTAAACAACTGCAAGCAACATTCATCTGTGTTGAAGAATCACACGAGAAAGCCATTCTCTCCGCTGTTTATTGCCCCCCTAAGTTTTCGATTCGTACAGAAATGTTTCTTCAATTCTCTAATACATTAGGCGACCGATTTCTGGTGGCTGGCGATTTCAACGCAGAACACACCTTGTGGGGATCTCGATTGATAACATCAGGAGGAAGGCAGCTTCGAATTTGTCTCCTGCGGGTAACCAATTTACAGGTAAGTATTTCCTAACATTACCCTAAATGTATGCTATAAATTATATTAAAGTCGAAATATTCAAATGTTAAAACCATAAAATTAAATGTTCCTGATTTCGTTTGATTTCTGTAAAATTTTGAAAAGCATACTTTTGTGATGACAAATGAAATTTTTTGCCAAAAATGGCCTTAGATGTTGCATTTGATTGGTGTTTTTAGACTGCAATTGTATTATATGTGTATCTACAATAAATTAATGTGAGAATATTGCCTGTAGCCATTATAATTGAAAAGATACGATTTAAAATTCGATAGTGCTAAAGGTGGCCGATAATGGTGAATATTTTGCAATCTAGAGCCAACTTCTACTATCGGCTATTACCGTTGTACTCTGGGGTGTCAGCCCGACCCGAATGCACCAATTTGCATGATGAACAATGTTTTCTTCTCGATGAACAAGCGCTTCGTCTTTGAAACTACACAGTTCGATTGCAATGCTTTTTTCACAATGTTGCCATTTTAATTGTTTGGCTTTCCTGCCATATCGATTCCTAAAAAAGGATGCATTTGTTATGGTATAGTTAACCATTGTGCTTTATTTTGAAAATTAATGCAAAACCATATTTACAAAACAGAACTTCATTTACCTTCAAACAAATATACCATTGAACGGTGTAACGGCCTTTTTTTGCTGGAGTAGGCTCAGTTTTTTTCAGAATCGTGTAATTATGCGGGATTTAAACCAATATTTAACTAAATATAGTGCAGCAAAAAGCAAAAATTTTCCGTTGCCCTTCGAATGAGGGTTCACCAAGCTTGTGCGATTCAGACGACAACTCAAATTCTTCAGAGCTTATCTTGGTGCTGCTGCAGAAAATACACTTTGAGTGTCATGTTTGCGCCAATTTTCTCGAAAAAATCATAAGCTTTATACATTTGTTTTAAAAGTGGTTTTGTAAAGTATCAAGTTTTCATTGGCATGTTAAAACGTTACAGTTCTGAAATGTTTTGTTTTTGTGTGAGAAATACTCACTTCGCTGCTGATAAAAAAAAGTAAAATAATGGAGTCTTGCTACAGCAAAAAAACAAATTTTGTTATTCGTGTGGCAGATTTACTTCTGTTAAGAACAGAAGGAAGATCTCGACGGAGACTGCAATTTTGTACGAGCAATATTTTCACATTCCAGTTATTGGAAATGTTCCTTGGGTGCCTAAATACGCTTGCAGATCATGTACCATGCGACTTCATGATTGGAAGAATGGGCGAATTCTGAGCATGCCATTTGGTGTTCCAATGATTTGGTCCGAGCCAAACAGCCATGCCGAATGCTACGTATGTGCAAACGATGTCAATGGAATAAACCAAAAAAAAGGCCGCAAGTTATATTTATAAAAGTGTTCCAGCTGCACAAACCCCGATTCCACATTTCGATGCAGTTCCTATACCGCAAAAGCTAAGTACAACATCAGGATACACGCCCTTATCATTTCAAACACTACCGGAATCAAGTGAGACGATGTACACGCCCACAAATTTCACTACTCCGTGCAATCATAAAGAAATATCGCAGCGAGGACTTAACGCTATGGCACGACAACTTAAGTTGTCACAAACAAAAATGACTGTTCTGGCCCAGCATTTAAAATCTGCAAATGTCTTGGCACCAGATGTGAAAATTTACGGTGCTCGTGGTCGTCAGCGAGATTTATTGCAATATTTTACAATAAATGAAAACAATTCATTTGCGTTTTGCAATGATATTGGTGGGTTGATGTTGGCAATGAACTATGAGTACAATGCAGAGGAGTGGCGGCTTTTTATCGTTGGGTCAAAAAGCAGCCTGAAAGCGGTGCTACTGTACTACGACAATTCAAAAAATCCAGTACCTGTTGCACTTTCGGTGAACACGAAGGAGTCGTACAAGTCCATAAAAGATATTTTGAGTTCTGTTCAATATAATGAACACAAGTGGAAGATTTGTGCAGATTTGAAGGTGGTTGCACTGGTTTCTGGCCTGCAAACAGGCTACACAAAAAATATGTGCTACTTGTGTACGTGGGACTCGCGGTACAAGGAAAGCTCTCAATATCAAAAACGAGATTGGTCACCACGCATAGAGCATAAAATTGGTCAGAACAATGTACGTCAAATTGAACTGGTTCCAATGGAAAGGATCCTCCTACCCCTATTGCATATTAAACTGGGAGTTGTGAAAAACTTCATCAAAGCTCTTGTTGCACGAGGAAACGAAAGGGCTTTTGATCAGTTAACATACCGTTTTCCTCGCTTGAGCAAAGCCAAAATAAAACAAGGTACATATTTCTTGCAAAATTTTTTGATTCGCGCTTGATTTCCCTAATTTCTCCACTTTATTCGTTCAGGCAAGTTAAATGGTCCAGATATTAGGAAATTGATGAAGGACAATGATTTTGACATCACTCTCGACATTGATGAAGAAATTGCTTGGAAGCATGTTAAAGGCGTCATAGAAAATGTGCTTGGAGCTCATAGGGCCGTTAATTGGCGGCATTACGTAGACATGATGCTCCAATCGTTTGAGAAAATAAACGTTAACATGTCGTTGAAAGTACATTTCTTGCAACATCACCAAGCTGAGTTTTAACTCCAGTTGCCTTCTGAGTCAGACGAACATGGTGAGCGGTTCCACCAAATATCTGCCCAGTTGGAGCACTGGTACAGTGGCAAAAAGCTGGATTCTCTCTTAGCAGACATTTGCTGGAATCTTCAAACGGAACAAAATTACTAGCGAAAACAAAAAAAAAACATCTGGGTCGACCACAATACCATAGCCGTAACAAAGCAACAAAGACTGATCCATGAACTCGCAGCAGCACATATGCGTAACGATAACACCGATACGTAGGGGTCGTGGAAGTGGACACATAAGGGAAAGTTCCTGATTGCCTCTAACTTGGTAGAGGCCAGTCCGATCCTTGTGCTGTCTGCTTCAAGTCGATTCTCACCTCCAAGTGGTGGCCCTGGATAGCCTGTGGTCTATCTAGGTGTAGGTGGTGACGGCCCGGAAATGAGCATGGACAACGATTTCGAGCGTTACTGCCTGTGGGTTGCGAGTCCCAGACCCTCCGCCAACACGTAAGGGAACTGAGGATCGTCCCAGAGGATGACAAGAGGCGGTCGACCCAATAGCCTATGAGCCACCCAATTGAATTTTTTCGCGAATACTATGAGCTTACATCTATTTACTGCCGAAACTAGAATGATTTATTAAATTTTGTGAATAAGAGCTAAATCACTAAAAATTCTAATTCACAAATAATACAATTGCTGTCTACCAGAAATTTATGAATTGAATATTTGTCACTCGAACGCAAATGGCGTAAAGCAACATACAAATGAACTAGCTATATTTCTACAGTGCCATAATATCGATATAATGCTCATCTCAGAGACTCATCTGGCCATCAAAACAAACTTTAAACTCAATGGATATATATTTTATAACACCAATCACCCTGATGGGAAAGCGCATGGTGGAACGGGTATCTTAAAAAAAACCGTATAATGCGCCATTTAGAAGACCTTCTAAACACCTGCAAGCAACATTCATCTGTGTTGAAGAATCATACGAGAAAGCCATTCTCTCCGCTGTTTATTGCCCCCTAAGTTTTCGATTCGTACAGAAATGTTTCTTCAATTCTCTAATACATTAGGCGACCGATTTCTGGTGGCTGGCGATTTCAACGCAGAACACACCTTGTGGGGATCTCGATTGATAACATCAGGAGGAAGGCAGCTTCGAATTTGTCTCCTGCGGGTAACCAATTTACAGGTAAGTACCCACTTAATCCGTGCAACACAGCTTAACTCAAAATCACTTATCTACTCGTCCATACAGCCACTTAGAGTAACTTTAATAAAAGCAGCATCCAATGCAACTTTCACTGCCCAAACTACCCATAAAAATCCGAATAAAACAGGTAAATCCATCCAGACACTCGTTAATCGGAAGAGGAAGCTCTGCACGGAATGACAAACGACTCGTTCTCCATTGTCAAAAAAAAAAAACGGCTCAACGATGCCTCACAAATATTTCATAGAGCTATAATAGAAGAAAATGAGCAGTTTTAACAATCTTGCGTGATTTAAAATAAACCTTCTCAATAATCTCGTATTTTTTCTAGAGACTTTAACAAAATATCAGGCTATCAGAATCAGTATATGTGGATTTAACATGACACTCAAAGTGTATTTTCTGCAACAGCTTCAAGATAAGCTCTGAAGAATTTGAGTTGTCGTCTGAATCGCACAAACTTGGTGAACCCTCATTCGAAGGGCAACGGAAAATGTTTGCTTTTTGCTACACTATATTTAGTTAAATATTGGTTTAAATCCCGCATTATTACACGATTCTGAAAAAAACTGAGCCTACTCCAGCAAAAAAAGGCCGTTACACCGTTCAATGGTATATTTGTTTGAAGGTAAATCAAGTTCTGTTTTGTAATAATGGTTTTGCATTAATTTTCAAAATAAAGCACAATGGTTATTTATACCATAACAAATGCATCCTTTTTTAGGAATCGATATGTCAGGAAAGCCAAACAATTAAAATGGCAATATTGTGAAAAAAGCAATGCAATCGAACTGTGTAGTTTCAAAGACGAAGCGCTTGTTCATCGAGAAGAAAACATTGTTCATCATGCAAATTGGTGCGTTCGGGTCGGGCTGACATCCCAGAGTACAACGGTAATAGCCGATAGTAGAAGTTGGCTCTAGATTGCAAAATATTCACCATTTTCGGCCACCTTTAGCACTATCGAATTTTAAATCGTATCTTTTCAATTATAATGGCTACAGGCAATATTCTCACATTAATTTATTGTAGATACACATATAATACAATTGCAGTCTAAAAACACCAATCAAATGCAACATCCGTTACAAAACTACTACAAAAAAGAGTAATATTCAAATGGACTGAACAATGCGAGAAAGCTTTTCAAAATTTATAAATGGCATTAATGTCGCCACCGATTTTGGCATACCCCGATTTTACAAAGCAATTTAGAGTTACTGTAGATGCTTGTGAGTTGGGATGCGGTGCGGTGATAAGCCAAGAAATTGATGGTTTTGACAAACCTATTTCTTACATCTCACGTACTTTTAAAAAGGGATGGAAAAATAAAGCAATCATTGAAAAAGAGTTGCTCGCAATTCATTTTGCGTTAAAAATTTTTCGACCTTATTTGTATGGTCAACAATTTATTGTAAACTCTGACCACAGACCGTTAGTTTATTTATTGAAACTAAAAAATCCTTCTTCGAAGCTAATGAGAATTAAAATGGATTTAGAAGAATTTGATTTCATCATTGAGTATATTAAAGGGCAAGATAACGTAGTGGCGGACGCGCTATCTCATATAAATATCAAAGACTTATTTAATTATTATGAAGAAAATCACGTTCACAAAATTGACATTAAACCGACGATACTTGACAAACGTATTAAAAATTCAAAAACAAAACCAGATAAGTCTCGTGATGTCAACCTAGTTTTAGCATTCACACGATCCATGGCCAGATCACAAAATTCTAGTCCAATACAACATAACCTACCAAAAATTGACGAAACAGAGATCTCTTACAAAAACCAGAATTTAACAAACAATGAGAAAGTTATGAATAATCAAGTCGTAACTGAAAGTTTTACACAGCAAAAATCAAATCCACGCGTGCGAATCACAAATTATAAATTGAACGAAAACGGTATACCAATTTCCATAAAGCTATATGCTTTCCAAAATCATAGAAAGATTTTCAAATTAAAGCTAGGCCTCAACAACGGAAAAGTAACGTTAAAATCACTTCTTTCGAAACTTCAATGTGAAGCCAAGGCTAAAAACATTAAATTAATTGAATGGCCATTGCATGACAGTATATTCAAAATGTGCACTATAACCGAATTTAAAGCAATTGCAAAAGATACTTTAACAGAACTTCAAATAAATCTAGTAAGATCACCAATAGTAATAACGGACAGAATCGAGAAACAAAATATTTTGGAAAAATATCACAATGACGAAATTGTAGGCGGCCATTGTGGGCAAAAGAAATTATATGCCAAGATAAAGGATTATTTTTATTGGAGAAATATGACCCGAGATATTGCGAAATTTGTAAAAACCTGTCATACATGTAATTTATCTAGTCCAGGCAAAAGAACATTAGAGCAGCTTGAAATAACACCAACGCCTTGCAAACCATTCGATCTAGTACAAATTGATACCATTGGTCCTCTGTTAAAATCTGATAATGGGAATCAATATGCTATAACTATTTTGGACGAAATGTCAAAATGGTTGGGAATTATACCAGATCCTATGAAGGAAATTAAAACGGACATGGGAAGGGAATTTCGAAACTCTGTTATATTCGAACTATGTATGTAAATTACGAAAAGTGAACCAAAGTCACTCCACTGCGTATCATCATGAAACTGTTGGAAGTGTCGAAAGGACTCATAGATCATTAAATGAATATTTAAGAAAATTTCTAAATGGTAAACTTAGTCAGTGGGACACTTTCAGTCACTATTTCCAATTTTTTTACAACACTACCACATGAAGCATTTTTGAACAAATACAGTCCCTATGAAATTGTATTTTTAAGGCAAACTACAATGCCATTTGAAATATTACAGGGAAAAATAGAACCATTATACAATGCAGATGATTATGTAAAAGAGTGTAACATAAAAATGAAAACTATTTACAATGGAACTACAAATTTTATAGAACAATCGAAAAAATTAAATAAAATTTACTATGATAAAAAAGCAAATCCGATTAATGTAAATATTGGAGATTTGGTTGAAATTAAAAAAGAACCTTATGATAAATTTAGCTTTATTTATGACGGACCCTTTCAAGTCCAACAAGTAAAAGGCTCAAATGTAATAATTAAATTAGAAAATAATCAACTCTATGAAATTCACAAGAACAGAATAATGAAATATTAATGAAACTTACAACAATATTTTTTTTTAAGGATATAGAAGATGATGAAATATAATTTGCTTTGATTTGAATTGGCTTTTTGTTACGGACCATATTATTAATTTCTACTTTATTATTAGCTATAACATAATTACTATTATTAATTACTACTGTTAAGCTATTCAACATAGGACGTAAGAAATGATTACAAAAAAAATATTATTGAAATTTTCATCTATGAGGGAAGGTGTAACGCCCTTAACGAATACGTCTTACTCATTACATATAAGTGGCATCACTGTTAGTACAGAATAAGAAAAGAAAACGAGAATGAATAAAGAAGTTCCTTTTTAACGATTGAACGTGTCAGATGATCTTTGGTGTTACGTCTGGAAATAGTCATATAAATACACCGTTTTCGTTAACAAGTCTAACTGCAATTGAACCTATCTCTTTGACGATCACAGGCAAATAGATAACATTATTTGGAATTATGTCTATTTTATATCCCGGTTCAACATTTATAGAGAATTCATGTAAGGTGTGCGCCAAGGTACTGTTAACATATGAACCGCCCACAATGTTGCACTCAATACGTACAACATTGTTTTGGGTAATCATTAAACTTGTATCCGATATATGTGTTTCATAAGGTTTAAGTTGACGCTTTGAAAATCCCAAAAGCGATCCAATGCTTCTCTCTCTATCAAAATAAATTATATCTTTTTCAGAGAAGATTTCAGCTACAAGCTTCAGTAATGTATTATTATTGGCCTTTATACTTAAAGTAGCACCAGCTGCTGCTGCTTCTTGATTTTCGTATGCGTCTAAGATATATTTCACAATATCGTCGAACTCATATGACCCGATAGGAAGCTCGATTACATGCTTGCCAATGTGAAAAAGGTAATTTTTTTCATCAATATTCGGTATTGAGTAATATGTATGAAAATCAATCAGTCCACAAACATATTCCTTTTTATTCTCTATGGGAGGAAAATAATTTGCTGTAAGAATTGAGGAATTTCCAGTGAAAGTCAATGTTCTTAACATCTTGAGGGGTTGAGATAGTAAAGTAAACTGAATCAATCAAAGAAATAAAATTTCTTTTTATAAAATTTTTTCATAGTATATCATATTTATTTATCCAAGAGTTGTGACTATCTGAAAACCCCAACCATTTTACATACACTTTATCACCCCGCTTCTTTATAACTTTCTCAACTAAATACATGTGAGGAAAACTTGATTTTTGCAACTCTTGTGTATAGAAAGCACCATTAATTACATTTCCCTGATAGTCTTCTAGAATATAAGTACATGGATTGGTATTTTGATTCTTATTTATCTTGAAGATTTCCGTTGTCCAATTGGGTGTGTAACCTTTCTCAAAAACATGTTTATATTTTCTTATTCGAACGTAATCGTTTACATGAAATTTGGGCTTATTACAGACTTTCAGACGGTTGTAAATCGTTTTTAGAATTGTTGCTGCATTTAAAGAATTCACTTTATCGGGTGAAATTTTTATTGTTCTGTGCACTTTTCCATTGTACTCTTTAGTCAATTTTTGATAATTATCAATCCAATTGTAAGAACCGCGATTTCTGAAGCCCTTCCACATCATATTTTTCAAAGTGCGATTAAATCGTTCAACTATCGATGCTTTCATTACACTATAGGTAGAGTAGTGATTTATTTTGTTTTGTTTCATTAAAAGTTGAAACTCTTTATTGAAGAATTCCTTCCCATCATCTGTTTGCAAATTTTTAGGTTTTCGACCGCATTCAAATACACTTTTCATTGCTTTGGTAACATCAGGAGGTGTTTTCGACTTGAACGCAACGGTCCAGGCATATTTGGAGAAAGTGTCAATGATTGTGAGTAGGTAGCGATACCCTTTGTTGAATGTAGAGTAATTACCCATTTCCACTAAATCAGCTTGCCAAAGATCATCAATATCTTTGGTTATAACAGCTCTTCGTCTAAAATTTCGTCGTGCCTGTCAATGGAGCTCTTCAACTATTTGATATCGACTCATCTTGAAGATGGTATTGTGTGGTTTTGGTTTGGATCTTGAATAATGTTTTGATGAGGAATAATTGAAAACAAAACATTTTTCGTACCTTCTAAACGCTCCTCAACATATTCCATATACACTTTAAACCTCTCATCAATATCGCGTTCAATAGATTTAATTTTTTCACAAACGGTTTCAATTTCTTTATTACGGTGACTTTCATAAGCTTTAATTGAATCCTGAAATTCAGTTCGATACGCATCAAGACTGAGAATTACAAAATTTTTCGTTGCAGCAACCCCCTTTACTATTGGATCTTTAAGATTTCTGATGCGTTTAAAATGAGCATTGAAGCTGTGATCTCTGCTAGTGCTTAGAGTCAATTCCGTATTAAAACTTTTTGACGTGGATGTATTGTTATTATATCGACCGAATTTGTCCACGCTCATCTTTTTATTTTTCGTCGAGTCTCATTCAATAATGTCAACTTCCTTAAGCTCTTCAATAATTGAATTAATTTCGTTGTTATGATTATTATGTCCTGCAGTTTGTGATGCTATGAGTAGTCGTATACGATTAACCAATTCATTTGGGTCATCCCAATATATATAGTTGATTGGATTCAAATTTAAATTCATTAAACCAAATCCTTCTTTCTTCACATCTAAGTTCGAGTTTGACCCTTTACTCTTCACATCTTTGATTAAAAATTGAATAATGTTTAGACACTTGGGTCCTTTGTTTCCATTGACTTGACCACGAGATGTATAGCCACGTCTATATGCATTAGTTTTCAATAGCATTTTCTTATACAATTTTAAATCCGGTTCAGTATATTCGATAGGATTTTTTGTGAACATTAACTGAAAAAGTCCTGGTGTCATTTTAAATGTTTCATCACCAATTTGAACTTGATTAGAACTTTTGAATGATATTTTTGAGTCTCCAAACTTCAATTGCTTTTCCGAATTGTAATTCAATCCAAATATTCTATCTAGACTGTTTTGATTTTCTAGTAGATCAAAATGCGGTTCATTTAACAAATTACTGACTTCTGCTTCTTCTTCTTCCATGGCTTTAATAGTGTTTGATTTATTATCATCATCATCATCGTCATCATCATTGCTATAAAATTAATCATTGCTTTCTTCATAATCATCATCATCATAATCTTGAACAGAATCAACACTGTTAGACCTTTTTGGTGTACTAGTTTCAATCTTTGGTAGTTTATTAATGTTTTTCCTCCTTTCTTTTTTCATCGGTCTTTTGAATAAACTTTTTTTGTTGAAAGTTGAAATATTTGCTTTAGAGTTTTTAGCCAAATCATTTACTATTTAATTTTTAACTTAAGTTTCTGTAAGCAAATCCTTAATTGGAGCTGTGATTGGCAGAAAAGTTTTTTCCAGACTTTCTGCCGCGCTTAAATCATTAATTTTAATGGCTTTGAACTTTTCCCTCAAAACTTTCCTCGTCTGAATAATTTTGGAAAGCAATTCATCATCCATGACTTTGTTGTTGCTACTGATAACGCTCTCAATGAACTGTTTGCATTAATGGTTAAAATATTAATGAGATCATTTAAGTGTTCATGACATCTTTTATATTATAAATTTTCCTCAATTTAATTGCCACCTTCTGTGGCGTAGTGGTTAGGAGTATGTCGTTGTCATACATCTATAGGCTCAAAGCGAGATGTTTAACTCTCGACACAGGTAGAAACTTTAGAAAATCCTATTTGTTCTCTCTCTCTCTCTCTCTTTCTCTCTCTCTTTCACTGTAACTTCTACATTGCAGCTTAAACGGAAATAAGTGATAAAATATAACTCTCTCTCTCTCTCGAATAGAGAAAAGAAAAAATAAAATTGTATACAGTTTAAAAAAATATATTTTATTAGTTTTCAATCGGGTACAGTAGTTTGCAGTTGTAATAATGCATTGACCATATGTAAAACTGTATATATGTTGTTTGGAAAAACATATTTGCTACTGCATCGTGGATATACTATTGCTTTAAGGCGTAGAATAAGTGGTGATATTTGCAATATTGCATTCAACTCATCTTGATGAATAGTATGATTGTTGGTATGACGTAAGCATATTAATAGACCAGCGTATATGTTCTGCTAGAGGATCATAATTTATATTCCATTTACAAATTTCCACTGTGCAAAAGTAACATTTTGTAATATCTTCACTGCCAGTGTAAAACATTCCAAATTGTGCAAGCTTTCTTGCATCCATCCATCCCAAAGGCCAATTTTCTAAAGTTTTTAGGCGCTCGCTCTCATAGCACATTCGATCGGTCATATCCAAAGGTTCAACATTCTTTACACTCTGGATTGATGGTGGCCAAAACGAGTCTGTTCCTCGATGAATAGGTCTGCTTTGTTGTTGCTGTTGAATAGATCTGCTTATTGAACAGGTCTGTTCCATAATGAACTTTGCTGTCGATGAAGAAGAAGAAGGATGACTATTGAACTGATCAGATTGTTGCTTGACTCCAAACATTGTTGTTGAACTGCTTGATCTGTTTTTGAAACTGAATATTTTGTTGCGCACACACTCTGCTTTTAAAGATGAATAAATATGTTGAACCCTTTTCTAAATCGTCCAATTTTTAAGGAATCATCTTTCCTAATGACGAGAAACCCATATTTATCCTTCCAACATTCAGTACAATTTTTAAAAAAATCTTGAGATGACATATCAGTGTTCACCGATTTGAAAAGGAAAACTGAACATATAGAGAAGGCGGAAAATATGAAAAGGAAACTGAACGTATAGAGAAGGCGGGAGAAATATGAACGAAAAATTGTTATTATTATCATTCTGATTTTGAAATAATATAAAAGGTTTTTAGATTTTGTTTGATTAAATAAAAAGGTTTCCGAACATAATAATTTAAAATATTTTGAGGATCACAGAAAGAGCGCAACAATCAGTACCAACATGGTCATTATAAATATGTCTTATGTTCGTTTCATCTTGTTTAAACATGATAATTAAGTTTGCATTGTCACGAATCAGATGTTGTGGTATTCGAGTATAAGTTTGGCATAGATGAAAGCTATCAATATTATTGTGCCGACCCATACAGAAATAATTTCGTATATTGTTCTGTTTTTCACATGCAACATCATCGAAGATAAAAATAGAATCTGATTTTGCTTTTTCTGGAGCTAGAACTTCTCATTATCTGAGAAGGTGTAAAAGCCCATTCCTTTTATTGGTTTTATAAGTTGTTGAAGATATTGATATTTCGGTTGATGCAATGACTTTGAATACAAGTATACATTTTTAAATCTAAGACCATTGGGACTTTCAATAAGACTCAGCATAATGTTGGTGTTTCCACAATTCGATGGTCCGACAATTAGTGCACGTATTGTGTTTGGTAGCAATGAACTATGACGTATTTGTGACAATTTATCATTTGAAATCGTTTTTAGGTCTAAATTTTTCACCGAAATATTCATTTGTTGTCTTATGAAACGCATTTTACTCTTTTAACTAACAACAATGATATAAAAGCGATTCCTTTTATACTTTTTTGCTCAGAATGCTTTTGACCGTTGATTTGTGTGCTATACAAACAAACAAAAATTTATAAATGCTGGTTAGCAGCAAAAAACTATTCAGTCGTAAACGTAAAGCCGTTGGACACGGATTAATAAATAACCTTATTAATAAACTGCCAATTGAACTTCATTTACCAGGCTATCGGTTCTGTGGACCGGGAACTAAACTCGAAAAACGTTTAGCAAAAGGAGACAAGGGTATAAATCTTTTGGATTCTGCATGTAGAGAACACGATATTGCCTACTCTAAATTCAAAGACTTACCTAATCGCCGCATTGCCGATAAGATTTTAGTTGAGAGAGCTTGGGAGAGAGTAAAAGCTCCAGATTCGAGTGTCGCAGAAAAGGCAAATGCTTGGTTTGTCACAAACGCAATGAAAGCCAAACTGAAGATAGGTGGTAGTCTTCGAAAAAACAATAATCGAAAACTAAAGACTGTGAAGAACAAAAAGAAGAAATTCTGTACAAAAATTTTCACTACTGCAATAAAAAATGCTACAAAAGTTTTAAAAAATGCAACACCAATTGATATGAATGATGCTATTCAAATTGCTGAGAAATCTTTATCATCCACTCTTAAGAGGAACAATCATAAAGTTCTACCTCGCATAATCCCTGTACCAAAAGTGGGTGGATTTTTACCATTAATACCAATTTTAGCGGTTATTGCAAAACTTGGAGGAATAGTATCGGGAGGCATGTCGAATGCAAATATGATAAAAAATATAATATCTGCAAAGGATAAAACGCCCAAGGATCCTGTTGCCATTGGAAATGGGCTTTATTTAAAACCCTATAGAAATGGATATGGTTTCTATCTTCATCCTTATTCAAAAAAGTAATAAGCACTCTTCCCAAAAGATCCCTAACCGAGATCGACCTAAAAAAATATGCCGCAAACTTGAAATCTTTCAGAGGAGTTTTTATGCGAAATACTTTACCAAGACGTCCTCATAAGATTGAATGTGGAATAACTAATCTGGATTCATCAGATGGAGATGGTACTCATTGGGTAGCATATTTTAAAAATAATACTGTTAAGGAATATTTTGATAGTTTTGGTAACCTTCCACCACCGAAAGAAGTTGTCAAATATCTCGGTGCAAATAATTTAAGATACAACTATAAACAACATCAGCAATACAATTCATATAACTGTGGTCATTTGTGTTTAAAGTTTTTGTATTCACAATCATGCAACAATTAAATAAAATATCAATTTTAAATACATAAAAAGTTTCTTTTATTTATAATTTGATAATATCTGATAATTATAAACCATTACATATATTCCATTAATTCAATATCTTTAACAATACTCATGAGTTCGTCATCATTTACAGCAATCTTATAGTGTCCCCAAGCATAAGTATTTTTTTTATCCTCTTTAACAAATCTTTTATCATCATTGTTACTTAAAACTTATTGTGTATAACTTTTATGAAATTTTGATTTAAAAAAATACATATCGCGAACATAATATTTATCTTCTAATAAACATACTTTATAATGCTTAATACTCAATTTATTGAGTACGCATCTTTTAATATCTTTCGACTTTTTTATTTCTTTCGTATCTGTTATATCTAAGGAATACATTTGGGGACGTAGACTCACAAATTCTCAAATTATTTTTCCATTAGCTTCGTCTTTCATCATTCCTAATATTTTTTTATTTATTAAAGGTAAATTATATGGATTTTTGGGAGGATATTCGAACGTATCAAAACGCAAATCAATATCTTTGGATATATCTGAATAAAAGTCATCCGTCTTTATTGTGTAACTAAAGGAATCCGTATCCATATAATTTAGTAAAAGGTTTTCATTATATTTGGGTTTCATATAGTCGTAACGGAAATCATACATTAGAAATTTCGATAACTCGAGTACTATAAAACCTAAATATAACGGTTTATCATATGTAACATGATCCCGATCTAATTGAATTGCTATCATAGAGTCGCTGAAATGTTTAACGCTGCGAAATATTGGATGTGCTGTAAGAGCACGAGCACCTAAATGTCGTCCTCTACTTTCCCATTCACTCACAATTTTTATGTTTTTCCTTTTATCTACATTTTCCATAGTTTTACCGTTAACCGAATTGTTGAGTAATTTAAAAAAATTATTCTCAAAATCACTCTTAAGCAGGGTTGGCAACCGTAACCGAAACCGTAACCGTAACCGTTTCAAAACCGTTTCTTTTCCGATACCGTAACCGTTACCGTAACCGAAATAAAAAACATATCGGTTTCGGTATTACTTTATAAAAAAAATTTACGGGATACAAATTTTATCAATATTTTTATATGGCAAGTCTTTCGACTCTGCTAGTATGCGTCTTCGATAAAGGCTTTTTTAAAAGAAAAAAGAGTTGACCGCAGAGAGAACGTGCTACAATGTTGGGAACGAAAATCAACCGAAAAACCCATTTTGTATGAACTAGCCAAAATTGCTCTTGCAGTGCCTCCCACACAGGTGAGCGTCGAACGCCTTTTTTCGGGAGCCAAGTTCATTATGAACGCACAAAGAAACCGTCTGGATGCTGAAAGTTTTTCCGCTGTTATGGTAATAAGAAACAACAGTCTGCTTTGCACAAAAAAAGGATGAAAAGTTCTAAGCTATTTCTTAAAATGCCTTAAATTGCGTTCAGAATAAATGTTAAAGCTTAAAAAGTATTTTTGAAAAAATGATGCGAAAACAAAATTTTAATATTCAAAAAACCGTTTCATACCGGTATAACCGTAACCGAAACTTAAAATTAACCGTAACCATTACCGTAACCGTTATTCGTTTCGGTTGCCAACCCTGCTCTTAAGGCGGCGCCACACATGCGGTATTTGGAAATTTCCAAGCACCAAATATTCGTCCGATTATTCGTGTATGTTCCATTCTCTATGGAAAATAATCGGTGTTTTGCAAGCATTTGCTGATCCACACAAGTAGATGTTCGGAATAATACGAATATTTGGTGCTTGGAAATCGGCAAATACCGCATGTCTGGCGCCGGCTTTAGAAAGCGTTCTATGATGAGTATTTAAGTCAATGTAGCTCTTTAACCAAGGTGACTGTTTGAACTTTAAAGCTCTATGAACTTTTATGAGTTTCATTCCATTCTTAATACATTGTTGTAGCACTCTATAGTGAATGATATAATTTCGTTTATCTGTTAAGTCTGTTATTAGTTTCAATGTTCTTGAACCACTAACTTTTTTATTTTCCGCACAAAAAGGAAAATCATTATGATAATCATGAATTCCTTGGGGATAATCTAAATCTACTTCTAAAATATACCCATATGAAGCTTCTGAATCTATTTCAAATATATTAAAACTCTCAATGGAATGTTTATTTCGAAGTGTCTTTTCTTTTAGAGAACTTGTGTTTTTAAACTTAATTATTGCTAACTTAGCTTAATTGATAAAATTCAAAATTACTGAAAAATTTTAAATTATTGAAAAAATTTAAATTATTGCTTCGATTGAAATTTCGCGACATTTGCTTAGTTGCTTAATTATCGGAAAATATAAAAACAGTTAGCAAATGTCGCGATGAGTGCCAATGAACGGAAGAGCGTGCTGCCGTCGAATGCAGTGTCATGTTACCACGTTCGTTGGCCCCGATTGCTGATGCGTAACACCTTGGAAGGTTGAAAAATTAATAAATTCAAACCATTAAATAAAAAAATCCTTATTTTTGTGACGTACGTTACAAACTGAGAGTCCATCTTTAAGTAGCATTATTTATATTTTTCGAATTTTTTTCGAAGCTTTTTGTTCATTTTATGGTAAACAATTAGATATATTTTGAGTTTCTTAAGAAAGATATTCATAAATGGTTGCGGTTCGATATTTTTGACCTCTTAAAAAACTTCTTATTTTAGAAGAAAAAAGAAAAAAGTGGGTGTAGAAAAAGCCCTACCGCTCTCGAATGGATCACCCAAAAACATGACGCTTCATGTATTTCGAAGGTTGAATTTATAGTCTATTAACCCAAACACAAATTTATTCAGTTTAGATAACTGTAAAATTTTGTGTTTGGTATCCATTTTCTGGGATTTGCGCATATATATTCGAATATAGTTATATACAGGGTGTTCCATACTCAATGGATCAAAAAGGAGGAGGTGATAGGGGGAACCCATACAAGCAAAAAATTGTATGGAAAGGGGGTTCATCTTGCACTCGTAAGGAGCTAGAGGCGCGGAAAGAATTCGACTAAATTGGTGAGCATACTTTTAGGCGGATATGTAAAACTAAAACACTATTCAGAAATATTTAAATTTCTTAGATTTTTCTTTTTCTCATACTGCCTAAAAGTGGGCTCAATAAATTTGATTAAAATAACTTTTCTGAGAGTCAAAAATACAAAATAATTATTTTCAAACCTTAGTTTTGCATTGATTGTGAAACTTTTTTTTTAGCAACCATGGTATCAAATTGAAGAGAAAAACTCAAAGTTTTCGAAAAGAGTCAAAAAAAGAGGCTCGATCGTATTTCTTTTGAATTAAATCACTTTAAAATCCAAAATTACACTATTTTAGGCTTAGATGGTAGTACTAGAGAAAACGGAGTTGAATTATTTAAATTGGTAGTATGCAGTGTTAACGGAAAACCGCCAAGCTTTTCATATCATATGTGATTTTGAATTTACGGCCTGTAAGTGAGGAGCAGCAGTGTAAAAACCAAAATATTGTTTTTTGCATGTAACTCCTCAGGGGTGCATTTGCGACCCCCCCTGCCATACGATTTTTGGTCCGTCTGGACCCCCCCTATCACCTCCTTTTTTTTGTTCCATCGAGTATGGAACACCCTGTATATGTTTCATAAAATTCACAAAAAATGAGACTTGGACCAACCAGCTATAATCCATTACCGGTAAAATTGGTTTTCCCGGCAGGGACTAGCTTGGGTAGCGGTAACGGTAACGATAAAGATAGCAAGTCGGCTTGCCCTGTGGGAAGCGGTAGTGGTGAGTTATACGGTAAAACCGGGTAAAGGGTAACGGTAGCGGTTGTAACGATCCTCTCCTTTATTTAATGCTTTCGGATCTCAAATGCGCTCAGTTAAAACTAGTTGCTCCCCATGGAAGATGTTGGTACTGCTTTGCTCAGAGATGTTGGTCGTGAGCTTTAGTCGTTTCTGAACTGACGAGGATGCTACAAGAATTAAATAATCACATGCAAAGGCTTTCAGGATAAATGTCAGTGGGGAAACAATCTGGGAATTCAAAGTGTATTTTTTAAAGAAGAGCAAAAATTTAGTTTACCAGAGATGAAATCATTATAAAAAGACTCGGACACTAATTCGTACGGATTCGGATACTCAATAATCGGGCTCTCTAGTAGGTGAATCGAAAGTTTGCTAATCAAGGTTGCTAATCAAAAGGGTACACTAATCAAAAGGCATTCGAAATGTAAGTTCCCAACGAAAGTGATGTTTGTGCAGGTACTCATGGTGTTTCTGCCACTGTAACTCTCAACCCTCCCTTCATTGCTTACGGAGTTTAATTTATTCCGAAAGCCCATTCTAATACTCAACACTTAGCTACTTTTCGTCAAAGATATTTTGTTTATTTACATCATATTACTTATTTAACATCTACGAGATCAACAGTTTTCCTTAACTCTTAACATATTTCGTTCGCGGTTTGAACGAAATTTCCTTTAACTGACAAAACTTACGACAAAAAAAAAACCAAATTCAATAACTGAAAATATTCGCGAATAAACAACCACGCTTACGATCTATCTAACTTAATTTTCGCGTTTTCGAAATTGAGCCGATTTATCGTTTCGCTCGTACGAAGACAATTAACAATTAATTTACATCCAACAGTTTCAATACTTTTGACGTTATTTCTTTTCTTTCTTTAATAAAATATGCAATAAATGTTTTTTTTTTTTTCAAAGTGTAAGTACTCACTCATACTCTTTCATGTCGCTCCGACATCGTCAGCAGGCCTGTTGAATTCGGAGATTATTGTATTCGCGAGCTAGATGGTTTAAAATTTTAAATATTGCATATATCAAAATTTCTATTGAAGTCATACCAAGAAATTGGCACTGTAAAATGAATTCTGTACACGAATGAAACAGCGCTGTTATTCACATCAACGATTAACAGTGGTGTTCGCGATGTTAATTTTAAGTGACATGCCAATCACTCTGTTGGCCATTATCCCAAACAAAATAAGTTTTTATAATGATCTTAAAACAAAATAATAGCTACTCGAATAATCAACGCGCAATAATCACAGCACGAGTGAAAGCCAAACTCACAATAGGTATAGCCATATGTGCAACAGTATTTCCTTTTAGTTAGATGTTTCGACTTTCGACCCAACAGAAATTAAGCAAAGTGCATATTGATGCATTTCGTTTGTTACTATGAATTTGACTTTCACGTGTCGCACTTTTCACTGATTCAATGGAGAACTACGTACAAGAAACCAAGGACACAGTCGAGGTCTTTTGGAGAATAAACTCTACGTTAATTTTAGGATCGACTGTTCCGACGTTTGATTCAATTCTTATGCATGACCATGGCCTCGTGTGTCTTCTTTGCACGATAAGCTTCTGTTAATAAACCGCTTGTAGAGATCGCTTTCGCCTCCTCGATGCAGCTGAATGTAAATCTGGATGCCTCAAATGGGTGGACACAGAATTCGGCCGTTGCATGCTCCTTTAAGGGTACCCACCCAAGATTTTTTTTTGCGCAGTCCTGTTCGGCACTTCGGTAGAGCTCTATTTCTAATTAACGTCCTGTCTACGCTTGGGGAAGGAGAGAGCTATCTTTGCAGTAAGGATCGACACTATATCCGTCTATGCACGCGTTTCGTACAATAGAGAAAAGCTATTTTGGAGGAAAATACGTTTACGGGATTTTGCCAATCGAATTAAAGGACTAATAGGAGCGATCGTTACCTGGGCAGGATTCAGGATGGCTATTCCAACTCCCGATAGGCTATGGATCCACGCTGGATCACGCGACCATGTGAATCGATGTGTTTTACTATTCGGTTAACTTCCAAGTCTCCGATCGGTTTGCAGCAATTAAACGCAAATAGAACTGCGTTTGCCACGTTTGTTTCACAGTCCAGAAGGATGACGTGAACGAATTTAACTCTCCTTCTATTGTGCCCATTTACATTAGGGCAATTATTGCCGGCAATTTTTTTTTATAGGCGAGACGAAGCGCGGGGGGGGGGCGTAGAGAAAAATTGCTCATTTTTGAATTGCCCGTACTTCGTAATTCCGTTTTGCTCTCTTTCATTGTGTCAAACATGAAGTTGGCTGCGAGCAGATTTTTGACATTTGCTTCATTCGCTTTCTTCTTTCGGCGTGTTAAAACAGCGAATTTTTTGCGGAAAATATGAAATTGAAAATTAAAAATGTTGGTGAAGTGGACGCGCGAATTGATTGAAAAACTTATATTATTAATACAACAACTTCCATGCATATACCATATCAAATCGCCAGAATATATGGACCGTATTAAAAAGGCACAAGCATTCAATGAAATAAAAAACGAAATGGATGCCGATATTGTTGGCGTCACTGTTGATAAGTTGAAAAAAAAAATGGAAAAATTTGCGTAAGCAGTATATGAAGGAGTTGCGTTTAATAAAAAACTCAAAAAAAAGTGGCAGCGGTTTGGCCGATTTATACAAACCCCGCTTATGGGTTTTCGATCAACTTGCGTTTTTAGAAACCCACACAGTCACAAGAGAAAGTGAAGACAACGTCGAGGTGAATTATTTAATCATATAACTCAGCACAAAATGGTTGTTATAATTTAAATATCTTTTATGTAAATTAACAGATTGAGGGAGTTTCCGTGAGCCTTGACGAAGACACGTCAAGATCCACAAATGCCGATTCATTGACGGAAGAAGACGAAAACGTGAATTTCGAAGGAAGGAAAGCGAAAAGAGCAAAAGTAAATGTCCGTAATTCCTTTAAAAGTAACAAACGTTAATTAAAATACTTTTATAGAAATTGGATCCATTCGTTGAAATCAGAGGCAGACTTACCTCCCTAAGAGAGTATGTAGGAACCAAAAAAGAGCGACTACTCGTGGTTGGGAGCTCTTGTGGTAGCCCAGATAGAAAAGATCGATCCGGAGTGGAAAGACATGGCAGCATTAGAAGTGCAAAGAGTTATAATGGGCTATGTTGAAATGTCCATAAAAGATCGGGTTTCTATGTTGTCACCCGCGCCATCAGGATGTACATTTCCTATAAAATCAACGCCATTCGTAACGGCAACAACAACAGCAACGTCTTCCTCCGCCATAAGCCCATCGCCAATAACAAGCTCTTCACAACCAATGTCATCTGCCACACCTCAAATTATACCGTCAACATTAAATTCAGTTTTATCTGGAACATCAAGAACCCCGTCTCAACCAATTCCATCCGCCGCGTTAAAAATTGTAAGCTCGACACCTGTAAAATCTTTGGAAATGACTTCAAGAATAAGACCATTTTCAGAATCTGCTGTACTGCCCGCAACATTTCAAATCATTCCTTCACAGCCGAATAAATCCGAATTAAAACCCACCAAAACTCCTTACTGCTTCCAACCCTTGCCAACCAAAACACTTATAAGGAACACGCCAGCAACAAGTCCAGCGACAAAAAGGATATTCTTCAATTGTGTATGGAGAGCCTTTTAGAAGAAAGCGATTTTGACGACTGATTTTTTTCTAATTTTTTTATTTCTTTTTTAATTTTTTTTTATGAAATGAATTCAATTATTTAAGATTTTTTTTAATGGAGATATTTTTATCCTTTTATTTTTTATATATTAAGCTTATTTGATTTGTGATACGCCATGAAGGCTGTTTTTTTTATATAAATATTTATATATATTACTGAACTGAACTGAAGTAAACATTGAAGACTTATTAGTATATTTATATTTTGCTATGAAATAATGAAATGTACCTGCGATATTTACTCCTAACACTTTTGAAAAGAATAAAATATTTTTTGAAGATTAAAATTTTTTTTATTTGTCTTTTAAAATAAAATTATAGAAGTTTTTAAAGATCCTAACTAATCATGGTTATCATTATTAAATTGATTAAACGTACTCCATTCTATTTTGCGCTCTTCATTGAAATATTTGGTGTATTCTTGGCGGATATTTTCGGCTTCGCCTTTGCGCGGATTATAAGGTTTGCTTGTAGCAGGATTAATATTGCTCGCTGCTTTTGAAGTTGTAGCGTTTTCCAAAAATACCTCACCCATCTCGATCAAATAATTGTGCAAAGAACAACACGCCAATGTAATTATTTCCACGGTTTCGACTTGAACAGACATTGGTGCTAAAAAAACGCGGAATCTGTTTGACAGAATTCCAAACGCATGCTCGACGACGTGTCTCGCCCTGGAGAGCCTCTTATTAAAGACCTGTTTCTCTGCACATGTCGTATGGTACGGATAGGGCTTGATCAGATGCTTCTGCAGAGGAAAAGCATCGTCTGCAACTACGACGTACGGTAGGGATCGTCCTCTGCCTATTTCAGCATTTTGGGGTAAATTCGCTTCGTTTTCCAAAATAGTGTAAAGTTTACTTTGCAAAAATACTCCGGCATCGTTGCAGCGACCATTGCATCCAACGTCCACAAATGTAAATTTGCAGTTAGCATCTGCAAGAGCTAACAAAACGATGCTGGCGGTCCCTTTATAACAGAGGTTGTCAGGGTACGATACATACGCATAAGTGTATATGTGTTGAAAGCTTTTAAAAGCTTACAGCGTAAAAAAACTTGTACGTCAAATTGAAAAACCAACATTCATTGACATTTTGTGCAAATTTTTCTGACTGAAAAAAATGTAGAGGTATAAGAAAAGTAATGAAAGGAAATTTTAAAAAATATGAAAATATATGAAGAAATAAATGAAGAAAAAATATATGAAGTCATTTAATGCTGCGAAGAAGGAGTATGTTCAACAAAGCAATTGAGATCTATATCATTCTGGTAGCATTTGATGCGAAGTAAATCCTGAAGGTGGTTATTTGTCAGTTTACTTCTATGACGTGTTTGAATTAGTTTGTGGAAGGAGAAGGAACTTTCACATAAGTAAGTGGTGTTAAACATCGACAGCAATTTGTGCATAGCTTCCTTTGTTTGACCATACTTTCCTTCGTCAATATTTTTTTCAAAATTAATTCTTATGTGAATTGGAACTGTCAAATCTGATTGCATCATTAAAATTTAATTTTGTAGTGGAATATCATATTTAGTAGCGTCGTATTTCCATTCTGCTATGCAACAAGTATTTAAAAAAACGTCAGTTTTGCTTGAGCACTATCGAAGGAAAGAATTCGCCAGTGGCTCATATTTTAGCGTGTACTAGCACAAAAACAACAAGCATACGAAAAAAAGAGCGTCAGTTGCGCTGCTCTCTCGCATTCTCTCGAAATTTTAAAAAACAGCTTTCGAACTCGCATGTACACGCTGTCGGTGTGAAAGCTATAAAACAGCTTTTGAATGTCGCTTATGGACGTTTAATGGGCCTGACAACCTCTTCTTTATAATTATAAAAGAACTTTCTTGGTGGCCGAAAAGTAATATGCTTGCCATCTAAAGCACCAAGGCAATTTGGAAATTGCCATCTCATTGCGAAATCCTGTGAAATGCGTTCCCATTTTAATGCGCTGGTTGGAAACTGCATAAAAAGTTTTATGAAATAGTTACTCGACAATTAAACATTAAATCGCATGTACCTTTAAATATTGAGATTTTAGTGCGTTGTAAAGGGCTTTACAGACTTCAGGAATTATTTTGCATATAGATGCAGTTGACACCCGCGACTGGTAGTTCAGACTTTGATATGACTCGCCTATAAAGATTCAAAATTTGTATAAAATTGTTCTCAAAAAACATTCAGATTATTTACCAGTGGCTAGAAATCGCAAGCAAATGGCTACTTTTTCTGCTGCGGGAATAGCTTCCCTCAAGTATGTATTAGACCTCTGAATTTCACTAGCGACTAATGACACCAAATAATCGAAGTTGTTCTTGGAGACACGTAAGTAGTTTTTGTAGCTACTTTCGTCGTTCACCTGCAACTCCGTGGTTAAAAAAGCAAAAGAACCTCGAGTATTCTTATTTTTTCTCCACTCCTTTACCCATTGCCGTTTCTTCCTTTTTTGATAGGGATCTGCGTCGCTCTCTCGCCTATATCAGCCAACGCTAAAGTAAATTTTTTTTTTTTTTTTTTTTTAAACTTTGCGTGACTTTACTGAATCTTTCTTAATTTGCGAAACTAACAGTAAATATTCGAATCTTATATCTAGTACAACACATTTTCTATTTATACAGAGAAAAATATAAATAGTTGCTGGTTCCAACGGGCCTCAATTTAAGAAGCTGGGCTGATGAGAGTTTAGCGCTGTTACACCGCTTACATTGTATCGAGCTTTGTGAATCCTTACGTGTGGCGTGCACGAGCGAGGTGCGCCAGACGTAGTAACGCCTTTTTTGGCTGGAACGGATACGTTCTTGCCAGTGATGAGCATTGGTCCTGTATCCTTGGATAGGTAATCATCTGACTTGCACGAGCGAGGTGCATATAAGAGAGCATCGGTCTTAAGCCTCTAAGACGGTAGATGCAGACGGGTCTGACTTGCACGAGCGAGGTGCATATAAGAGTGCATCGGTCTTAAGCCTCTAAGACGGTAGATGCAGACGTATCTGACTTGCACGAGCGAGGTGCATATAAAAGAGCATCGGTCTTAAACCTCTAAGACGGTAGATGCAGACGGAAGGTCCTTTCTTTTTAAACGTGTTCGACTTGTTGTGTTACTGAGGCTTCTTGCCAACTGATTCGAATGATGTCTTATCTTATCGTTGTATGATGATTTTAATCGTATGATTTCATCCTTAATGAGTGGAATTTGTAGGTCACGGTGAATATGTTCATTACGAATATACCATGGGGCACCTGTAATGATTCTGAGAATTTTCGATTGAGCTCTTTGGATTATTTCAATAGAGGAAGCGCAGGCATTTCCCCACAACTGAATGCCATAAGACCAAACTGGCTTTAATACACTATTGTATAAAAGAACTTTATACTCCATGTTCAGAGAAGAGCGATGGTTAATCAACCAGTGAATTTTTGATGCTTTAAGCTTTAGGTTTGTTCTCTTTGCCTCGATGTGCTTTCGCCAAGTTAATCGTTTGTCTAGATGGACTCCTAAATAAACGACACTATCTACTTGACGGATGGAAACTCCGTTTAGTTGTATAGTTGGGCTTATACCCCTTCTTAGCGCAAATGTAATGTGTTTACATTTACCTTCGTTTACATTAATTCGCCAGGTAGAGAGCCAATTTTCAATTAATTGCATATGTTCTTGTAGGATTCTTGATGCTTCCATGGGATCCCGGTGGCAGCTCAATAATGCTGTGTCGTCAGCAAAAGTTGACATTACAATATTATCTCTAGTGGGGATGTCGGCTGTTAGAAGAAGGTAAAGAGAGGGGCCTAATACACTGCCTTGCGGGACTCCTGCTTTAATTTCAAATTTTTCCGTTATAAATTCATTAACTCTTACTCTAAAGAATCTATTTTGGAGGTATGATATAAGAATTTCGTGAAAATTTTGAGGGAGTAGGGACTTTATTTTAGCAATAAGACCCCCATGCCACACTTTGTCGAAAGCTTGAGCGATATCAAGGAATATTGCAGAACAATATTCTTTTTTTTTCGAAGGCGTTACGAATTTCACGAGTGATTCGATTTACCTGTTCAATAGTTCCATGTTTTTTTCTAAAGCCAAATTGATGAGCAGGGATTAAGTTATTCTCGTGGATGTATGGCGTTATTTTTATAAGAAGAGCTTTTTCAAAGAGTTTAGATAAGCAGGGGAGAAGGCTTATTGGGCGATAGGAGCTTGCTGTCGTCATATCTTTGCCGGGCTTCAGTACCATCGTGATAACCGATTCTTTCCACATCTTAGGGAAGTGTGAGAAGCGCATAATAGCATTAAAGAGTTTTGCTATAAATTTAAGAGCAATGTGTGGCAACTCCTTGATCATTTTTGGTGTTATATAGTCCCGACCGGGAGCTTTTTTCTCGCAAAAATTATCCTTAATGATGCTTTTTATATCATTGGCATTAAATGACACAGGAAAAGTTTGGTTGTTTTCTTCGAAGGGAGGAAGTCTTAGGTCATTAACTGGAGGGTTCGGAAGGAAAACTGAGCACAAGTGTTGAGCAAACACAGAAGCTTTTTCCTCGTCACTTCTTGCCCATCTTCCACTTTGATCTCTTAAAGGAGATTCATGGTCTATGGGAGAGTTTTTTACTTTTAAAGCTCGCCACAGTGATCCTTTTGATGAACAGTTAGGTGAAAGTTTAGAAATGAAATAAGTATTTTTCTTGTCTTGTTCTTTTTGGAGAGCGATTTTAAGTTGCGTCGTAGCTAAGTTGAGTCTGGCTTTACTTTCAGGTGACCTATTTTGTTGCCATTCACGTCTTAATCTACGTTTTTCTCGCAAAAGCCTTTCAATATGGCTATTAGTATAATTAAAATTTCTATGGACAATGGCAGGAATTTTCGGGGTGGAATGCTCCGCCGCCGAAGCCAATATTGTATTAAAGGTAACAACCGCTTCATCAATTTGGTTTTCATTGTCTATTGAATATTCTGAGTGAATGTGTGTTGCAACATACTTTTTGTATTTAACCCAATGTGTTTTAGAGGTTGTCAGACTGAAAGGGGGGCACGACATCCTTATGTTTTGTGAAATTTTGAATAGCAAGGGAAAGTGATCTGAAGACATTTCGTAGGTCAACGAGGTTGAAATTTGTGAATTATCAATACCTCGTGTGATGGCAAAGTCTATAAGGTCTGGTATTTTGTTATGGTCTGTTGGCCAATACGTAGGTTGTCCTGGTGAAAGAAATCCTAAGGTACCGGATCTATTTATTAGTGTGTTATATAATTGTCTTCCCCTTGGGGAAATTAGGCGTGAGCCCCAATGGGTATGCTTTGCATTATAATCGCCTGCTGCTAAAAATCTATTTCCAAGAGTGTGAAAAAATTCTTTAAATTGATTTTCTGTTATTGTAAATCGTGGAGGGCAATATATAGCAGATATAACTAAATTTGCACCACAGCTTTCTAAAGAAATTGAAGTTGCTTGAAAGTAAATTTTTTAGAACGGTTCGAGAGGGAAATGTTTAATTCGGTTACGAATCAAAATACCCGTTCCCCCATGGGCTTTCCCATCAGGGTGGTTCGTTCTGTAGAATTTATAGCCTGGAATCGAGAAATTATTTTTATCGGTAAGATGAGTTTCAGAAATAAGCATCACGTCTATAGAGTTGTTTGAAAGAAAATGTGTCAATTCCAGCTTACGCTGATTTATACCATTTGCGTTCCAAGAGTATATAATAAGTAAATTCATTTTTGTGCGGTTAATATTTGGAGCAACTGATTTTGTGCTCTAAGTAACTCTTGGAGTGTGTTCTGCATTTGCGACATGAATTGTGTCATACATTGCGTCAGACTGACCAACATGGTTTCGAGACCAGCGTTTTGGTGCTGGGGGACGGAATGGACACTTACGCCTGATTTAGCTACGTTTGCATAGGACATATTATTAGTCACAGGAACGCTAATTTTGTGCGGTTTCGAGGAAATAGGGGTTTGAAATACAATTTGATTTGACATTGTACGACTAGCTTGCTTCTTTTCTAACATACGATTTTTTAATTCTTTATATACCGGACATCCCCTATAGTTTGCAGTGTGATTTCCACCGCAATTGCTGCATTTTTTCACTGTGGATTGGACTTTGCTTTTGTCGCAGTTCGCGGAGCTATGAAATTCTCCGCAAACAACGCAGACCATACGTAGGGTGCAGTAAGACTTAGTATGCCCATATTCTTGGCAATTAGTACATTGGACAGGGCCTGTAAGTAAAGTAAATTTGTATTAAATATTTTACGTAGACATTAAGTAGATATATATTTACCCAAAAGAATTTCATCTTTATCGCTGTCGTCAGAGTCCATCTCCAATACTTCATCAATTGTCTCAAAAATATCTTGAACTAATTCAATTTTTTTTTTGCATTTTTAACAACACACAGTTCAGTTCACAAATATTTTAAAATGATGCCAGGATAGCTGTCTCCTTGTTTTTAAAATCAAACATAGATCAGGGATGCATATTTATATTATTTTCAGTGTTGGCAAAAAGTTAATCTGATTAACGATTAACAATTACTGATTAACTTGTTAATCGTAACTAATGATTAAAATTAAATAATCGTAATCATCGTTTTGATGATTTTGATTATTAATCGTAATAATTATTTTTTAATCGCAATTAAAAAATATATCTGAAGTTTAAAATAGAAGCTTTTTGAAAAAGATTTATACCCAACAAACAACGAGTTCGAACCGAATTCGAATTCGTGAGAGTCACTTTTTTACGCGATTCGTATTTTTATAAAATCTTTTATCGTTTACGAATCGCTCGCGATTTGTATTTGGCTATCGTTTTTTAATCGTGCTTTATTTGTGTTTTTTATGGTTTTCGATTCGCATTTTTGTCGAATTTCGTATCATATTCTTATCGGTTTAGATTCATCATATTCAAAAACCCCCGGCCATATTTCATCTTTTCGTGACTGCGACTGATCGGCGTCTTTGGAGTGCCTGAAGAGTTCGATTCGAGCTCGTTAGAAATGAGTCGTATTCCATGATATTGAATCGAATTCGAATCGAAAGGAAAATATGATATTTGCGCGATATCACTGCTTTCTGCGAATTCGAATCGAAAAATGGGGCCAGAATATAAATAAAATAGGAGACAAGATACAACCCTATTCAGTTAAAAAATCGCAATTAATAGACACACGGCATGCATAATACGCGAATCCTGGTACTTAAAGAACATATGTAAAATATAAAATCCCTTCGTGAGCAAGGGGAATTTCCCGCGAATTGGCAATACTAATTTCTAGGTGGTACATCGTGGTGGTATGCCAAATGGCTACTGCTGAGCACCACTGGTTTAATGCGATTCGCCCTATTTGGCTCTCGCTTTCGCAGTCGCTCGATGTAGATTCCTCTTCAGTTTCTATGGGTAATTCGAATAACGAAGTTTTTTTTATTCCAAATATTTTAAAAGCCTTCACAAAATTAGAACCATTATCTGTAACAGAACACATTACTTTTCTATAGTCGAGATCGATATCTGCAAATATTTCCACAAGCATGTCCTTTATACGTTCAAAACTGTGAATTCCCTTAAACCGGCGACAAGCAATAGCTGATAACTTCCTTTGTAATTTTGAATCTATCCAGTGGGCGGTTACTCCTAAGAAACTCCTTTTTTTTCCGGACCAGATATCGCATGTAGTACACACATATTTCGCCAACGATAACTCATTTTTAATCTCAGTCATCTGATCTGCTGATTGTTTTATTATTTTATTGCGGAGAGACCGTCTTCCAGGAACTTTAAGTCCATTATTGTTTATGGTCAAATCATCCATCATTTTTTTAAAATATACATCATCTACGGTTCGTAAAGATATCATGGAATGAATGAAAAAATTTACCAAGTTTTCTTCAAACGCTTCTTGTGTTATAGGCGTTTGTTTTTTAAGAATATGCGCTAATGTGCTTGAATCTTGATCATTTCTTTTATTTTGCTTGCACTTACTTTTCTTCATATGCTTTCGATATTCTTCTACAATATTTGAACCATGCTTTCGTTTTAAATGGCTTATAAAGTTTGATGTAGTATTATTGTACCCCTTAACCTCATTTTTTTTGTCCGCTGGACATTTCGTACAAAGAGCAACAATGTTTTTGTCCGAACATTTATCGCTCAAAATACGGAAAAATGTGCCGTCAAATAAAGGTGACCTTGATTCGAATTCCTCTGCCGAAAATAAAGCTCTGTCCTTCGAGTTGCTAGATGCGCAAACGTTTTCGGAGATACTTATATCATCCGAATCCATTTCTTTAATAGCTCTTCCGACCGAGCACAAAAAACTTTTTTGGAAAAAAATGAAAATTTAAGTAATTTAACTTTTTTCTTATTCGAAAATTTTTTTAGCCTACTTAATCAAATTAACGATTAACGATTGACGAATAATATTAATAATCACGATTACGACTACTTTTTTAGTCGACTTATTAATTAACCATGATTAATATTAATCAGAATAAATTAATCAAATTAATCAATCGATTAAAAAATCTAATCGATTGTGCCAACACTGAACGGGGCAAACGTCAAAAAAAGGTAAGAGAAAATAAAAATTGCCAGGCAATTTTTTCATACGTGTAAAAAGTAGGGCAACTTAAAACGAAAATTTTATAAAAATTGCCGGCAATAATTGCCCTAATGTAAAAGGGCACATTCACTTTTTACTTTGCGATGGACGACTCAATTGCTGTTTAACAGCTTGGATGACAAAGTAATAAGAACGGAAGTGAGATTCACTCGCCAGCAGTAATTGTCAAAACGACTAGTATTTGTGCGAGACGTTCGCCTGTAATGTCAGCTGATGAAATAGCGATCAATTAGTTCGACAGGCAGGGTTGCTTTGTTGGAAGTTTGAACAAGAGTGAACTCCCCAACGGGAAATGGCATCAACTATGACTTTCGAAATTAATAGATATGATAACATTATTCTTTTAAATTTGTGGGCCTACTGAACATTTTCATCACGGTAACGGTTTCAATCCCTGAATTTAAGTAACTACAAGTAATTATAAAATAATGGAGCTCAATTGGAATGCCAAAATTATATCAAATCTGGTACTCCGTGAACTCATATTTCGATGATCTAATAGGAAGATGAAGTCAATAACTTTAGCTTTCCAGTGGCAACCAAGGCGCCTGCGCAAAGTATTGATTTCCTTGAGGTCATTTCATAAATGCCGATGGTAAAACATAAACAAACCCACCCTGGCAATATTGCCAATGGAATGACCTGAAATTGACATTTGGCATGCCATGAAAAATTTCGTGTCGAGATGCCGGGTTAGGCAAGTGTGCTCCCTGTAGTAAGCATGGGGTAAATTGCCTAAAGTTTACTAGTACTTTCACGAGAAATAAAGAAGTAGTGCAAACGTGAAAAAGTTGTTTTTCGTGTCGGTAATAAAAGTTGCCATGATATTGTTACTGCAAAAAGCGTTGATACAGCGAAATCAAAAATAAAATCTACCCTTAAAAATTACACAGATGAAGCCTCCCAGCCGGACTTTATCCCATGCATGAAGAAATCATTAATGCCGAAGTAGTGAAGCATTAATATCGAAAGAGACCAATTGGTGACTTTTCAACGATCTTCTTGTGAAAATATCTCAGAAGCAAGAGCTTGAAATTTTCATTTGAAAGAGGGTTGTATACTCCTACTTTCAATGAAGATCCTATGAAATTGTCATGATAAGATGCTTTTCAATCTGTGTGCTACAATTCTCAAAATTTTTATAATTTTGTTGTACTTAAGATATTTTAATAATTGAAACTTTTAAGACTTTCCGAAGGCGATAATGTGTCACAGTCACGAAGCGACGAAATATGGCCATATCGGTGGATGGAATTTTGGCCGCGTGAATTAAGCCCGCGATAAGTTTTTGGTCGCGGCCTTAATTCATTTTTCGAATGAAATATGACCGCGATAAAAAATCCAATTTTTATGGCGTAGCCGGCCATATCCGCCAATTTTTATATAATATTCATTGAAAAAATACAAGTTGGAAGGCGCTTATTAAAATTTAAAAAGTTTTAAACATTTATTTTCCTTCTCCTCTCAGATCCCAGCGGCGTATACATAAAATTTGTTCAAATGAAATTCTCATTCCCGTTGGCACCATAGTCTTTGTTCAGAATGATATTATGATTCATGTTAGCAGCATATACTCTATTTTTAAATGAAATAATCATGCACATTGGAGCCATTTTAGCCAGCCAGCACGTGCACTTTTCCCAAATGAAGTTTTCATGCGGACCAGGGTCATACACTCCTTTACCTAATGAATAACACATGCATTTTTAAGTACTGAAAATAGCGGCCATCTCCTACCAAACTTCATTAGAAGTAAGGGTTAGTAATGCGCGTAGTCGCAGTATGAATTTTCACCACTTCGGAAGTACTGCAGACGTAGTGAAATTTCCGGCTGGGCTTTTATTGAAAAAAGAAACAAACAAAAACCACAAATTATGGTGAATAACCTTTCAAAAGGAACTAATTTTTTACTGTACCCAATTTACCCAATTGGTTCCCAAAGCACTTGTTAAACGTTAGTTCAAGTCCACACGCAATGTTAATTTTCTACAGAATAAGTAGGGGTACCCTAGTGGCACCAAATGTTACATATCCGACCAGGCGCGGAGCCAGGATTTCAAATTGGGGGGGGGGTTCGCAGAAAATTTTTCTAAATATTTTTTGTTTTTATTTTCGTAAAAAGCTTTCAAAATAGATAATTAAAATATATTTACATAAATATTTTACATTTTTATAAGGTGTACAAAGTAAAAAAAAGTATTTTCGACGGAACTTATTCAATTTAAAGTGCAATGTTAAGTCTGCGCTTGCTTTCAGCAAGTTTATTTAGTATGTCCTCTACACTGGGAGTAAGATCTCGATGGACGTGGAGGAGTGCTAAGGCATTTAACCTCTGTTCTGTCATTGTAGATCTAAGATAAGTTTTGAGTCGGCGGAGAGTTGAAAACGATCTCTCATTTTCACATGTGGTTATTGGAAGAATAGCCAAAATAGTTAATAAATTAAAAATATTTGCTAAAATATCTTTTTTACAAAATTTTATAGCGTCAAACACTGTTTTTGGTCTTTCATTTTTTTCTAAATTATTAATTAATTTATACCAAACAGTGAGGTCCATTTTTGAATCATCAAAATTTTCCTCTAAATCATCTTGATAAAACTGAAAGAGTTTTTTAAATTTGTCTAAAAAATCATCAACTTTTGCAGTATCGCTTTGAGGAAATAAAACTTGAAAGCCAAGAAGAATATCCTTGTGTTTTGAAAAGCGATTGGTTAAGTTGACAATAAATGCATCCACAAAAGGTAAATAAAGGGAAATACGATAATAATATTCAACACTTTTAGTATGAAAATGTGCTTCGTGGTCCTGAGAATGTGCGAGCCTAGGTTTTTGCAAAATAAGTCCGCTTGATAAAGCTTGCTTCTCAGCGTTTTTAAACAATTTCTGAAATTCTTCCTCAGCGTTACTTCTAAAGGTTTGAATATTCTCTAAGCATATATCTGCTAGGACAACAGTATATTTGAGATCAATGTTTCTACCTTGTAAATATTTACATAAAACAAATGTGTAACTAAAAACTTGGTTTATACAATGAAGAGATATAAGAAATTCGCCTTTTTGTAAGGCACATTTTAATAAATTAAGCTTGAGGTACAATAGGTGTACAATGCTCTCGGATACGACAGCACGATGCGACAAATATTCGAAAAATTGAATTTTTGTCGCTCCCACACGGTTTGACATTCTGAAAGCAGGGATGGTTGCGTTGAAAACAGGGCTGATATCTGAAACATCTGTTTTGAAAGGTAAACGGAAGTTGTGAAATTAGTAAGCTCAGCGATTAAGATATTCAAATATTAAAAGATTTGGTGCGCGAAAAGCCTATGTTTTATGACAAGGGCCATCCGCACTATAAAAAAAAAAGCGATTGGAAAGACCAAGTGTGGCAAGAAATAGCAAGAAAACTACATTCAAATAGTCAATGTCAAATTGCTGAACATTCATACGAGTGGCCTTACAAAACATTTCAGGATCGTCTTTTTTCATTCCAATAAATGTTGTAGCGTAAGATCCCAATTTGTCCCGACATTCGAACATTGGTCGAACCCACCACTTTCGGTGCGCTTTTTTGCCTCAATGTATTTTCGATGGCCTAAAAATGCTGCCGTTGCATACAACAAAATTCGGTGCGAGCTTAATGCTCTCATTTTCCTACTTTTTTTTTAATCGCAAGGTTTAAAATGTTATTGTCAATTTTTTTTGTCGTTTGTGAGTAACATATGATTGCAAACGGTAAGATTTCCCTCGCTATTGTACATTGGCTTACAACACGACAAATCGGATGCGACAAATCGTTTTGTCGTGTCGTTCTGTCGCACCTATTGTACCTCAAGCTTTAGACTGACTTGACACATTTTGATCATTCCAAGAGGAAATTCGGTCAAGAGCTAAAATTATTGCATCATAAAACTTAATAAAAGAGTTTGTAGGACGGCGGTGTAGAAATGTAAGCGGCTGTGTGGTGTATTTTTTCCTTAATTTGGGGGGAGTTTGAACCCCCAAAATCTCCCCCTGGCTGCGCGCCTGTATCCGACTATGAAACGCTTATACGACTAAGTGATTGTTTTAAAAGAGGTTCTTAGGCGTTTATGTAACGCTTATGAACGCAAAACAGCCCAAAAGGCGGAGCCTGTTGCAACTAAAATTTTAGTTGCAAGAGAAAGTTATAATAACTGATAATGCAACGCTTTTCTCACAAACAATTGAAACTTGAGTTAATACTGCGTATTCATTCACACACATAGCAAATGCGTTAGTAAATAATTAGAATCATTTGTAAAAGGAATAGATATTGTTGCAAACAAAAATGAGTTTGTTTTGACTTGACTTTCGATAAATGGGTTTTTGCTTTTATAAACGAAGCCAAAAAAAATATGTATAAATTGTTATGCATATCACGGAGTCTTTGAAAATTTTGAATTTCCTGAATCCTAATTATACCTTTTCCCAAGGAAAGGGTATATTAAGTTTGGCTCGGAGTATGTAACATGCCAAAGGAGTCGCGATAGATATAGACATATATATATATTCTTGATCAGGGTGACAAGAGGAGTCGATCTAGCCATGTCTGTCTGTCTGTCTGTCTGTCTGTCGGTCACACTTTAGTTTTTCGTAATTTACTCCAAAGCCATGAAAGATATCATATTGAAATTTGGCATGGACTTGAACCAGGTAAATGTCCGAAAAACTGCATACAAATTTTTTTCGTAGTCCCTTCTTGGGTCGTGAGAAGTGGTTCAGAAGTTTCAAAAATCACGACTTTTAACGTTTTTCGTGAATAACTTTTTTACTATACATCCCAGCTTATTGAAATTTGGTGTGTGTAAAGCTACTATGTAGACTAAAGCATTCGCCGAAAAAAAATTGCGACATCGCTATAACTATGGTCATCATCCTACACATTAGAAAAAAACTCTTTCTCTTATTCTCATATCTGAATACAAGTATGATTTTTTTTTTTGCTTCTTCTGGTTGTGTATTTTGCCGCCAAATAAAGTCGTCACATAAGGTTAAAATTTGACCACCATTCGCGAAATTTGCAAAAATTTGGTTTTCACTATTTTGAATTGAGGATTTCGCAGCTAGACAAAATGTCCTCTAATGGTTAAATTTTGACCATGACCACCATTCGCGAAATTCGCAAAAATTTTATTTTCACTATTTTGAATTGAGGTTTTCGCAGCTAGACAAAATGTCCTCTAACGGTTAAATTTGGACCATGACCACCATTCGCGAAATTTGAAAAAATTTTATTTTCACTATTTTGAATTGAGTATTTCCCACACTGATAGAAAAAACGTGCTAAAAATAAGAATTTTGAGTCGAAAATCAAGAATATCGTGCTTAATAGTCTGTTCAGAATGAAAATTCTTGATTCAAGAATTAAATTCTTAATATTTCAAGAACGTTTCTAAGAATGCATTCTTGAGAAAATTCTTAATTTAAGCAGACTTTTTAGAATGCATTCCTGAAAAAATTCTTGATTTTGGCAGGTTTTTTAGAATGCATTCCTGAAAAAATTCTTGATTTTGGCAGGTTTTTTAGAATGCATTCCTGAAAAAATTCTTGATTTTGGCAGGTTTTTAGTTTAGAATTCTAAATAAAAATGCGAAATTTTTACCTTATAATTTAAAATGTGTTATGTGTTACTTAATATTATACAGTTTCGATTGCATATAAGTTTTAATAATGAAAATCCCTTGGATTTGGAATTGTATCGTGTTTTGTGTTCACTTTTTGTAAGAAATCATTTTCTTTTTAAACAAAATTATAAGTGATATGATTTGCGAGTCTGCTGCGTTGAAAAGCTTTTAAGAAATAAACGGTTCGGAATTTTCACTTTTATTTCAATCGCTTTATTTTGTATATTCTATACGTATTTCGGCGAATTCGCTTCCGCCTTTATCAGGATGATTCCTAATTAGGAATTCCTAATGCCTAGTCGAACATTTTTATTCAAGATTGATTCAATTACGATGCGAATCAAAGCATCTCGTTTTTCTTTCGAAAGTATTTTATGAAAATTATAGAAGTCAAGAATGTCTCTGCCCATAAATGATTCTCCCAACAACGAGGGCAAATTCTATAATGTAAAATAATGTAAATATAATATAATAAGAATCGAATATATCCAGCACTAAATTCAAAACCAATACAACTTTAATTTGACGTTTGCAGATAAATTAAATCATTCAGTTTGTATTTCCGAAAATTTAGCTGAATTTGCTTACTTTATCAAATAATTTTGTGACACCTCCTGAGTCAAATGATGAAGATGGAGTAGCTATTGGAGTTTTAAAGTTTTTAAGCCACTCCTCTACTTTGGATGGCATCGAAAATGTGTCCTCTTTAATTCCAAACTGAAAAGCAAATATGATTATTTTATTCGTGATCATTTCAATTAAAGTAATAACCTTTTCCTTCTTCCACGCACACAGTTTTTCGCGGAACTCAATACGCAATCCAAGAGGTGGAATAGCTTCCTTCAAATCTTCATTATTCATATATTGAAGACTTCTTAAGGTGACATGTGCGCCTAAAAAAATTCAAAAGAAACAAATTCGACGTTTCGTTTAGAATTTTTCCACGAAAATAAGCAAGAAACGAATACAATTGCGAATTTCTTAGCATGATGCAATGCTTGCAGACACACACGAACGTGCAAAGGCCGCTTTTCGTTTGGTTCCCTGCAAGCATTTGGAAGATGTTTGGAAGAACGTTCGTCCAGAAGATGTCTAGGCGATTCTTCTGGAAGAAGGTTTGTCCAGAAGATGTTTAGGCGATTCTTCTGGAAGAAGGTTAGACGATGTTTTTCATTTCATACCAACAATTCAATAGCAAACACGTGCATCGCCGAATCATCTTGTGGAAGAATCGCCTAAACATCTTCTAGACGACCGTAATACGAACGTTTGTAGTGGAAATTTCCAGGTCTAACGTCCTATCTGCATGAGAGTGTGAGGGAGATAGATATATGGCACGCGCGCAGATTTGCCCACGCACTTCACTTCTGGCCAGTGTTGCCAAAACATTTCGAGGAAAAAGTACACAAATCGGACTTTTGTTGTCCAAAAAGTGCACACTTATATAGATTTTTTAATAAAAAGTACACAAGAAGTACACATAATGTGCATCATGTTAAGCATATTTTAAACAAATTCATCGTATATTACAATGTTTAACAAAGATAAATTTTTAAAAATTCGCCCATCCATTTCAGGCGAACGATCTGTTGGTTGCATATGCTGCAAAATTCAATTACATTATCAACATATTTTTTTCTTCTTCTGTCGAGTTGTTCGAACAATAAGTATTAAAAACAAACACTTGAGTACCAAAAAGCTATTTATATTATTTATGAGTAGACAGCGGATTTTATGCACTCTTTTGTTTTAAGTCAGAATGAAATAAAATTTTGAATTTGGACTTCTTGAAAGACCTATTTTTGATTTAAGACTGCATATCCAAAATATGCAAAAACATATGCAAGAATATGCAAAAACATATGCAAGAATATGCAGGAATATGCAGAATAAAAACAGTATATTTTGTATATAAATTGAGATATTTTATTTTCGTTGACATTTGGAAAATAAAAAAATTGATAACATAGGCTTCGTGGCGTAGTTGTCTGAGATGTCAACTTACGATTTGGAAGTATGTGGGTTCGATTCCCGCCCTGGTCGCGTTTTTTTTTTTTTTTTTTAAATTCAAAACTTCGCCTAAGCGTCCAACCTTGGGAGCTTAAGTTTAACTTAAGCGGTACTTTTTAAAGCACTCTGAAATTGATTCTGTCGCTTAAGCAACGTTGAATCATTAAAGGAGGGTTAAGTGTGCACTGTGAAACTGGGCATGAGAAAACTTTATGCTTTGGTTCAATATGAAAGCTCACATATTTTTTGCACCTGACGCATATTAATTGTTTGCCGTCAAACTCAAAACATGCCGATTGCGTTTCATTGAGCCAATTATTTATTTGTGCTCTTTTGGAAGCAAACTTCGTTTTCGGCATCTTATACGTTCATTAAAAATCGAAGTAAAATTATAACTTTTGATTCAAATTACAAATATTTGCAACGGTTTTGCATTTGCCTACTAGATCAGCAGTTGTATTTCGCGTAAGACAAGTCGAAAACAATTATTTCATAAGGTTTTTTTCGTGCATATTAGTGCATATACGTGCATATTCCTGCATATTTTTGCATATTGGAAATATGCAAGAATATGCAAGAATATGCATTTATGCAAAATATGCAAAATGAAATAGGGCTCATTTGCAATATTTTCTTATGAAACGAATTTGTGTGCAAACAAAATTTAAATCCGATCATCTATTAAAGATATGCATTTGCATATTATCCGCTGTCTATTTATGAGTATACATTAGCGTATATCGAAACTCTAAGTAAATATTCTACATGGGTATAACCTATGCACTATGCAATTTGGTGTAAATATTGAAAACTTGAGGTTTGTTTTTTCGAATTTTTCGCAATTTTTTACTTATTTTCTTAGAAAATGTGCTGAATACTTTCCATATATCGATTGAAATTAATTGAGTAATTGAGCCAAAGGATTAAAGCTAGTGCTCCTTCTCCTTTTTTTTTAATATAATAATTGATTCCTAAATTTCATATTGCAAATAAACTAAATACATAGATTGAGTAATTATGAAATTACATGTCTCAAGCCTAACTGGTACGTTTATTTGGCAGTTTTGTAGTAAATACTAACATTTTATAAGAGAAATAATAAAAAGTTCGCTATATATAATTGTGTATTATCGTGGCAAAAAGTACGCAAATCAACCAATTAAAAATTGGTACACAAAAAGTACACAGACGGTAGAAAAAGTACGCATTGCGTACTAAAGTACACAAATTGGCAACACTGCTTCTGGAAACACTGGCACGATGTTGAAAATTTAGTTTTAGTCTTGACTTCGGGCACGCAGCTAATAGTGAAGAGACGCAGTTAATAGCGAAGAGACGCGGAGTAGGTATAATTGAAAAAACAAACGAAAATAAACAAAAATTAAAAATGTCGCAGGAAAATTTAAGAAAAAAAAGCAAACGGGAAGCTAGGGCCTTAATGAATGAATTATTTGGCAGCTCAACTGCCAGCAGTGCGCATAGTGAAAGGGAAAGTGTTCATAGTGAAAGCATAAATGCCCAAAATTTAAATACAGAAAATAACAGTGCAAGGGAAAATAATAGTTTGTGTGAAAATGCGGAGTATTTATTTAGCTCA